>OV884015.1:89095359-89695380 GCA_930367205.1 Acanthosoma haemorrhoidale | reverse complement strand
CTTACTCGGAAGGGAGAAGTCGAGAAGTCAATCTCGATCTATTTGCAGAAGACCATAAACGTTTTCATAAAAGAGACACTATTGAAACTGATTATGGATGTAGTAGTTATACTTCAAAAGAAGTGGAAAGTGGAAAAATAGATCCTTGGCGAATTACTCTACTACCATCGAAAAAGATTGTGGGTATCAGTCATTCACCAGATGCAAACAGTTTGACAGAGGACTTCATGATAGAAAGATGTTTTAGGTTTTACAATGGAACACCTATGTTAGACTTGTCCGGGAAAGCTGTCGAAAGTTTTATTAAAAGAAGGCTTGATGAACAGGATATGGATGTGGTGACTGGTTTCATAAGTGAGAATTCCAAAATATCCGGTGTGAACCTTGGCTACAACAGCATTTCTAATGACGGTTTCGAAATATTGTCCCAATATTTAACAAAAGACTTGGCAGTTGTAAATGTGAATGTAATGTATAATGATATAACTAGTATAAACATGAGAAAATTTAAGGAGATCGTTTCAAAATGGAATGTGAGCTGCCTTCGTCTCACTAGGAATAAACTAGGAACAGAGGGAGGGAGAAAAATAGCAAAATTATTAAAATGGAATCAATCTTTGAGGCATCTAGATTTAGCAGAGGCAGACCAGGCAATAGGTGCAATTTTTGATTTAGTAGATGTTATGATAATCGGTGAAGGCAACAGAACTCTAACAAAATTAAATTTATCAAGGACCGTCATTGGCTACTTCTACCACTTACTGGCCTGCCTCCTTCAAGTGAACCACTCCATCGCAGAGTTGGTTCTTGCTAAAAATGAAATTTGTGACGACGATTTTGAAATTTTCCTAGAAGGTTTGAAGAAAAATACTGTTCTGACGCGTCTTAACATGTCATGTAACCGGATTTCAAGCCACGGCGTGGAAAAAACTTGCCGATATTCTGCCACTTACAAAAATAAAATTGTTGGAACTTCGGAGAAATATGATTGGAGACAATGGATGTACAGCGCTAGGAAGAATATTCCATCTTACCGATCTGAGTTACTTGGACCTTGCTTGGAACTCAATAGGAGATCTCGGTGTGACTAATTCAATATGGGGAATAAAAAGGCCTATGGATGGACTTTTCATTTATGGGAACAAGTTTACATCACATTCCGTCAAAGTAATATATTCCCAAATAATGAATTCGTTACTTACGGCAAACTGCATTACCTTTTGGTGGGATGATACCGGAAGTATTCAGTACGCTCCTAAAGACTTAAGGCATTGGGCGTCTAAATAGGCGGAAGGATACTATTTACCATTGCTGTTGTCCAATAAGAGGATACGTTCTACAGGAACTATACAATATGAATTAAAACATGTTATATAATTTTTATGACTTTTTAATGTTCGTTAGTAAGATTGATTCAGGCAGTTTAAATACAAGAGTAGTATATTACACTAGATCGCAAATATTCTATCAAAGCTCTGAAAAGTCGGAAAATGTGTTGATACAGATGGCATTATATTTTTCATAGGTTAAATATACAAAGCTTTTATTAGCATCAGAATGGTTAAAACATGGTGTGCATTTACATAGAATGACCTATAGACACAATATTAGTTTCATTACCGACTTACATAACTGAATAACAAAGAATACCGAAATATTCCAAATGTTACTGTGAGCTTGACATCTGACAGTCAGGTTACGCGCTTGGCTGCTCGGACATGTGTACATGAAGTGTCCACTCCCCGACTCGTTAGGTCGGGCCCGTCCAAGTCATGGCATTTCTCCTTCTATGACATGACTTCCTAAATATGGCGATGGTAAACTATTTCTTTATTTATGCAGAAATGAAAGACGAATATTTATTTCAAGCTTCGGCAAATTCAAGTTTGTGGTGTATTTGAAGCAGATTCACACAAAGTTTCTTAACACGATGACCCAAATACCCTTTATAGTGTTCTCAGTGACTACAAGTAATCACTCTTCTACAAGTACAGTAACTCTTTCTGATTAATGTTATCAGACATACGCAAACCCAATAGAATGACCACAGCATTCCTATTTTATTTTACTTCAGTATAGCACGGAATTTTTACGGTTAAATCGAGGCGTAAAACCTGGAAATTTTAACGATTGAATACTTATTTAAATCTATATGAAATCTAACTGTTTCGAGGAGTGTATAATAACACATATCAAGTTGATCACAGGGAAACACAGAACTACATGTTTACCTCCGTGAAGTAGCTCAAGGCGATTCTTCACCAATGTCAGGGAAACCGAGCACCAGTGTGCTACGAGGTTCCAACTGTTTTGCTGAAGCAGCTGCCGAGGAGAGGGATTGTATGCCTAGAGCACTTATATGCCATTTTCCTCCCCTCAAGGAGCGGTTCTGTCTCCGGTTCTTTTCAGTATGTACACATCTGAAATTGTTGGGACAAACTATTAGAAAGCTACTGTAATCGCTTTCGCCAACGACATTGCGGTTTATAGCAGCAGCATGAGTGCACAAAGAGTCAGATTGTTACGTAATCAGTGACAGATTGGATAAGTTATATATTGTGCCGTCAGGATGACCGACTGCCTAATCTCCAAAAGGGGAAAAAAACCTATACTATAGGAGGTCAAGAGAACTCACCGGCTTTCTCAATGTACTATCTGGTTATAAAATAGATAGGCATCTCTATTTCTCTAATCATTTTAGTAACAAATTAGAAAAAGAACGACACAGGTCTTACCGGCTTCACCACTTGCTAAATTTACCAAACGAAGCGTCAGGCGTATCAAACTAATGATATAAATATAAATGTGTCATCCGGCCAGATCTGCTGTATGGTGCCCAGCTACAGTACATCTAAAAGTCTCCAATAACTCCAGAATGGGATCATGAGAAAAGTGGTTCGACATACCTCTCTTGAGAGGTTGGTTAAAGAACGCCAACCTTTACCTGTTGCTTGGTGTGCCATCGGTGGGTGAGTTCATCCACAATCAAGTTTTTTGACTTGTGGCAGCACCTCACATACCCAGTGTTAAACACTATGACCCCACATTGATGGCAACAGACTGTCGGGGAAAATTAGGTTAAGATTTAGTTTTTATTGTTAGATGTAAGTGTTTTAAGTCTAAGATAAATAAGGTGAGGCCCATCACCTTTACTAAATTCAGGCCATTAATGTGTAATGCATTTCATTTCAGTTTTTAGAATGCAGATCACTATTAGCAGAAAACATAAGTTGTGTTAAATGTAGCCAAGCTATAGGTAATAAAATGAAGCAATTGTAGTAAATAGATTCGTTTGTAGAATCTATACTTTGTAACAAGGGGGCATGAAACAAAAAACATGATAGAAACACTGTTTGGAATGATTGAGAGAATTATTTAATGAAATATATGTCTATAAACTATAGACACAACAATAAACATCGAAAATAATCTGTACATCAATAGTGTCCCAACCAGAGTGAATCCACTAGACGTTCCAACCGACCATCTTAGTTAGATGGTGCGAACTTCCAGATGACGCTGGTAGTGTATTCTTGCATATCCGGATCTGCTTATCGGTCCAGGCTCCCCAAGCCTACATATAAATAATACTTCTTTTTTTTTTCTATGTATTTAGTAAATGCATTAATGATATTTTTACAACCCAACGATAGGCCTAAGCATCGGCTGAATGAGAGGAAATCTCCAGGCCCAGGACTTGCTTCTTCATTGCAGACGTTCAACTGAAAAATGATAATGATAGACTTAAATTGGCACTTTCTCATAGGTAGGGATCAGTTGATTTATGCATATACGTATTTAAAAAATTGTGTTTTTTAAAAATTTGGTATAAACCTTATAAAAAATTATAAACCAGAAAAATCGAGTACAATATATTGTTTCTCTAATAATAGGCACTACTTATTACGTGTTAATCCGAAAGACAAGATAATTTAATCACAAAAATACTGATTTGCGAAATTAATTGAAATATCTTAAGAACTACAAGAAATACAAGCGCATCGGTTGTATTAACTTTGCATTATCAAATAAGTGATGATGTAATTTTTAAGGTAATAAAAGAGACATTTATATGATCATG
This sequence comes from Acanthosoma haemorrhoidale, assembly GCA_930367205.1. Lineage (NCBI taxonomy): Eukaryota > Metazoa > Arthropoda > Insecta > Hemiptera > Acanthosomatidae > Acanthosoma > Acanthosoma haemorrhoidale. The sequence goes on along the minus strand of OV884015.1, from coordinate 89,691,299 downwards.
TGTATTTGCAGTTTGGGCTGTTCGTTAAGCTTTAGTTCCTCCAAAATATTTTTTTACTGACAATTTATTATTTAACTTTCATGCATCTCCAACCCTACGATTTTGAAACAAGAAAGATATATATAATTACAATTAAGAATCCAGGTATGCACACATTTTGTGCTTTTTTAAATATTATAGTACAAAGAATAGATTAACACAGCTTAATATTAAAATTTGGAATGTTATGAGATACAATGTACTAAAATAAACCAAATACATAAATAATAATTTTTAGGTAAACATAAAACTCAGTCAATTTGTAAGTGAATAATTTTTTTTTTAGCAAGAAATGCTTAACATTTAAATTTTAATAAATAGTATGTAAAACTTATAATTTACGGTAGATAAATTAAATCATTAAAGAAGCCAGCAAACATTAACACAATTAATTGTGACCTGTGTTTTGCAATTACCAACTCATTTATTTAATTGTTTTGTTCACTTCTCATTATTTTCTGTCTCCTGGTGACGACTGAAAAAAAACGTACAGTGAATGCCACCGAACTTTCTGGTCCAAGCATCCAGCAAGATGAGAAAGTGTCTATAAGCCCAAACAAAATGTGAAGGTGAAATTCACGATGATTGACGATGAGCAGTTTTAAAGGAAGATAACGAAAGAGAAGATGCCGATACCAGTTCGATAACCCGATACCAGTTCAATGCCACGATACCAGCACATGAGAGAATGAGCGAGAACAAAAAAAGAAGGTTTTAAAGAACGGTAAGTATTATGACTGAGAGTGGACCAGACATGGTCACAGTTCATGAATGACGTGGGAGAGACAGCTGTCGTTCACGATTTAAAATCCTCTCAGAACCATGCGACTAACGTTAAGCCAGGTTAATAACAAAACAGATACATTCAGCATTCTGTCAAGAAATGTGCTATGACAATCTCCTTCCTCGTAGTAACGGACATGGCATCTAAATAAAAAAAGTAATTAAATTTATCACATTATAATTATTCAAATTATTTGACCATGAAGGTACATTAAAGCTCCCATTGAAAATGTTTATACATGTCATACTTAAGTAATGTAGAGTTTCCACAGCGTGACTAAATTGATGAAAAAAATCTTCATCGAACATGATTTTGAATCAATCATTATTTAATTCCTTATAATTTTGCAATCAACAGTTATGAAGTTAAGTGTAGAATATTTTTTGTGATGTTTGCATTAGAGTCTGATGCATTGTTGATGGGTAAGTAGATATATATAAAAAAAGTAGCTTTATACAAATTAAATAAGGATCTTTATTTGGTAGTAAAAAAATGATCTAATTTGAAGAAAAAAAATCCAATTCGCAGTAATACTACATTCTTAGTTATTTTTAATTAATGATTAAAAAAAGGTGAGTGAAATTAAAAATCTAAAAGTTATTTATAGTTTATAACAATATTTAGGACCATTTAATATTTGCAAGGTTTATTATATAGTTAAATATCTTCAAAGCACACAAGACTTTTTAAAAAGATTTATTTTGAATAACAAACATAAATGACGTGGTAATATACAGATCTAATCTAGCATAGTGACGGGCTAATGAGATACAATAGACTGACCTCCTTCTCTGATTCTCACGGGGTTTAAATAGGAGTCAGCAAAGGGGTGATTCATAGTTCTTAGAATGTTAGCACGGGTGCACTATAACTCCCCGCAGCCTTAAGTTTTGAACTCTGGTCAAAACAAACATTTAATTTTTACATTTTAAAAACTTGATTTATACAATTTACTTAAAATTACTTTATGATCATCAATAGTAATAGGTGTTGTTGAAACCTTTACATTATTTAAAGGTAAATTTGAATTTTGGATCTTTTTACAATTTCTTTTATAAATAAAAATGTTAATTAGTACAATGATTAGAATAATACATAATACAAAAGAATAATGATAAATATTAGCGTTGTCTACAAAGGACAATATTTCTAATTCTGGTATAGTATAATTATTTGTTTCTAACATAGTTGTATTTAATATTACATTTTCATAAAATGGTTGTAAAATAGTGTTAAAATCATGAGTATAAATTTTATTAAATTCTGGAAAGCAATCCTCCTTACTAATATTAATTAATCCTACATTTGGTAAAAATACAGTGTTATTATGACAATCTGTTATTTTTTTAATATTTACAGTGATATATTGCTTAATATGATCTAAATATCTTATATTATTTTGATTACTTAATACTAGTTTACATTCTTTTAAATTTCCGTTATGTACAATAGATGAAACACATTTTGATTCTGTTTTATTAAGATTTATACAGTAATAATTGTCAATAAAAATACAACTTCCTTGATAGAGAGTGGCTCCTTTTTGTAAGTAAAGATCAGTTTTTAAATCAATTTCGTAAATTGTCTGGTTTATAATTCTTGGTACTGATATCACAAAATATCCTTTATAGGATTCATCATGAATTGGTAATTTGATAAAAGTATGGATTATATTGTGATGAGTTGAACAAAAGATTTTACTATTTGTCCATAGAATTTCAGTATTATCTGAGATTAGTTTTATGTTACTTGGTAGATTTTTTATTACATCAATCATTAAATTGGTGTAACAATGCCAAGCTTACAAAATTCTAAAGATAAAGTTAAATCTTTAATTTTATTTAATAAATGCATGATGTGAATATATAAGTCATAAGCTTTTTCATTTTGTCCTAGCGATTCGAAATTTTGTCTATTAATTATGAAATTTTTATTAATTGTTTTGATTTCATTCTGGTAATCCTCAATCAGACGTTTATTAATATTGACAGAATTTTCGATGTTATGTTCAATCTTATAATTATTTTGTTCTACATTTGAAATTATTTTATCGTAGTATTCCTTGTCGTCATTATTCATATTACCTGTTATCCAACTAATAACATTACCTAGACCAGGTATGGGCAACCTTTGACATGTTATGGGCCAAACTTTAGTGTGCAAATACGTTCGCGGGCCGCGTTTAAAAGTAGTGCATTTTAAAGTAGTGTTCATAATTTTTAGCGATAGATATCAGTCAGCCATGAAATAATACGACAATGTTATTACAACACAATTTATTAAAATAACAAAATGAAATGAAAAAATAGGTACCTACAGCATTAAATTAAATCGTTAAATTTAGAATTGTTACAAACTACGAAAGTTAAATAGCGACACCGAAATCAATGAGACACTTGAGCTTGAATTTGGGAAACTAATTCATCGATGTTTGGATTAATTCCACTGGTACAAAGACGTAAAGAATTTTCCAAATTATCGTCAGTCAGCCTTGTACGATGTTTTGATTTATTAACTTTCATCAATGAAAAGAACTGTTCGCATTTATAAGTACTGCCAAACGCACAAATCAATCTTCTTGCAAATTTTCTAAGCTGCGGAAAATGGTCTTCTTCGAGGTATTTTTTGTAGAAATCGCACAACTCCACGTCTTCAAATTTAGATTTTAGGAGTGAGTTTTCTTGAATCTCGATCAACTCCATTTGCAAGTGTATTGGAGCATTTTGTACATTACTTTTTGTTGGAGTAGCAAATAAATTGAAACAGTCTTCCATGTGTTTGAAATCGCTAAATCTGATCGAAAATTGCTCCGACAGTAACTTGAGTTCTTCAGCATATTGAGCGTAAGCAATATTTTCATACGCAGAGAGCGTGGTGAAATGGTAACTGTTACCAGACAGCATATGTGCCTCCCACAAGCGGATTTTGTTCTGAAACGCTTTCAAATGGCTGTACAAATCATTTACTAACTGTCCTTGTTTTTGAAGTTTCAAATTTAAATCATTCAAATGGCCTGTAAGGTCGACAAGAAATGCTAAGTCACATATCCATTTTGCGTCACTCAATTCAGATAGTGGTTTATCTTTTATTTGCATAAATTCTGCTATCTCATTTCTAAGCTCGTAAAACCGTTTCAGCATTTTCCCTTTGCTTAGCCATCTGACTTCACAATAATATGTTACGTCGTCATACTCGGCTGATATTTCATCCAAAAACGCCTTGAACTGACGATGGTTAAGCCCTCGGGATCGAATAAAATTGATGGTTTTTACTACCACATTCATAACATTCTGGAGTCGAATGGACTTAGAACACAAGTTCTGTTGGTGGATAATGCAATGAAGGACTATCAAACCATCTTTTTGCACATTTAATTCAGTTGCTTTTTCATTCAAAATTCCGATGAAACCTTTACGTAAGCCGACCATAGAAGGTGCACCATCTGTGCATACTCCAACTAATTTCGACCATGGCAAGCCAAAACTTGTGAATACCTTTTGAACTTCATTAAAAATGTCCTCTCCTGTAGTGGTTCCTTTTAGCGGCTGTAAAGCAAGCAATTCCTCAGTAATAGTGAATTCTTTATCAACACCTCGAATAAATATAGCCAGTTGAGCTATGTCAGACAAATCGGTGCTCTCGTCTAATGCTATGGAAAATGATTCAATACCAGTCATACGGCCAGTCAATGTTGTTTTTATATCATTAGCCATCATTTCTATACGTCGTACAACGGTTCGTCTTGACAAACTAATTTTTTCAAATTCATTTTTCTTTTCAGGACACAAAACACTGCAAACTTCTGACATACACTCCTTGATAAATTCTCCTTCGGCAAATGGTTTCAATGACTTTGCCAATTTTGAACTAACTATAAAACTAGCTTTCACAACATTATCAAGTTGTGTTCTTTGTCTATGAAATATTTGCTGCTGTTTTTCCAAATTTGCGGTAAGTTTCTGGATTTTGTCTTTTCTTATTTGTCCTGTCAGTGAGAGCAGCGTAGGATGCTTAGTTGAGTAATGCCTCTTTATATTGAATTCTTTCATCACCGAAATGGATTCATTACACATCAAACAAATAGGCTTACCATTGTGCAAGATAAAGAAGAATTCTTCAGTCCATTTTTCTTGAAACTGGCGACCCTCTGCATCTACTTTTCGTTTCCTTCCACCAGACATCATTTTCATTTACTTTAGTGTGGCGGCAAACATCAATGGCTTTGAACTTTGATGTTTGCCGCCTCACTCTTTGATGATCACCGCCACTCGGCTTGCTCGCTCACTTGATTCCATGAGTATGAGTAAGTAGTGTATTTTTTTTTTTTAAATTGGGTTTTTCAAAATGTCTCGCGGGCCGGATCAAATCTTACAGCGGGCCGGATCCGGCCCGCGGGCCGGCTGTTGCCCACATACGACCTAGACCATTTATCAAGCCTCGTCTGTGACGATTTTTAATATCTCTTTGTTGCATTAATTGAAATTGTTCAAAAACTTCGTTTGTTAAATCTTTTAGCAAATGATACATTTTATGTGATCTAAAGTTAGTAACATGATCTTCAATATTTATTATTTCTACTTCTAATAAACTTAAATTATAAAAATGATAAGTTTCATAATATTGATTAACTACTCTAATATTATTTACAGAATAATGGAGAATTCCTGGAGAGTTAGTGAGATCTACTACTTTTATCGTCAGAATCTTCTGAAGATGAAGTATCAGAATTATTGACATGTAGTGAATCTTCATCTGAAACAAAATGTTTCCTCTTTTTACGTTTGTTGGGTCTCCTAACGTTATCAACATGTGTTGTTAATTGCCTAGCGCCTTGGATTAACACATTTACTTTTCTGAATTTGTCTCTACTTTTAATCTTCGATTGAGTATCTTTGATAAATTCTTGATTTATTAATTCAGGTGGATCTTCCCGATTTTTATTTAATTTTTCTGTACGCTTTATCTTTTCTTCATTAATTTTTGTGTGAGCTAATTCATGCAAAAGTTGTAAATCTTTATGATACTTTTGTACGTATAGTTCTGTTATACTAATATTTTTGTTGTTGTTATTTTCTTTTATAAATCCGAAAGTGATTTCATTGGGTGTTAATTTTAGATTGTTATTTAAGGTATTATTGTACGCAATAATTGCAAGTTTTAATTTTTGTTCAAATGAATAAGATATTAGATTAATGCTTACTTTAATGACTTGTAGTCCTATATTTTATTCATGATAATAAAAGTTTTCGAATTTTTATTCATGATAATAAAAGTTTTCGAATGGCAAATCTCCAATACACCTATATAATATTCAAATCAAGGGAAAACATATCGATTATAATCTTAACATTGAAGAATAATAAATTAATCCAAAAATTCATTTTATAATTATTATTGTAGACTTTTACTTTTGTTAACATTCAAACAGTTTGGATTTTCTTATAGGTACATTACAATATCAAAATGTGTGTCCTCAAATGTTACATGTGCTTGATTGATGTCATTTTACGACAAAATCTTTTAATTGATTTTAAATTTTAAGCTTTTAAATATCTTTTAACACATTTCCAAATCTGAATGTACACTACAATAAACTTTAATTTCCAAATTCCACACGTGCCTGATTGCCATTTTTTAATAATAGATTTTTTTATTAATTTTAAATTTTTTATTTTATTTATTTATTTATTTTTTAATTACTTTTTTATATTTATCCGATTATCATTATTTCGTAATAATAGAGTATAGCTCTTTTTTCTTTTTCTTTTTATAATTATATTCAATGGTATTAAAAACATCCCTGAAATTATTTTTCATTTTGTTTCCTCTAAACTCGCAAAAAGGGTTCTCACTTAAATGAGCTGAAATTTTTAATTCTAATTTGTTATTACTACTTATTTCTCTTATTATTTCTTTATCAATTACTAATTGAGGTTCACACGAGTTACCTGACATTTTATTTTTATTTTCTTCCAATTTATTTTTTAAGTCTTCCACTTCCTTCTCTATTTTATTATTTTTGTTAAGGCTTTCTTTATTATGTGTACCTAAATCATTTTTAATTTCATTAGTATCTTCGATATGAAACATTTCGTCTCTTTCAAGTTTGTATTTTATTCCCATTATTTTTATTTCCATGTCTTCTAAATTTATATTAGTTTTTAACATTTTCATTGTTTCGTACCCAAGTAAAATATCAAACCGTGAACTAATAGGATAAACTAAGAACTTTACTTCTTGATTAATTCCTATCAGATTTTGCAGGTTGAGGTTTACACTTTGTGTTCCTTCTGCTCGTCCTGTAGGGGTTTTTATCGCGAAGTTTTCTACGTTTATTTTAGCATCTTTCGGAATTGCTTGGGGACAAATATAATTTTTTGTTGCTCCTGTGTCAATTAACCATTTATTATTTTCTTTATCTAAGAGCTGTGGTAAATTATTTAAAAAATTAACTTCGTCACTTATTTTAATTACATTCGATCCGGTGGTTCTCCTTTGTTCGGACCTTGGTCTAAAAAATTATCTTCATTAGTTTCAAGTTGTTTTACTCTTTCAGTTAATATTCTAATTTGTTCATCTCTCTCATCCTCGGCGTAATGTACGCGATTAGAAACAGTTCTCATCGAAACCGTATTTGAATCATTTTGTTGTGGTGGATCTACTTTTTGTTGATTATTTCTCCAATTTCCGGATGGAGGTTTATTAAAGAATCCATGTTGAGATTTTGGATCCCATGATTGATTATGAATAGGTTTTTGATAATTTTGTTGATTATTTGGGTAATTGTGATAATTTGGTTGTGCATTTTGATAACTTTTATAATTTTGGTTTTGTTGATGTTGATAATCTTGTTTTTGTTCATGAGGTTGTTTTTGAAATTGTTTTTCATATTTATGTTTGTAATTTGGATCGAAATTTTTGCCTTTATAATTCGATTGGTGTGGTTGGTGGTGTTTGTCTTTTCGACTACCCGGACCGTACACCCGATGCACAATGTGCGCAGCGTTATTTCTTAAGATTTCGTCAATATCTTCGATTGTCTCGAATTTAATATGATAAATAAAATCAGTAAGCGAGGGATGTAAATTATGAACGGTGTGATGTGATATCTGTTTGTCGTATCTTTCCATTTCCGACTGTTTATTCACTATTTCCGAGTCGGCATACACGCGAGCATATAAATCGCATCTTTTCTTACCTAATCTTTCTAAGTAATCATGTGGGTTTTCGTTATGGTACGATTTAGTATTGAGTATTTCTGATATTAATTGCTCTCTCGTTCGCGTATCTTGATATTTACGTTTAAGGAATGTTAAAATTTCTGTCACACTAGTGAATTCCTTATCATAGGTTGCAATTTTTGCTTTTCCTTTTAGCTTAGTTAATAAAGTTAATACTAATTTTGAATGGTTTATATCTTTATATTGGTTATCATCTTTACAATATAAGTCATACACAAATTTTGTATTTCTAATAAAATCTACTAATTGTAAAGGATCACCATCATATTCCGGAATTAATTTAAAATCATGATCTTTTATTTCCATAGCCATCTCTGAATTTGTATTTTCTAATAGTAATTGATCAATATTATCTAGATTAAAAGTTGTATATACTTGTCTTAATTGGTTTAATCTATCCTGTAAATTTGACATACAATAAACTTATAATTACTTATAATTACCATCAAGTATGTTGTCTTCAGTGGAAAAATCTTCTTCCTTGGTGCTGCGAAGTCTCAACAAATAGTTTTGAAACTCGGGTGATAAGATTTGAAAATCTTCAGAAAGTTGAAAGATACCTCTGTAGTCGTGGAGAATGCTTGCTATACTTGTATACGCAGTGGCAATCTTCCTCAAGACGGAGAGAAGTAGTTATGCTGCTTGATTTCGGTATTACACACGATTCTAAGCTCCGCAAAGTTACTTTAAATACCTTCAAAATTCCTCCCAAGCCCCACGTTCGGGCGCCAGTTAAATATCTTCAAAGCACACAAGACTTTTTAAAAAGATTTATTTTGAATAACAAACATAAATGACGTGGTAATATACAGATCTAATCTAGCATAGTGACGGGCTAATGAGATACAATAGACTGACCTCCTTCTCTGATTCTCACGGGGTTTAAATAAGAGTCAGCAAAGGGGTGATTCATAGTTCTTAGAATGTTAGCACGGGTGCACTATAACTATATATACCAAAAGTTACCAAAGCGATATATCTGATTATATTAATCAATGATATCTGTGTTTAAACGTTTATTATCCTTTTAGAAGAAACAAGAAGCAGAAGAAGAAGGAGAAAAGAAATAAAACAAACTAAGAAAAGAAAATGTTTGTATGCGCTGGTTGAGCTGTTAATTTTCAAATATATATTGAATAAAACAATGTAAAAATGAAACAGTTAAGCATTGTAAAATTACTTGACTTATCTCAGAGTCGTGCTATATCTTAATATCCTAGCTAACTGGGCAGCAAGGATGTTTTAGTAAGCAAGGATGTGAATATTAAAGGAGGATTAGAGAATTCTGACATCTGAAACCCCACCCTAATAGCGAAATAGCCCCTTAACTTGCACTTAGGAGTATACTACGTGTTGCTTTGCTGGCTGTCTGAAGGAACTCAAAAAGTAAACTCCCCACTCTTGGGATGGTCAGGGAGGGGAGGTACAGGCAAGAGAATAAAGTGGTATATAGCCCTGGGCTAAAAAATGTCTTTCACAGGTTGATACTCAGTGTTACATTAATCTCACAAAGTGAGACAATAAAGTGAGCTTTACAATAAATTGTACCCTACGCCGTCTTCCGAATAGTTGAAACATAGTTGAATTTGAAATACAGAGCGAACCAATTATATTTTTCACAATAAGCGTGAATGCCATCATTCAAATTAGATCTCTTTGGTATAGTCTTTTGACCAAAAGACGATACCTGTCACTAAAACACTGTTGGTGAGCGTGCTATGAATTAGTATGTTACGAAAAACTAATGAAGAATAGTTAAATAAATGCTGCACTTTATCACTTTTCTATTCCTTTGTTAAGAAGATTGCTGAATGACTGCTGTGAATGAATGTCTTCAGCCGGAACTGGCAAGAGCATCGCCGCCATCCGAGGCATCCTCAGCATTTTATTACGGGGCAATCGTAAAACCCCGCCTCCACACCCGACTACTTTTCATTAGTCTACCCGTTCTTTAGTGGGCAGCACTTGCTGCGAAAAAGTGGTTATAAAGTGAGGTTTTATGGAGAGGGTTTGAGAGCGTTTTGCATTCAAATGAGTCAAAATTAAAATAATCGATTTTTACTTTACATGGCGATGAATTAATTAATGAACTATTTTAAATTTTAATGAAGAAAATTTCACTAGATGGATCAAAATTATTATAGTTGATCTCATCTATGCTACTGTATTTATAATGTCATATACACTCCCTCATTTATGTACGATTTTTGAGTTAAATATTTAATGTTTAATGATTTATCAGAGGAATACAATATCACCTAAAGATATAAGTAATTGAGTAGAGTGGATGGTGCAGGGATGGTAGAGGATCTAACAGATATATTTTTTCCTGAATTAACCTGCACAATTGTCACTTTCCTCATTAGCTTAGACAAACAAGCTTGTTATGAAACTCATAGATGAAATAAAACTAAATTATGATTACTGTATACAGGGTTACTTAAAAAAAACTAAATATAAACATAAATCTTCTCTTACTCAATTATATACAATGATGCCTTACTTCTGGTGAACCAGCTTTTCTCCTTTTGGGCTAGGGTCTCCTGGTTCTTTCCAGGATCAACAGGACCAGCCCAGAATGAGGGCTCTGTACTGACGTTCTCCCTAGAACCAGTCTTCTGGCAAAAATCTGTCCTCTTTCATCTCTTCATCTCAAAAACTGATTTGCCTGACCCACAGTTTGTTTTCTGCCTTCAGACATCTGAGTTTTTCCCTTCATAAAACCGCATTCCGGGACCAGCGTTATTTATGGATTCCCTTTTCGTCGTCGGTCCGACATGAAGGGTTCAAGCCACCCAAGTTGCCAACCATCAATCTCCTGTCGTACACCTGAGGGGGTTCTATGGTCTGCACAATACAAGGCGTTTATTTCACACCTGCGAAGATGTACCTCAACAGGGCTGAGTTCCAGGCAGATAAAATAACATAGGGAACAATTAAATTGATTAAAAAAAACACTGTGGATAAATAATCGTCGGATTGAATGGAGATAAGGTAATTATGGAGCCTGGTTTTAAAATTAAAAACACTTATTGTCAAAGAACAGACGGAAAAAAAGAACTATCAATGGAAGCGACTGTATAGAGAGTGGGAAATTTTATAGCTGTATGTTTAGTAAAATATATAGAGACTTGGCATTTAGACGTGATGCTATGATTGAGGAGGGTTCCGGGTAAGAATAGAAGAAGTGTTAGCAGAACGCTGTACCTCACTGCATGGGGTTCCTGAGTATATGTTTTAACGTGCCGGTTAAAGTACAGTTTCTGTTCTGGCTCCTTAGGCAGTAAATAGGTTTTGATTAGAAGGGTAATTCAAAAAAGAGATACCTTATTTTTTTGTTTAAACTTAATTTTTGTTTGAGAAGATTTCAACAATATTTTTTATTATGGTAATGATATGAGTGAAAAATTTTAAAATTATAAATTTATTTCCTTTTTTTTTCCTTTTATGATTGTTTCGGCTAGAGAAAATTAGGAAAAGTGTATGTAAAACATGGACATATATTTAAGATTAAAACTTTAAATGTAAGTTATGAAATGTAATCATTTTTTTTCTCTTTAAAAGAAATTTACATTTTATTACATCAACATGCAGAGAAAATAGTTCGAAGGACTATAAAGCTCGAGGAAGTAAATAAATACGTCTTTGCGTATTAGAGGACAAGGCTTTACGCCTGAGCTTGGCTTAGTCGGTGTTGAAGATAGCAGAATACGGGCCTGTTCTCTTGTGAACAAGAAGTGGCTGTTTCCTACAAATTTGGACTTCTCGGCCTATCCCGCCAACATATCTCTCCGTGCGCATCACCACCCTGCGGTTGACTATACGCTCTCTTCTCCCAACATCCATCGTATCGTGATTATAAAATTTTGTCATAATTTTTATACGTTATTATACTATCAATCATTTATACTAGTTATACTAATATTCAGGCCTGATTAAGTTGCTGACCAGTAATTTTTTTTTTTTTTAAATAAAATGAATAGTTATTTCTTTATTATTTTTGACTTTGTTTAATTAATTTGTTTATTGTTTATGCCGTACTCTTGGCAAGTTTTTAACGCTAAACGACTCAATCCAACATCCAAATTCTCACGAGTTAACCGGCGCAATTTTCTGGCGATTGGGGAATTTTTGATTTCTAAGAGCCCTAGAGCAAACAGTTTCATTAAATTCTGTTTTAAAGTAGATCATAAATAGTCACTGCATCGAATTAAACTTGCCTGTCTATCATATTATGCTTGTTCATACCATGAGAGATCTGCAACAGGCTGACGGTGCACCAAACCTGACGCTATGTTTTTCACAGGCCGAGTGTGTGTTGGAAATGAATAGAGATTACTCAGTTCAACTGTGCTATATACAACCATGTCTCGGATATTGTTGCAAGCCCATTACAGGTCTGAAACGGTGAAGAAGAGACGCCTCGATGGCTTAAATGACTCGTCCAGGGTGAAAGGAATACAGTGGTTTGCATCAAGGATCACTAGCCATGATACATCTGCAACAGGCTGACAGGGCTCAAATCAACAAACCTGGGATGTTTTTTACAGGTCGAGTATGTGTAACAGCTCTAGCTAGGTACGGCTGACAACTGAGAAAGGGAGTGAGAGAACCAGAGTAAGACAATTAACTCTGAGTAAATCAGTAACTCTGAAACTGTTGGAGGAACTGCCTTTTTTGCATATTATTGATACCCAAGAACCGTGTTCCCACCGAGTTCTTGTCAAGCACATCGGATGGATGAGGTTCTTGGAGAACCGCCATTTCATCCTACACAAATTTTAATTGAGAAGATTAAGTGACGATTCCACCGCAATTCGTGTCCTAAGCTCATTATTACTGGTCAGGGGATTAATGAGACAGTTAATTCCTTTCACATGAGGAGTAATTTCCTGACCCTCGTAAGGATAGTAACTACTGTCTGCAACCTAAATTATATTTCATATTATCAGCTCTCTTTTCTTTGTAGGCTGATGTCTACTAATTAAGACAACAAGAGAGAAACGATAAAAATTAAATATGACTGCCCTGTCACAAGTGTCGATAACACTTACTTAAAACCTGATCTACCAGTCAAAATTATATTACAATTAAAAAAAAAATACAAAGAAATACTGCGTATTCAATTTTTAACCAATCTTCGCTGATTGCACCAAATAATTTAATATTTTACACTAAAGAATACTTAGAAAAGCACTTAATTCTATAAAGTTTCGTAATTAAATTACCTCCATCCTAGTCCTGAAAGCGTTAAAATATTTAATAAGTTAAACATTAACACCTTTCGTGGAGAGGATATTGAACTTTGAACTTTCCATTAGTTTTTTTTATTATATATATATAAGTTGTTTATCGGCGTTCGAATTAAAAAAAAATGAAAAAAGGTACAAAGAAACACGCATGAAAGTTAGAACTAGACTGTTTTATTTCAAGTCTATAACCCTGCATATTTACGTCGGGATGTTAAATCCCGACATTCAGGGATTAAGGTTGGATACTGATGCTGCCCAGAGCTTAACTCCCCCCTGCCAGTTTACGTACACCTCTTCGTGAACTAAGAAGTCTAACTTAAGGACGACTTAGGCGATATTACGACCACTCTCCTAATCGTACTAGGGAGCGAAGCCCCGCCCACACAGTACACAACCTGTAATCCCTTACATTCGGTCTTATTACTACGACAGTTATAGTCCAAATAGAACGCTGCCTTAAACGTAACTTGCTATCCAGGAAGGCAGTACTTATTTGTTTCAACACGAATTCAATAAAAACTGCTAGAAGAGCACTTTTTCCTCTTTCCTCTCCGTTAAGATCTAAAATTATTTCTTGAGACATAAGTGTTAGACATGGGGCCTTATTTTATACTTGGAAAAAAAGAGGCTTCAGGTAGTTTTCAATATAAAAAAGGATTTTGAGCTTTGTGAGCGATGAGCAGAGTCGGAAATGGAGGATAATGACCGCAACAATAATGACCTAATCTCAATCAAGTAAAAGAGATCTTACAAATCGTTCCAGAAGATTGAGAATGGCTGAACACTCGGATTGATATGTAAAATCGCAATACTACTACTATCACTAGGAGAAAAAAGGAAAGATCTCGACAGGGTCTCGACAAAAGAGGTAGTCAAATGGCTATATAGGTAGTCAAATAGGCTATCGCCCAGGAGGCAGAGGGCTAGCGAAGAAAGTGGGAAATCTTCAAAGTCTGAAGCCAATGGTGAGTGATCACAATATAAAACGTATAATATAATTAATGTATCTGACGTAACCCTCATATTGAAATGTATGATTTGTATAATTCACGTATTTTAATTGATAGGGCCTCTATGTTCGGAATTGCTTCGAGATGTGGAACACATTAATATTCCTGTCATAGCTGCGATTGAATTTTGCTTTTAGTCTAAGGCAGCAGTGACTTAGAGCTATCAGACAAAGGACACCTGAAATTAGGCTATTGAAAAGGCCTTTGAAGCCAGTCGGGCTTCAACAATGTTTTGATACATTTTGAGGCTCCCCAGTAGCAGCCACATATGTAGTCGTAGAAAGGCCCGGTTAAAGCGATTGTTCCGAACAACACGATTCTACGAAGCGGAACAGCTTGTGCACAACGTGTTCAAATAATTGTAGTTTAGCCACGAATTGGAAACATTACTAGTCCACCATTTGGTTACCTGCAAACATTTTGTCCCTAAAAAGCTGAACTAGAACTCCTAAAACTTAACATTGAATTTTTCTTTTATTTCACATTAGTCACCTTTATAAACTTTTCTCCCTTTTCGGCAATTTGGTATTTGTGTTATTTTTATTCCTTTCTGCTGGTTGCCAACATAAAAAGTAATTTCATGAAGTAATCATGGAATAAAACTATTTCTTAAGAAGGGATAATTAGAGAGAATTGAATACATTTATTCAGTATTGTTGTGCCAACTTCTTCGCCAAAAACAAACACCCCCTCTTACCCTCTTCACGGACCAGATACACGCACCTACCTTTCCATATTTTATCAATAAATCTTAAGCCTCAGTATAGAGAGAGAGGACTAGTTCCCGACCCCGACGCCGCAATCTCTCGTACTGTTTTGTGTGATACACGTTACGATAAACTGTTTTTATTTTATTTTAACCTCTGAAATGGAGAGTCAAAAAGTACATATTCGTCATATGCAGTGTATATGGTGAAGGACTAATAACTGATTGGGCAGTTAGAAATTGGTTTATAAAATTCCGTTCTGGAGACGACATTAAAAGGCGAACTGAGGGCGGGACGTCCTTCCGGCTCTGACGATTACCTTTTAAAGGCAATATTGGAGCAAAATCGACGTCAATCAACAAGAGGTATAGCAGAAAGGTTGAATACATCACAATCAACTGTTAACCGCCACCTAGAGAAACTAGGGAATGTCAGCAACTTAAGAGTGTGGGTACCTCACAATCTCAGTGAACGGAATAAAGAAGATCGCATGTCAATCGCCACAAGTCTGCTCTCACGGGTGAAAATTGAGCTTTTTTTGAACAGGATATTAACAGTCAATGAAGAATGGGACTATGACAATATAGTCCGCAAAAGACAGTGGATTGATAGGGATCGACCACCCCTACCAGATCCGAAAGCGAACATCCTTACCAAAAGCGTTTATTGTGTGTATGGTGGAACTGTCAAGGAATAATTCACCACGAGTGGTTGAAGTCGATAACTGTGGATAGATACGTTCAGCAGTTGCAAAGAGTGCTAGAGAAACTCCATGAAAAGCGTTCTGCACTCGTCAATCGCGAAAACGTCATTCTTTTACACGACTATGCACAACCACATTCAGCTAGGGTGACTCAAGAAAAAATCATGAGGTTGGATTGTCTGTTTTACCACATTCACCTTACTCCCCGGATCTTGCCCCGACAGACTACCACCTGTTCCTTACAAAACTTTTGAATGGAAAAACCTTTAATTCTGAAGAGCAAGTCAGGGAGGATGTTGAAAACTTCTTCCAGTCCAAACCAACCACATTTTACAAGGAAGGAATTGATAAACTGCCAAGAAGATGGGAGAAGGTTATAGATAATATTGGTGAATACGTAATAAATTAATATAATTTTGTTATTTAATGAGAGCAATATAAATGTCTGATAAAAAAACGGAAGTTACTTGTGACTCGACCTAATATATATATATATATAAGCTAATGTTTATTGAATTACAAGCTAAGAAAGGTTGGTAATAAGAACACGTAGAACGTTATAACAAGACTGCTTTATTTAGACCAAGATACCTCTATCTATAGGTATTACCTGTAAACATATACAGATAACATATGTTTGGGGATTAAGGCTGGGCACTAGCGGCGCCTGGACTTAACTCCCCCCCACCAGTTTACGAACACCCATTCGCAAACTTTGAAGTCCAACACTCGGACGTCTTAGTCCATTCAAATAATGCTCCGCTAATGTTACAAAGGAGCAAAGGCCAGCCCCGCCCGTACACAGCCTGTAATCCCTCACATTAAGCTCTAATCCTATAAAACGTAAAAACCAACTGTCACTTGTAAACAAAAAACATAAAAGAAAACTTTGACTTTTAAAAAAAAACAATACTTCTGTGGGAAAAATCACATAACTATAACTATTTACAATGTTCCTTGCGTGTATGCTGCGAGGACACTCCAGCTCATTCCTGATCTACAACCTCCCCCCCTGGTGGAAGCTTTAACTGTTCTATGTGGACATTTCGCCGCTTCTTAGGGGGTCGTATACTCTCAATTGTCACGACGTTGTGTTCCCTAATCACGACCACTTTAAATGGGCCCTCATATCGCACCAGCTCTTTGCTCCTATTTGACCCTAGTTTTTTATAGACGATAGTCCCGATTTTAAGTTCCCCCATTCGATCCCGGACTTTGAGGTTTTCCCGTTCCACTCGTCTTGCTTTGTCCCTCGTTATCCTTTCTCTGACTTTGTCGCATATTTTCCTCAAAGCGACAGTATTACTCGCCATTTTCTCCGCCATTCCCTTGTCTGCTACCGTCTCTGCCCCATTTCTCCGTCTTTCGCGCAGCCCAAAGAGGATCTCGAACGGGGAGAACCCCGTCGCGGTGTGGATCGAATGATTGTAAGCGGCCACCGCCTTCGGCATTGCCTCATTCGCCGGCAGACCCTTTTCCGCGTGATATACCCGCAGGTGGTCACTCAGGGTGCTGTGCAATCTTTCTATCCCTCCTCTACTCTTAGGGTGCCCTGGGGTATTAAGATGCCAAGAGACATCGAGAGTCTTCATTTCTTTTCGGATGTTGGCATTGTCGAATTCTCTGCCCCCATCCGACGAGATCCGGTCTGGTACTCCGTAAAACTGGAACCAGGTATTTAATGCCAGCATTACCGCGTCTGATGACCGTTCTTGCACCGGGTGCGCCATGGCCACTTTGCTAAAGCTGTCGATTGTGGTAACCCACTTATACCCCCTCCAAGTGAAGGTATCCACTTGTAAGTCACTCAACGGTGTCTCGGCGGTGGGCGATTCTTCTTGTCGCCCCCGTGGCGGATGTCTGTCATACTTCGTAGTGAGACAAACTGCACATGCCCCTATCATTTCTTGTATGCTCTTTTTCATTCCCCACCAAAAGTACCTCCGCCGCAACGCTTGCAACGTTTCCTGAACTCCACGGTGGTTCGTTTTTCCTTGGTGATAGGCCAGCGTCACTTCCAGCTGCTGTTCTCTGTCTTTGAGTGTCTCCACCATCGACGTGCACCGAATAAATATCCTATCCACTCCAAGTTGTTCCGTTCGCCAGAGTCTACGAATTTTCTCCCAAATAGTGGCATTCCCTACAAATACATGATGGGTCTTTCCGGGTTCCGAGGCATCTTTCAATGCACGGCAAATTTGGTCGTTCCTAACCCCTGGTGGCGACCAAATCGTCGCGATTTTACTTCTCCCATAACTGTCATATGCGATCTGCAGCCGCCCTGAGGTCTTGGATTTCCAAATGATCTGCCGTCTTTTGTCGTTCACGATCCCTTCTGTTACTTCCATTTCAACAGGTCTTTCGGCGGCGGAACCTTCCTCTTCAAGGGTTTCCTCACCTTCGCTATCTCCTCGCGTACCGAGGCTTCCATCCTCCCCGGGTGTCCATTCCCGGAGAAACTGTTGGATTTCCCCGGATGGTTCCCCTTCTTCCAATGCATTCACAGTAATGGCTCTGGACAGCCAGTCTGCCACTACGTTCTCTTTCCCGGGTTTATATATGATCTCCATATTGTACTGGGACAAAAACTCTTTCCACCTCGTGACCCGCGCCGAGGACTCCTTTAACTTTCCTACCCATTGTAGGGGTCTGTGGTCGGTGTGAACACGGAATTTTCTGCCGAAGACATATGGGCGGAAATGGTCTATAGCCCAGACGATACCTAGGAGCTCTCTCTCTAGAGCACTATACCGCGCTTCCGTTTCTGTGAGCCGTCGACTAGCGTACGCCACCGGGCGCTCCCCACCGTCTCTCTCCTGCGACAACACTGCCCCCAGTGCGTATTCGCTGGCATCAGTGGTGATTGTGAAGGGATGTTGGAAATCGGGAAATGCTAATATCGGTTCCTCTTGTAAGCTAGACATACATTTCCGGATGTTCTGCTCCATGATTGGGGTAATTACCACCCTCGCTCCCTTTCGCAGTAAATTATTAATAGGCACCAGGTATGCCGCCATGTCCGGCACAAATCTTCTGTAATAATTAAGCGTCCCCAGAAGTCGACGGATCCCCTTTACATCTGTGGGCACCACCATCCTTCTAATGGCCTCGACCTTCGTAGAGTCTGGCTTAACCCCCTCCTGTGAGATAGTGTGGCCCAAAAAATTGATTTTTTTCTTCCCCAACAGAGACTTCTCCATGGACAATTTTAATCCGAATTCGCGGACTCTTTGAAATACACTTCTTAGGTGCTCAACGTGCTCTGCCTCCGTTCTGCTGAAAACTAACAGATCGTCCATGTAGACCTGGCATACCGCTTCGTCTATTCCCCTCAAAAATTCATCCATTAGGCGTTGAAAGGTAATCGGGGCGTTTTTCAGTCCAAATGGCATCCTGGTAAATTGATAATGCCCCCTCTCAAATGTAAAGGCCGTTTTGTCTTGGTCGTTCGCATTCATCTTGATCTGGTGATAGCCTGCCTTTAGATCTAGGGTACTAAATATTGTCGCCCCGTTCAATCTGTCTAATATGTCCTCAAATCGGGGAATAGGATACTTCTCATCCGTCGTGTTCTCGTTTAACTTCCGATAATTGATAACTACCCTGTATTTCTCCGTCTCGTCCCCAGGTCTATTTTTCTTCCTCACTGCCCATAGAGGACTGTTATATGGCGAAGTGCTATCAATTATAATCCCTTGCCGTTTGAGACTCTCTAGCTCCTCTCTAATATGCCTACGTAGTGCCTGCGGATATCGTCTCTCTTTCACGTATGTGACGCGTTCTTTCTTTAACTGGATCTCGTGGACCGTCTTCCCAGTCGCTCCTAGCGTGTCTCCCTCTACGTAAAAAATATCCTCAAACTCCCTCTGTAGGCCTTCCCTCCAGCCCTCTATTTTATTAACCGCCCCTATCCGCGCTCTTCCGTCCCATATAGTCCCTTGACATTTATATTCCACTTTGCCCAACTTAATGTTCCATTTTTCCCCGATATTCTCCACACGCGCACCTACCTTCCCCAACATGTCGCACCCAACTATCACCTGGTACTCCCGCGGCATGTTTCCTACGATATGTATCTTTAGATCTCCCCCTTTCTTCGCCCACCTATTTAGCCCTATGACTAACTCTCCCACTACCTCGCAAGGGCCTCCCAGGGTGATTAAACTACAATTACATACCTGAATCTGGAGTGCCCTCTCTCCACCATACAGCCTCTCCAGCGCTCCGCGGGACATGATGGTGTTGGTGCTTCCCGTGTCCACCAGACACATCTCTCCTCCTTTGACCCTAATTATTGGCAACGCACACATCCTCTCCCGAATTGCATTACATCTCAGGATGCGGTCGCCTCTCTGCCGACACGCTCCTCAGGCTTCATCACGTTGCTCCCATCTACGTGACTCGACCTTCTGCCCTGTCTGTCTCCTGTTTCTGCTGCGCCTCGCTTCTTCTCCTTCAGTTCCCGAAGTCCCTGATGACTCATCTTCTGATGATCCACTCTCCCCATGTGTCATGCTCCGTCTCTCTCTTACTTCTTGAGTGTTTACCTCCATTGGTTCTGGTCGTTGGTATTCTCTCCTCCGGAAGATATACGGGCAATGCCTCGCGATGTGTCCTTCCTCGCCACACTCAAAACATTTTGTTCGAGGACACTGTGCCACTAAATGTCCTGCCTTCCTACATCCGTGGCATTTTCTTTCTTCCCTGGGCGGGGCATACCTCGGTCTCGTTCCTCTAAATCTTCTTTCTCCTGTCGTTCCCTTGTCTCTGCCAATAACGGACGTTTCTGGTCTCCTCCAGGTTGGTTTCAGGGTCCGGGTTCTTTTGTATGCAACTCGGCTCCACTCATTGTCGACGTCTTGCACCCTCACTTCTTCCTCCTTGGCACTAGTGTCGATCATTGATTGTGCACACTCCGAGAACGAGCGCTCATCAGAGAATCCTTCCTTTCTTCCTGTCTCCTTGGCCAGTTGCACTTTTAGAATTGTGGATAAGAATCCCATTCTACCCTCCACCTCTTCTACGCTAATCGACTCTCTCATCTTCTCCGTTATCTTATTGAAACGGACTACTAACCCCGCAGCATATTGCCCGTTACTTTGTCTTGGGGACTTTGTCTCCCTAAACATTTGGAATATGTCCTCCTCGGGAGTCCATCGTCCTCCTCCGTACGCCTTCTTCAATCTCATCTTAATTAATTCCCACGGGGTTTCTTCATCTGCCTGAATTTGATTCAGTATACTTCTCTTGACCCGACATATCAGGGCCGCCTTCAACGATTCCGCGTCTCTGGGATCTATTAAATTTTCTTCTGCTTTAGCTCCAATTAAAGCTGTGAGACGGTCTCCTCCTTTTAGGAAATGGTTCAGCTCACCCAGTTCCCCAGTGAATCTCTCCAGCTCCGCAACAGCCTTCCTCAGATCCTGGGTATTCATCGCTTTTACCCTCATCAGCGCGAGCGCCGTGGCATGAACTTCTGGCATAGTTCCCACTCTTCTAATATCTGCTCCCTCTACGAGATTCAAGACGGGCTGTCTCAAAATTCCTCCTTCAGTCATCTTCTCTCTTTCGCGTATAGAAGAAAAAAAAACAAAAAAAAATTACGCTCGCACTCGATAACTCTCTTTCTCCACGGTTCACGGGTTTCGGCACCAGCTAATGTTTATTGAATTACAAGCTAAGAAAGGTTGGTAATAAGAACACGTAGAACGTTATAACAAGACTGCTTTATTTAGACCAAGATACCTCTATCTATAGGTATTACCTGTAAACATATACAGATAACATATGTTTGGGGATTAAGGCTGGGCACTAGCGGCGCCTGGACCTAACTTATATATATATATATATATATATATATATATATATATATATATATAGGAAGGCTAGACTATGTTATGTTATTGTAAATTTAACTTGGTCGAAATCGGCAGTAGTAATATGCCACGTTTACGTCCAAATGTTAGTACTCAGGAATATTATGAGCGTCTGACTCTTTCGTACATAAATAAGAAAGAAAGAGGAAACTTCTTAGGTGGCAATGTACGTTCTAAGCATACATAAGAAAATTGAAAGATAAAATAAAACAAATTAAATACACAATATGAGTTATGCGATGAAACCGAAAAATGACCATTCTAGAGTCCCTATACTTGTTTTAAAATCAGTAGGCATTATTAAAGTAATGTAACATCCAAAAAGCATCAGTTATGTACAATAGCGAAAAAAAAGTAAGCGTACCAAATAATACTGGTTATTTGTAATTTAGTTTAAGCCTAAAAGTTAAAAAGTACTTACATTTAATTGATAAATAAATAATACAACACTCACTCATCCTTTCGGTACAGATAATATATTCAAATTTGTACAAGAACCTTATTTGTACATAAAAAAAATTGTCTTTTGAAAATTTCAAACTTGGATAACACAAATTGGAATGATATTGTTTAATTAGCTCACACAATATTGCGATTCGTACGGGGAATGGTAGATTTAAAGTGGTTCACGTTTAATTCCCTCACCTTTTTTTTTCTGGATGCAGCCAGGTAGTTAAACCGCTTTAAATGAAGCAGCTGAGAATAGAGGCTCATCACATGAATCGGACGGTAACGAACCCTGGTTTTCATCGGCCAGACCCGATACCCTGAGCCTCCAATAAGAGCTATTGTAATGACGATTAGCTTGTATAGTACCTGATTTTTATTTTGCATGACAAATAATAATATAAAACAGAGTTATACAGACAAACCTCTCTCAAACTCAAACTCATACCAGGAAACTCTCATGATGTGTAACTGCTTCATGTTATGAAAGACCCGAGTTCAAATGGTCAGTAAATTGATTTCACTGTTATAAAAAGCAGTGGGTGAATCCTAGATTCCAGCCTTTCTTATAAAAATTGAATTATTCATCAAACAATAATTACCCAACAATGGACAAAAAAAACAGACAGAAAATCTATTCCATGTCACGTAAATAGCATTTGTCTCTACTGAATTCTTAAATTCAATTAATTTTAATTAATTCAGACACTATTATTATTTTAATTAATAGTAGAATGGGTTCGTTTAATATTTCAATGTTATAGTTTAGATTGAGCTGAGATTGTTTAGAAATGCTTTATTTTCAAGCTGCAATCCATGACCTTATTTTTCTCTTTATCTACTTATGTTTTTTTAATAAAAGGTATTCTAGCACGTGATGCAAATCCAAAAATGTATAATCCCTTGGAATAGTAAATTATAAAATTATATCAGGTTATTTGATATTTTTTCTGACTTTAGTTTAAGTTTATATTATATTGCATCCTTTACTATATACATATTGTAACATTCATGATATTTGAGAATATCATGACCAGGAACCTTCACAGATGTGACCAGATGGTAAGCATGTTCCCTTATGCTCTTAGGAGTGGGGATGAGATAAACAGGCAGTCTTAGCCCAACCGCTTAGAAAAGCGAACCAGAGCAAGCTCCCGAATTGGCGGTCACCAACAGGAAGAGAGGAGAAGAACCAACAGCAGAAGTAACGTTGATTGGATAAAAGGAAGATCATCGATTGGGTGATATTAATATTGTTTTCATTATGGATCCATTAAAAGAAATTGAGCTCAAATTTCATGTTTTTTTTGTAATTAGTAGTAACTATCCTTGTTCAAAAGGAATTGAATATTTTTTATATAATTTTTGTCAGCACTCTATATAATTATAATTATTTGTTATAACCATTTTATTAGAATATATTTCACAATTCCTAGTTTCTCAATTTATTAATAACTACATCATTAACCTTGAGATCGGGCGATTCAATCGGGATAATTTCATATGTCGAAGACATAAAAAACAATTTGAATTAAAGATCTTATGACGGACCTGCCAAATTAGTTAAGGTAAATTGGTCAATAAAGTAGAAAAAGAAATGGCAAAAAAAGAGGTAGGTTACAATATATTTATATATATAGACAGAATATAATTTCTGTTAGTAAGTTTAAACCATAAATAATTGGAAAAAAACCCTCTTTGTCCCTTTGTCAGAGAACAAAGAAATTACAAAAATATTACAAATAATGGGTTGGCCAAAAAGTCCGTTCGGGTTTTGTTGTCACGAAACTTCAAGCAGTCATGAGCTGGGGCACCAGCTGTCAATAACAGGTACTAGACCTAACCGCCGAGAGAGACTTACCTGGCTTACGTCTCTTTGTCAGGGAACAAAGAAAACCACATACTCAACTGGCATTGGGTACTATAAAAACGGTCCTGATTGGCTACTGACGAAGCCAGCTGGGTATTTAAGACCGGAGGTTTGGGGCCTGTATATCATTCTCCTGGGAACTAACTTGATCGTGGCTGCTCTGCTTTAAACTCTGAAACTTGGCTTTTTCACTATGAAAACCTCTAAATCTCTCTACTCACCTCGCTACGTTTTAGTCCGGCGTTGTCAGACCCCACACCTTCCTAGTGGGAATCTC
Organism: Acanthosoma haemorrhoidale; assembly: GCA_930367205.1. Classification (NCBI taxonomy): domain Eukaryota; kingdom Metazoa; phylum Arthropoda; class Insecta; order Hemiptera; family Acanthosomatidae; genus Acanthosoma; species Acanthosoma haemorrhoidale. The sequence continues at coordinate 89,667,093 of OV884015.1, read as the reverse complement.
TGCCTTCGTCTTGCTAAATCTAGCACCTCCTTGGGAGAGACCTCTCCCTAGTGGACAACGGTGGTTGTCGTGGCCCTGCAAGCTTACCAAGCAGTGCCCCCACGGCAATTCAGTCTGCCTCTCTCCGGTTCACACTCGCCTTTGGGATCCTGACGGATTTCGCCTACCCTCAGATACCGAGAGTTAATTCGTGGTCATTCCAACACCACACAAACTACCTACACCACCTACCCTATACCTCTTCTCCTGAACATTTTGCATTGTCGGGGCACATACCTACCAAAAATGCAGTCAGATAGTAAGACCGTCATGAAACGATTGTCCAGTTTATAAACTTAATCGACCCTCACTTCGTCACCAGGGCTAGGGTAACTAGGTACACCCCTCGTGACGACCCGGCACCTGATAATGAATCTTTTTGTTTTAATTTAAAAACCATCCTAGTGCGGCGGGCCCCTCCGATCCTCGTATTTTTTTCCTTACTGCAAAGGTGACAATTCTGCAGGCGAATCGAGGGGACCTCTGAGGTATGTATATGTGTTTATATTGGATAAACGTATATGTAGTAAATATATATACAGTGAAATGTATATATATATAGATATGTAAGTTTGAACGTTACCACCAAACTTCGGCACATATGTTAGGTGTCTCTACAAAGGACGCTCCGAGCTGAGCTGTTAACCTGGCAAATAGCTGTACCCTTGTTAAGACAATGATCAACGCTTATTATTGACAATTGTATTGATTCAGGTTAGTTTTAAGTTTTATTTGTTTATAGTAATATTTGTAGCGCGAGCTAATGTGTACATGTGTTAAATATTACAGTTCTAAACTACATCTGCAAGTGTTCGATTTATAACCTGACAACCTCCACTTCCTTTAAGTTTCTGAATTAACTTACATATATATATATATATATATATATATATATATATATATATATATATATACATATATATTATATGCTTTAGGAATAAATAAATAAATATTTATGAATGAGAGAGTGAATGGAATATTGCTTCGTTCATCCTTTTCCGCATCATGAATTCTCATCACCCTCCTAGTATATTCTACAGTGAAAATACTCTGTCTACTCCCAAACACAAGAACTCATCCCTGTGACCTTTATACCCCTGCCCCCAAAACTTCATCATACGAGGACACTCTCACCACAACCCTCTGGGATTCTCCACGCTTCATCCTTACGAACCTTCAAAACCCTCCTATTCCGACTCATCATCAAGGAAGACGCTTGCTAACTTGGGAACGTTCTGTTCACTATACTATATTTTTTTTTTGTATTTATACATTTACCTTCTTCGGTTTTTACTATTGTAGCTTATGTTATATATTTATATATGTTTTTGTATTTATTTAAGGGTTTTCATTTAATATTGTATTAATCGAACTTCTGGGCATTCTTTTTATTTTCGTATGTAGCTCTATTTATGACTTTATTTGCTACATGCCGTTTAGTATTTTTATTTTATTATTTTCTAACAGAGGTTTACACTTTATTTTTAATTGTTAATTTTTTTTCTCTCTTTATGACGTAATAGTTCTTTTTAGCTGCCAGATGTGAATTTCTCATCTAAACACTAGTGTTATTCATAGGGGATTGTTTCCTGGAATACATATTTTTTGCTATTCTATTCTATTTTATCCATTATGATTCTTCACTAATAAAATTTCACCCTTCATAACGACCTTAATATACCCTACATTCTAGAACTCATCCCTTCCAAGTTTACGAAATTCCACAGTAGCCTTTCCAACCACCCTAATCCTGTAGCACAGTCAATGCACTGCGCCACTCATCCCTATAATCCTCCTCGGAGACTGAAACGGCAGTGGCCTCGTGACCTGCTATAAACGCGTGACAGTGGGAGTCCTGGCAATGGCCAGTCTCTCCAATCATGTCCTGAGCGTCTGTGGCTCTCGCGCTCTTGGTCAGCCTCCACTGGCTAGTATCCGGTGACGCGGCTGACGGAGGAGCGTGGGGGACTTCCCAAGACTCCGCTTTCTCTTTGCGGTGGATTTGGGGGGTCTCTGGGCTGTCTGTAAATATTGTATGAATGAGCGAGTGAATGATGAACTGTAAATATTGTATGAATGAGCGAGTGAATGATGAACTGTAAATATTGTATGAATGAGAGCATATATCTTAATTACTTATTGCCTTATAAAAGGCAGATTGTAATTATTGCACAATAAAGGAATTATACTACTTAAAAAAAAAATAAATAAATAAAATTTAAAAGTTCAATACATTGAATGAATGAAAACAAAACGGAGCTTCAACTAGTTGCTAGTTTGCCTGCTCAACGACATGTCCTCTTTTTTCTTTTCAAAGGAAGTCTTTAACTGGATAGAGAAGGCGACGTGAAGAAGCCCCCTGGTCCCTGACAAGTTACGTGCTGCCGTGGACCGTCACCAATGGGAGGGAGCAGACTGTTTGAAGAGACTTAGGGCGTGGGCGTTAGAGATGCACGTAGCCAGTGAAGAAGACTGCCATTGTGCCCTCTTCCTCCTCATTACCATGTCCTCGGTGCTCGTTAGCCCACTGGACCGTGTCACCGCTGCCCAGCCATTCACACACGTGTCTCCTACCCTGACTGTCTAGTGACTAACTGATCCGTAAAGACCCTCGGGTGCAGCACAATCTGAGTAGTCCATCATTAATCGGCGGATTAAATGAGACGAAAATAAGTTGCATTGTCCTATGTTCGAATTTTCTACGCTGATCAGGTCTTAAGTAAGGTTTATAACTGAAGGTTATTGAGCATGTTTAATAATTTCCATCGGAGGCGACTGATCTTCTGTAGCGTCGATTCTGCAACGCACTTCTGAAAGAAGATGTATGTTCTCCCAGACTGAGTTTTTTCCATACACAGCTTTTAATTTTATCTTCAATTTAACTTTGATTCTTACTGATGACTCTTCCAGTTGATAACAGTGAATCTTTCAAAATGTTCGAAATCTCCGATTTTGTTATTGTTTATCCATCAATGATTTGTCTTCTTTAACAGCCGTTGCGCGCTCAAAATCAACTAAACTGGTTTTATTAAATCAAACCTCTTGCAGTACAAAGTATTCAGTTGCCTTTAGCCAAGTGCCCATTTTTGTAACTACTAGTTGAAGTGACTACTACGGTTAAGATAATGAAAGGAAGGAGGTCAGTTGGAATAGGGGATTCCGCCTTGGGGGACTGGTGCCTGGAAGTCTAGCGATGACGTCAAGGTCTTCTGCCTTATTTATAAAAATTAATGGGATGCCGTTGCCCCCCCCAACATCTGACCCGACCACACGCAAACCAGACGAATTTGACTGTCCCACCAATCTTCAACTGCCTTGCCAACCAGTAGAGATGTCGGTTCTCCGGAGATATGGCCTTGCTCATGTAAATGCTTAAGGGATATATAACAGCAAATGAGGGGATATATGGCTTAAGCCAGGATTCGGAGACTGCTTTTGTGTGATGAAAGCTGTCAAATTTAGAAGAATTCACAGTGATGAGTAGGGAAGCATCGGGGTTAATGGGACATGAGGATCAACGTCTTAATTTATATGTCGAGTGGAGAAGTCCTGTCTTGTTTCCAGAAGCAGATCATCTCTTCCCGAACCGATTTATTGACTAAATAAGAGGTGATGTCGGGGGGGGGGGGGGTCATCTTCTCGTTGGGACCTCATCTGCTCAAATTCTATATCATCCAGACAGCTCTACAGGTTGTTGCCTCCGCTCTTTACCTGTTCTTCATTATTATGAGGGCCCTGCTTTGCATCCTTACCTGAAGGTTCTTTAACTCCTTCCTCAGCGCCAGGTTGCTTGAGTATGTAGCCCTTCTGCTCTACGGGATGCAACCCTTAAGGCATTAATCAGATGGCATTCTTAAAAGGGGTCTGCTTCTCTTGCGTGGCCTTCATCTCGTCCCACAACAAAGGAGCTTTGTCTCCCCCCTGAGGCTTTTAACAGCCAATATCAGGTTTACCATGCACCCCCGCTGCTGTGGGGGCCCAACTGATAGCACCTGTTGTTTGTGATGAAGACTATAGGTTTAGCCTCCAAGAATCTGGGATCAGGTAGTAGACTAATATGAGTGTTATTATATTGCTCATGTGTTTAAGGTATGACCGTGACCTGGCCTGAGCCAATTAAAACAGACTAATTTTCCATTCAGAAATAATTTAGGATCACAAAGGGTCTTAACTTTGGAAGATCGTACAGTCATATAACTGATGAAATGGCCGACATAAATTAACGTTCATTAGATAAATATGTAGAAACGGAAAGATGATTTTGATGGGTGTGATACAGTCACTACAGCCGAAATCTGAGATTCAGAAAACTGGGATAATTTACATCGCCCGTGTAAAACCTCAACAAGCTGACAAAAGGTTGGCAATTGTTTGTTGACTAAAGATTGTTAAAATTGTTTCGGAGTTTTTGTATGAGAGTGTGGGAGGGCCCTTAGAAGGAGAACAATTCCAAAAGTAATAAATCTACTATTATACTTCGTCAAATTGAAAATAAAAAAGAAAAGAAAGGAAGGAAAGAAAGGAAAGAGGTTGGACCAGTAATGTTTGCCGGATGGTGAAGACGAGAGTTCATCTCACGAGTGCTGTTGACGACTCTCGTTATTTCTTTATGTTTAGAATTACTTATTATTTTGTATTTTGCATTATTAATATATGTGTACGTGTTTGGACGAACGACATGAATTTATGATTAACAAGGATTTAGGATTAACAGGAATGTATTCCTAAATCAGTAAAACAATCTTAGCCTCTTCCGAAATAAATTGTCCAAGTAAAGTAACAGAACATTGAAGTGAAGGACCTATTAACGAGCTGATCACTTAATTGACCAATGGCTCACCTTTTATAGAACAATAAACAAAAAAAATCATTTGATGTAACAGTTAATAAGAAGATCTTGTCCGATTATGCGACTAGAACCCGCAATTGTATGAGGCGCAGTACTATTTTATCGCCTACCGCGGTATTTCAGTAATATTAGTAATTAAACTTTGCTGATTGCTTGCCAAGGTAACGTTAATTAGGAGGCTGGTTTAGTGCCACTGTGGCAATTTCGCCACACAGCAGCTAACAAGCAATCTGATCCTTGTCCCTAGGTGAGGTCATCTGTTGAATTGCAGGACGATAAACCCTTCCTACTTTTATAGAGAGGCAATTAGTTCTCTCAAATCTGAGGGGAGGATTATTTAATTAGGAATTAAAATTATAAAGTTATTGCCTTATTGGATTATAACTAGGCATCAGGGGCTGATTACAATTATCTGCTTTCTCTTCGAACTTGAATAATGATAATGACTCCTGACATTCTTCATTGTACACCATCATAATTAGTGGTCTCCGCCGGGAGTGCTTAAAAGGGGACCCAAGGGAGAAAGGAAACAGAACATCTTGAATATAAAAAATACTTGATTGCATACAATTTTTTAAAAGAACACTTTTTATTCCTAACATGTTTACAGGATATATGCTCTATAGACGTGGCTTATGACTGAGTTAATAGTATATATACCATACTTAAATTATACGATTAAAAAAATAAACAACAAATAATAAGCTGATAATACAATTATTATCCGGAGAGAAAAAAATATTTGCAAGACTCGAATCCAGGGTCTCCCCAATATGAGCTCAGATGGCTTAACCATCTTTTTGAGATATCTAACCTCAAATTTAAAGTCTCTTTGGCCGGCCTTTGGACCGGAGCCAATAATTTATTCTTTGGATATTTACAATTATAAATTAAAGAGGGATCATTTAGCAAAATAAATAATTGTAATCAATGTTCTCAATCATATCATGTTTACAGTTCTTCATTCACTCCCTAATTCCTACAGTATTTATATATTACATTCCTACGGCCTAGAGATCTCTCATATACACATGGACTTGTCACCTTACTAGCATGTGAAAGAGGAAGTGTGGGGGACGCTCCTCCATCAGCCGTGTCACCGAATACAAGCCTAAGGAGGCTTGTGAGGCTGACCAAGAGCGTGAGAACCACAGATGCTCATATTGCCCAATAAGGCAGATTATAATATTATGGCAATAAATGTTGTTTATAGTAAAATTAAATTGCTACAAGAAAGAACTGAGTTACTTTTAAGTTATTAACTTTGTTCTTATGCATTCATAATTATGAAATTGAGTTTATTGTTAATATAAAAAAAATAGGTGGAAATAAATCTTGGAATCCAATGAGAGAAGTTCAAATGAACTAGTTTAAAGCTTCTATTTCATTTTTGTTTTATTCTATATGACAGTAAAGATTCAGTTTAAACGACTAGCCTCTTTTTAAAGTATTTTTACTTCCTTATTTGCAAAGAGTTTAAAAGTTTAAAATCACATTCATAACATTAATAGTTTATATTATAATGCTTTAATTAATATTATATCGAGGCTCTTACGTGTTTAGAATGCATAATTTTGTCTTTTTCAAATGTTTCACATTGACACAATTAGCTAGTATTTAGTTAGTAAAAATAATAGTTACCTAATATTAATTAAGCTAACGATATGTATTGGTATTGGGGAATAGGCTAATTTCAGCCTTCCTGGTTTCCTCTATTATCTGATCACCAACATTTGGCCTCTCTCCAGTATTCTGTCCTATGACTGCGGAACAACTTAAAACCGAAAGCAAAAGACGCCTCCTAAAAGGTGCCACTTTTGGGTAAGCAATCCCCTCCTCAAATACAAATGGGTTTTCCTACTAAGGTCTAAGTGTTTATCTGATCTTATAACTAAGGTGTAAACAATATATATTGTTGATTTTACATCGAAATTAATTAAAAAACATAATTTGACCATAAAAGTATCTTTACAGCATATTGTGAAGGCTAGCCTGACCTATTTGTAACTGTTTGAGTTTTACGTTCTATACTTGTTAATTCCGAGTGCGCATATGCCAGAATTACAGATAAGCAGACTTAAGCCTGACTGACGCAGGATTAAGCGACAGATCCAAACACGTTACCCTACTCGAGACCGCAGCGACTGCCCCGATCACAGCTACCAGATCCGACCCGAGCACGTTTCCCTCTGAGCAAACACAACAAAGCCTCCATCAGACCTTTCGCTACACTCAGCCAGCACTTCTTCACTCGTCCTCTCCTCCCACGCCGCTGTCACTTCTATTATCTCCGTCATGGGAATGTACTGCCTAATGCCAAACATAAATAAACTCACGTAGGTTGTCCTCTTCGATTTGCACATCGCAGATCCCCTCCTTCGCATTTCCTTACTTACACAGCTCTAGGGAGAACGCCATTTGAGCTAACACATAGCACTAGACATTAATTCAATAAAAGGATCCATAAAAGGCAACTGATGTCGATGCCCTTGCTAATATTATTTTCATTATATTAATGATTATTTACTCACTTTAGGCTCAAATAACATCAATTGTCTGTTTCTCTTCAATACTTCTCTTTATTTGCTAGAGCCACCGACAGCCCACTTCTTTCATCTTCAGGAATCATTTAACAACCGTCATGGACAAGAGGCTATGGTGGATCTAATAGCAATAACGATATCTAATTCGGTTCTTCATAAGTTGTTAACCAAGACGAATGTACGGTGGACTTAGGCTGTCTAAAGTTATGGAAAATAAAGGAAAGTATTGACGACGAGCGAACATTAGGTGGCATTTGCACATACATTATGCTATATCTTCCAATCTCATTGTATATTTGTGTATTGAATATAATTATTGACGTCGATTATGAACTAAATTATATTTATAAAACATATCCTCTGTAAAAAGTAAACGCTATATACAGGTGATCTGGTCACAAGGTTCTTACCTATTAAATAAAAAAATATATTTATTACATTTTCCAGAGTACATTATTTTATTTTCATAAGTCACGGAAAATATTCTTTTTCAGTTCAAATAAATAAGAAAATAGCTGAAGTACAAAATAATACTTACTCGTAAGATTTCTACTGCCAGCTCCCCAAAAATTATTTTTAGGGATACCTCTGAATTTATTTTTATATTCTTTGAAAACATAAATGGCCAATGAGCAGTGACTGGAAAAGAAATAAAAGTCAAAGAGAAAGGAGCCACTTAATGATGGCCCCGTACACTTTTGTTTTGTTACAGTTTATATTATTAATGCCTTATCTAAAACTTTTGTTGCTGAAAATAAGTTTTTAATTTTAGATCGACCGGATTATTACATGATAAACACAGCATGCATGTAGGTAGACATTCACTCATGTGGTCAACATGTAAACACTGCATGCATGTAGGTAGACATTCACTCATGTGGTCAACATGTAAACACTGCATGCATGTAGGTAGAGGCCAGTATGCAATGTTAAGCATTATCTGGATAGTATCACTTTGCTTCGTTAGATTCCGGACTCCTCAGCACTCCCATGTCTCTCACCTCTATGCCGAGATAGGATACCTCCTTCCATGCACGATACTTCCTAGGTTCATTCGTTTTTAAATTTATCTTTCTCTTCATCCCCTGTATATAAACAATTTTGTACAGTTCAAAACCTCAGTCTAGTCCCGGGACGCAAGATCCGGCCTTTATACTCCTACCCACAAAACTGCAGCATACAATCAGTCCTTCTTTTTTCTCGCTGTATCCTGCTCCATCCTTACGAGCCTTTTAAGTTCTCCTTTTCTAACACCTCCTCAACATCCAAAGAGACGCTTGTTAATCTTAGAAAAATTTGAATCATTCATTATATTATATTTTCAGACTTTTATTTTGTTTGTTTACTATTTATAGATAGATGTTGCTGCTTGCATGTTACTTTTTGAATTATTTTGCATTTATTTAATGGTTTTATTTGAGATCATATTGAGCTGCACAGACTTCTGCTTTTTTTGTTTATTTCATTTAGGGGGATGCATCTACGTCTTTATTTAATAAATGAAGTTAAAAAAGCTTTATTTCATAATTACCAATACATAAAGAGATTTACACTGCATTTTAAATGGTCATTATTTTTATTTTTTTTATTATGGTGTAATAGTTCTTTTTATTTGCCATATCTGAACATTAATGTTATTCACAGGGCAGTTTGTGCCCGAATAAAAATTGTTTTTCTATTCTATTATATCCTTGTTACTTTGGAAGCTGATCTCTATAGCTGGAGTATGTAGCTCCATATCATAGCATTTTTTATTAAAGAGATAAGTGCCATCTACTTTCATAACTGTTCGTTCTCATTCATACAAATAGATCAGTTTTATGTTTCTCAATGTAAGTTGTTGGTCAAAATGCAGTATTAAGTGGGCTGGAGTCTCGGCAATGAGGAAAAGCTGTCTGTGGTAATAAAGTGGGACTAAATTAAAATTTCAAACAATAAGTTCAGGATGAGAGGGGGAAAACTCTTTTCTATAAAAAAATATATACAACTCTACATATTATCATAAATTCGAAAAATGAACGTATCATTTGAAGTTGTTACCAATATAGTTGATGTACATCCACATCGGTCTGGTAAGGGTATTGCGTACCTTTTCCTTTGCTTCCTTAAGAGAGGGTGTGTCGGGGGAAGGCTTTAGTATATACCAAATTTTGATGAAAGACAAAAACAAAAAGAATTCATTGACAAGACAAGCCTAAGTAATGATATTTTCAAGTTGCGAGGTTTAAATAAAAGTGAAAGCTTCAAGTCTGAAGAAGTTAGGTTAAGTATAAACAGGGATGTGACGTGTTAAATGAAGTCTCCTGAGGGGCACCCTTCAGCCTTTTAATTAGCATATATATTGTTTCCAGTCGAGTTTGACTTTTCCACTCGCAGCCGTTTGCCCTCTCTTCCTCCTAATAGAAACTCCCCCCCTCTCAGTTTTCACACTTGTTCTCGAAAGGTAATTACAACCTTTCCAGGATATTAATTTCTCAACTTTCTAAACTTCCCTTATACACATAAGTATAAGCAGTCTAATTAGATTCGTATCTGTAATTGTGAAAATGGTAATCGTGAAATAGCTGAGGCTCCTTTGACTAACTTTGAAAATTTACCGGCTGGAGAAGATGAACATTTTTAAACCACTGCTTCTTCTTCTCTGAGCACAATAAGGTACAAGAGTCCTTGTTCATAATAAAGAATCGAAGTTGTAATAACCATTAATAGGGTCTTGCTATACCTCTACTAATATGACTATAAGGAAATGTACCTGAGTAGAGTGGCCGCTCTGGAGACGTTTGTTCCCAAAATTGTTGCTAAAGATTTGAAATTAACGAGGCTTGAACTCAAGATGGATAGTTCAGTAGATAGACCACTCAACTATCGTGAAATCGTGAATCCTCGGGTTCCAGCTGCGTTTCTGTCATTATTATTTTTATGTAACCATAAAAATCGAAGTTATAGTTTTATATTTAATCTTACCTTTCACTAATTAAGTCTAAAAGTTTAATCTGTCTGATATTTCAAAGTTTATGTATAATCTGTAAAACACCAAAATATTCATACTGCCGTTTGAAATTAGGAACGTTGTCAGGTTGTAAATCATTTCATTATACTCTTTAATGGCTTATCAATATTTCAATTTCTCACCTTTCATCTTTCACTAATCACTCCTTGTAGTCCTTAGCAAAGATCAAGAAGATGACGTAATAAAAAGAGCTTATGCCAAATTCAAATCAAGTCATTTTTTTCATACCTGCTTGTATTACAAAGTTGTCACTACTCGTTACAATATTATACATATATAAGTTAAGCTCCGGTCTCAGTATTCAACCTTAATCCCCGAATGTCGGGATGTAAATATAGAGGGTTATAGACTTGAAATAAACAGTCTAGTTCTAACTTTCATGCGTGTTGCTTCTTTGAACATTTTTTCGTTTATTTTTTTTAATTCGAAAGCAGATAAACATTAACTTATATCTATAAGAAGCAACACGCATGAAATTTAGAACTAGACTGTTTATTTCAAGTCTATAACCCTCTATATTTACATTCGAGGATTAAGATTGAATATATATATATATATATTACTGAAAAAAATAAAATGATTGAATAAATTAAATAAATAAACTTGGTTTCATAGATTTTAGACTGAAAATATTAGTTAAATCTCAATACTCAAGCAACGTTTTACTTCCCCTATTAATTAAGGACAACGACAAAAATCTTGACATTTTTGTTATATTTTGCTATTACTGCCAAGTACCTAAGAATGGATCATCTTTAATTTAGGTAGCCTTGTTGAAATATTACCAATAAATGTAATTGCTGGGTCTGAGTGTTCTATTACTCTTCTCAGAGTCCTTTTTGGTCTCTAGTTTCTCAAATTTGTTCACACTTTCTCTTTACTGTCTGCTTTTATTATCATCTCACATTTGATGGTGGAAACGCAGCTCATTTTACAACTATATTAGCGGTCTCATCATGCCTAATATCTTAATTTGGATGAAACGGAATGAGCTCATCTTTGGCTAGCGAATCAAAAAGTTATTTTAAATGCCAGTTACGTCTGGAAAACAGCAGAGTATGATTATAGAGCTTTTCGTATGACTGAGTGGCAAACTCCGAATTAGGAACTTAAAAAAAGTGAGGGGGAAAAGTAGTAATTTTTAATGTAACTTGGAATTTTATTTAAACTGGAATAACAGAATGTTATTTAGTAGATTTCTAAAAAAATGGGTTTATTAATTCACAAATAGTATCAAACTAGCTATAGCAAACATCCAATCACTGCAATTAAAAACATCCTGCCTATTAGGCTCCAAGCTGCACTTAGCTTGATCATTACTCATTATTTATCCTAATTGACGTCACTACTGACGTGAATTTAAAACATACAGGCCTTAAACACACATATGTCAAATCTGGTCAGCTAAATATATCTGTACTTGATTGGATAGGAAATTGTACTTGTGAGCACGACAGCTCAGTAAAATATTCACAAGGGCATTCATTCATCCTGCCAATATACCTAGAGTTTTCATATACCTGGGATATATAATATATATGGGATAAGATATAACATATTGTAAATTAGATCATCAAAAGCAGAATTCTTTTAATTAAATAATGTTTTTTTTAACCTGAGTTAAAGGCATGCGCATATAAAGTAGAAGTGCTGTAATGTAAGCTAATGATACCCTTCTTAGCCATAGAAAACAATATGGATCTTAAAATTATTTAGTAAAAAATGAAAGAACTAGGAGACTAAATAATGTTAACAAAGAGGATATGTTAATATTAAACGATACGTGGAAAATAGTCATATAAGGCATAAAATGAAGGAAGTGGGAAAATTAGGAACTCAGTGTTACCTAGAGAATGATCTTTCATTAGTAAGTATGTCAGCCTGTTATAAAAAGGTTCAGTTATATGAATAATGCAGAAATCTCTGAAAAATCCCCTGAAATAGTGTGTTGAGAGGTATAGGTGTTGATGCTCTGAACCAATAAGAACAATCACCGTTAAAAGAAAAGAACAAATACTTTATATTCCTCATAAAAGCAACAAATAAATAAACTCATCATTAACAATAAAATAAATAAAATGTCGATCTTCAGTCGAGGAAATATTTAATTATATATTGAAGTACTGTTGAAAGCTCCTTCTTTAAATTGAGATGACAGCTGATGTTGATTGCTTAGTTCCTACCTCTCCGGTGTGGGACTACACTCGATAAAAAGTAGGTTATAAGTGGTTACTCATCGGGTATTAGTCTTCTCAAATAAATACCAGGAAGGTACTTGACATTGCAAAGTCGTTTGTGCCTCCTTGGATATCTTCGGAAGGTGAGTAATTATATTTGACGATGAAGTGGAGGGACAGTAAAATGACTAATCAAGTGGAGCGCACATTCACCTGTATGTAGGAATTATGTAGTATGAAGGATAATAATGTATAATGTACTACATGGTCTTATATTGTACATGGTCCTAAGCACTTACAGATATATTAGATATATATATATGACTTTACGACAGAAAAAGCCAATTCCAAACATATAGTAGGGTCATGAATAAAGCCCTAATAAATTAAAAGAAAATCAGTGACTATGTCAGAAAAGCAATTATTAATTTTGGTTTAAAATATGCTATAATTTTTGGAACTAAAGTATAATTAAAAAATTATGAAAATTTCCATAACATCGCTTTTTAGTTGTCAGCAGTTCTCAGCAGCTTCGATCTTCAAGCATTACATATTAGTCCCGTCTATTTCTGCTCCACAAATGTTAACAACCCCATAAGAAATAATTTGAGACCATTCATCCATTAATCTCACAGAAACATTTTAGAAAGTAACTTTGGTGCAATGGGATACCTTGCAGATCGTTATTAATTTTCATGCAGAGCGAGGTGAAGTAGGGGCAGTCACATATAACAGTTTTCTTGTTGGCAGAAATGTTCGTAAGTGAAAAGCTATGTCCATCCCAATGTTATCCATTCTGACTCACTACACAGCTCAGGCCATCCTTCTGTCCACCCACTGCTTTCAGAATCCGGCAAGTGCTTTTTAAATTACTGAATTTAAAAACTTTTTTAAATTAAATTAAATACTTTATTTTGTGAGTGGTTTGGGCCCTTATTACTGAGTTTGAAGGGCTAGCTGTCACACCAGAAGCCACTTCTATTTAAGGTAAAAAATGACTTTCCGTCAAGGGATTTCTACCCAGAAACAGTCAGAAATAGTAGAATCAAAAACTACAGTAGATTTTTCTTACAGCGTACGAAATCTGAAATAATTGATAAGTTTCCAAGCCACCATCTCTCCTTCACTTCTATGTTCTTCATAACTTTAATTCATGACTTTTACGCAAAGACGTGAAGCACACTTCTAACATTGCAACAAGCATCAAAGTTGATATAAATGTAGTACAGTTTTAGCATGTATTCGTTTGATAAATTTACCAAAATATCAGGTAATGATAGGAATTCATTCACAGTTCCACTCCTGGTACACAAATTAATTTCTAATAATCATTAGAAAGTCTCCATGAGAAGAAGGGCTCAAAGGGTAGATTTAAAAGGTAGGAAGCCGGTGCTAAACATGCTAAAAGAATCAAGAAAATCAAGAAACTATTCTATAACACAAAGATTCTCTCGCAATACGAATCTTCTATTCGGACGTCAACAAGCTCAATAGCTACTATGGGACTTCCATGGTGTTAATCGGGACTGATGTAGAAGATGTTGGACTCATGTCTGTTAAAGACGTTGGAGGAAGACAAAAGCACTATCCAAGTTCTTGGTAAAAGTATGCGTATCACACCAGCTTTATAATAAAGAAATAAATACAGAAGGAAATTATAGAGATGCTTGATTGAAAGGGATTCTAGTGCCACGAAGAAGACTAAAGCCTAGATTCTGAATGCGTAATCCGTTGCGCAGATATCATTTTATTTCATGCAAAATATTAAAAGGCCTTGATATTAGACCCAATAGTCTGATCTGAAACAAGTGACTTCGGACTTGTTGACAGGTGTAGGGAAAAGGTACACATATAACAAGTGGCTTTAAGTCAGAAGTTCTATAGTACAAGTGGAATTCTAGAAAGAAGTGGTAAATGGTTTGGCCCTCATAGCACAACTCCCAATAGAGCTTGCAAAGTTAGAAAATGAAAGAAGGGGGGGGGCTCTTAAAAGTTTATTGGACCATAAGCTAAATACACCTTGTTGTCGCATAGATCTAGCAAAATCTACAAGGAAGTTGGGATTGAGGGCAATAAACTGCATCGTCTGACGGAGCTCACTGTACATTTACTACATACTACATACTACCTAGATCATTGGCCAACTGACGTCCTGCTAATAACGTGCACGATATGTTTAATAATACCAAACAATGAGAGTACTACTATTTATTTTTTTTTTTTTTTGATAAATTGATGAAACATATTTAAAAATTTGTGAAAATTCTTGTTTATTCATTATTCAATTTCATGGTACTGACCCAAAATCAGGCGGCCTCTCATTATTTTTCGTAAAATAAAGTATTTTCTCCCCCTCGCCGGTTAATTTCTACAATGGAAAATTAAATATTCTTCATATTTTGCAAAATCATAGGGTTTATTCGGAATAAAATCACTTATCAACTCATGGTTGAGCCTGTTTCACTGATTCTATATAGATATTCTATGCCATATAAGAATATCTTCAGGAACATATAAACCAATGCGTTCCGTACCTATCATCTGTTTTTTTTTTTTGGAGACTTTGGTTCAAATCCAGGACGGAAGTTAAATTCTACAGAAATATAAGAGGGTGAGTGGAATCCGACAGGATCACTGCCCGAAGGGGACAAGGGTGTTATACCCCTTCTAAAATTATTAAAAAACACATTTTTAATGTTAGAAAGTTTAGTTCGTATTTTATTGTCTAGCTTCCGCGGTGAACCGTAGCTAAATTGTCCACCTGATAAATAGTTAAGCACGGACCTAGGACGTTAATTGACTGATGGACATTATTGGCAGGCGTGTTCGGGCTTGCAAAGCATGTTCCAGGGCTTCAGCAGATGTAGTTAAGGGAAAAAAAAGTGATAGACTAAATACTAAAGATTTTTTTTTTCGTTTAATTGAAATAATTGGATAAAACATCATAATTTCAATTTCATGTGAGATTCTGCCAACGGAAATGGTATTTTACTGTTTTGATTTTGTAATAATTTTTTTTTACAGGATTTTTTTAATTCATTTTAAGCTACATGGCTCATTACATACAGTTATGAGAAGCCGGGTTACTTATAAATTAAACCAAAATAAAATATCCACTTATTTATATCAAACAAAAACCTAGAGCTAAAAACCTAATCTCTAGTGGGCCTTGCGGATGAAATGAATGTCTTTATGTGTCTTATTATCAGTTGAAAAAATAAGCCCAACTCTTTTCAAAACTTTATTGTTACCATTCTTACAATTTTCAATAAATAAATAAATACGTTATAAATAAAGTAAATATTGGTATCATGTCGTTAGGATGTGTACTACCACCTAGGTGAATTTTTTAACACCCTTATAAATTTATTGTGTATGCTCTTCAGCATGGAAGTTACTGGTTTAGGTCATACTGGTGTATAGATTAATAGAGATCTGGCAAGCTTTTAACGAAGTATTCCTTTTTATTTTATTGGCAGTAATAACTTACCTAAATGTCAGTATACGTACCGTTTTTATTCTTTATTTTTTGATTGAGACAGGTCAACTCTGTATTTTCCAATCAATTTCACCGCCCGCTTACGAACCTAAAAATAATAGAAACATTTTATTTTCGTGTTTTATTTGTGATTTTATTCAGGCCCTTCAATCAGAGTAGTGACTCCCTTATCTGAAGGCACATTTAACTTAGTGGTACTTCAAGAATAAGTTATATTTAATTTGCAGGAACCATGATGTTTGAAGTACTAAGCACACGAATAGATAATGAAGGGTTTTAGTTATTGACAAAGTTTTTATAAATTCTTCAAGACCTTGTTTAAAGGCTCTTTTATTTTTTTCTTATGAGTGTTTTTAACATGATTTAAATAATACGTACAAGAGTATTATCTATGTATTTCGATTAAATATCTAAGTCATAAAAATCTTGTTCAAAAGATTATTTCATCCCCTATCCGGTAGAGCCATGACATTTCTTGAGTAAATCTCATTTGATACCTGAATGATCATGAAAATAACAACTATTTTAAATGAGTCATTAAGTAATCAATTACTAAGAATAAAAATAAGCACTTAGAGTAAATTGCAAAAGAGTTTTTTTTTACTTTTTACGCCCGTTTGTAATTTTAACTATTTATAAGTTTTAATTTTTATTACTGTTTTATTGCGAATCTAATTGTTTATAATATTTCAACCTCTAATTTATGTGTTTAATTTTATTGATTTTAGTGATCATATACGACCCGTTTTAACTGTGAAATGGCAATGTAATTCTGTTTTTTTTTAAATCTTTTAAGCTATTAATTTGTGTGTATCTATAAATAAAGAACTTTAGGCTAGTTTAAATCATTGACTAGTTTGTATGCATTAAAAATGTAGACAGACACAAATCTAAGAATAAAGTCGCAAGGTGGATAATTTGATTGGACTAATGGTATAGCGATAACTATCAAAACAAATAAAACTGTACTCTTGTTTATACTGGAATCAGATTAAAGATCCAGAGATGGTCGCAGAAACGAATTCTCGTCAAGGGGGGGAGGTGGTATAACATTAATGATTTAGGAGAGGCAGAGTCGGACGGCAATCAAAAGATAGTGATCAGGCCAAGGCGGGCTAAGGCACTGAAATTACTCGGCTACAAAACACGTCCTTCGACCGAAACTCTAATACCTTATTCATCAGGCTCCCCGGCGGACCTTGTCACTTCTTCCCGATCCCTCCCCCTGCTTTTAGAACAGCTCCTGGCCCTTATTAAAAGTCAACAGGGCTACGGATCCGGAGGTGGGACCTCATCCCAAAGGGCGTACATTGGTACTACTTACATTGAATGTTAATATTACATAAATTATTGAATGCTCAACATAGGCCCTGCCGAAGAATAATCCCTTAATTTGATAAATTTTTCGTCGGAAGAAGCCATGGATGAAATGAAATTCATACTGAGATTCATAAATTTCTTTTGAATTTCCGTGATATGTCAGTGGAAATAAAAAAATATAGATTATTAATCAAGCCGTTGACATATTTTATTTTATATCCTCCTCGCCATTGTGAAAAAAATATTTTTTATTGACACCAGGAAATAATGTAAATTTTCCTAGTTTTGTCTTCACACAAGTTATTTATTCACAGGCGATTTAAACAGCTGTATTGGCATTCCCATGAACTCAGAATGACAGTGTAAGAAAGCGCATGGGAATAAGAAATATTAATCTAAACCCACTGGCGGGCTTAGATAACTGAGTATCCCCAAAGTGGGGAGGAGACGCCCGCCGCAGGCTAGGGTCACTATAACCTCTTAGCTGCCGTCTGGCGAGTGCCAAGAATGAGATAGAGCGGATGGACCAATAGTCTTTCACCCTGGCTGCCGGCCTAGTCGGTGGGTAGCCTAGTTCGCTTTGGTCTGACTTTAATAAGATCTTTAGAAGGTGTGTGCCCCGACAAAGCACTATGTTCAGGAGAAGAGGTATAGGGTAGGTTTATAAGTGGTTTATGTGGTCATGGAATGACCACGAATTCACACTCGGTGTCTAAGGGTAGGCGAAAACCGTCCGGATCCCAAAGGCGAGTGTGAACCGAAGAGAAGCAGACTGGATTGCCGTGGGAGATGCTACTGGTAAGTTTGTAGGGCCACGGCAACCGTCGTCCGCAAGGGAGAGGTCTCTCCCAAGGAGGTGCTAGTTTTAGCGAGACAAAGGGAAGGGATTCCCACTAGGAAGGTGTGGGGTCTGACAACGCCGATTAAAACATACCGAGGTGCAGGAGAAAGAGATGCAGAGGTAGTTGAATGAGAAGACCATGGTTTCAGTAGAGCAGCAGGCGCCAGTGCAGAGAGAGAGAAGTGTTCGAGGTTTGTTTCTTTCTCGTTTTCACCCTGCGGGGTGCTTCTTATAGAGCCGGTCCGCCCTGGTGGGGATGGGCCCCACCAGGTGGCTAGTCGTGGTGGGGCGTTATCCCAACCAGCGGCTGTTCTCCCCATTATCTTCTCTCCCAATCCGATTGAAGTCATAAGCTATATTAAACATATGGAAACAGTGATAGATATGATCTGATCGAGAAGAGGGTGACTTATAATTAAGAGGTGGCCACAACACCTACTATCAGTAATTAAACAATAAGGAAATAGATTATTGATTCCATATTATTCTTCATAAATAGTGCTCATTAAAGACTATTAACTTCTAAGGTTTTTGAAATAAAAAAAAAACCCTTTCTCGTAACTTTGCTGACAAAGTAAAGAGACAATCCATAAATCCACAATCTGCCCTAGCTCCAAATGCTGTCTAATTCTTTTGAGATATAAATTAGCATTACTTATAGTAACAATAATAAAAAAATCTAATGTCCTCAAACTGGCATTAGATTAATGCTTTAAGAGTAACATCTAATAACGATCATCTAATAAAACTTTGACAAGTTTATTAAAACACTATTTTTTCTCAAGTTCTTTCTTCTTTTATATCTTTGGTCTCATGTGGGAATACTGGCGAGGGAACTGATCGAAAGCAACCGAGCGTGTGTATAACATGATCACTCAATTAAATGTTTGTGAAGTGAGTTTATGACTGATTTTCATAAACAAAAAGTTGTGAAATAGTAATGCCAATTGCCAACGTATTCCACATCATCGGGGTTCCAGGTCATGACATTAACTTGATATTGGATAAACTCAACTTACTATAAAAACAAATTATATAATATTACCAATAACCACTTAACAATATGAAAAACTACTTTATGTATAAGATAATATGTAAAATGTGGTCCAGATTATTTTTTTATAACATATATATTTCATTTTATAATATAAATTGACTACACGAGTAGCCATTTGATACAATAACGTAAGCATGTAAAATTGTGTATATTAAAATTCACTAGTTTTTGACATAAAAAACATTACTTGCTTTGCAACTGATCTATCAAAATGTGTAATAAACGAAATATTGTAGAGGGATGAAGCGATAACATGCCTCAAAGTTAGTCATGTTTTCTTTAATTTAATGTATAACTAATTTAGTTTATTGGAGTTGCTGTTGTATCATCGTTTGGGTTTCAAGAGGAGCTCGCTTGGAAAATTGTATGCTTATTGTTTGCCATAACTTTGCGAAAAACGTGTTATTCATAGTTTGAGTCACACTTCAGGGTTATAGATCACTATAAAATATAACCCGTATAAACATTATTAATCAGGACGTGGAGATACTACATTTGGCAACCTACTTAATATGGTGGGAAACTATTTGGTTTTTATTACCGGGTAATCACTTAATTATTTTTAATAAGACTGCTTTTAGCCTTCAATTAATAATGAAAGAATTGGCGTTTCTTGAAGAAGATTAACTTCAAACGACTTTTTATTTAGTCGATCCATAACAATATAACCAGGGCTAACGTATAACCAGTAAGGATATTTTCTTCTTTTGAAATATAAATTTACACTAATGTTATCAACAATAATAAAAACATCAAAAGTCCCTCTAACTGGCATTTGACACCATGCTACAAGGTGCATAATAGTAAAAGTCACGTTGACTACCCAACTTATGATGCCTATGATGAATGGTGATATATTGAAAAGTTTAATTACCAGGCTAGTTTTAATAAAATAGAATGCGAAGTCTATCACAGTACACTTGTTTTATTGGACGATGTTTGGAGAGGACATCACTGATACCAAAACGTGAAATATTATACTACTCTAACTAATAATGAGACTGAAAACAGAGCACTGATTATCAACAAACTCCCCACAACACGAGGATGTATGCTTTTTTGCCATTCCTCTTGGATATTCAAAAGAGGGCTTAACCTAAAATTAGCCAGAGAACCTGGGGATTATTATTATTTTTCTCATACATCTTTTTTGAGTTAATGATGGGGAGTTCCGTTGAATTGAAACAGCATTTTAAACTGAATCTATTTATTTATTCAAGAAAAGGAAGGAAAATATTATGAGGAACATTAGAATTGCAAAGTCGTCTGTGGAAAATCTATGCTACATAAGCAGATATTATCCTCTTCTAGTAGAAATAGAGCCCTTTTTATCCCTAGATAACGACCGGATCTTCCTGTCGAGATATCAATTAATTTTAATAATTATGCTACTAAGGAAATAAAAATCAACACGTCAGGAGTGCACTTGTTAAGATACCCACTGTTAGTTAGATTAAGCTTTTGCATTTTATGCTATTCGTGCTAAAACCATTTATAAAAACAATCTCAAAATTAGAAAATATTCGTATCTTGAAGATTTGTATTAAAATATCATTAACCAGTTGCATTTAGTGCTTATGTAATGTCCCGAACGCCGATTCCCCATGACCGCCAATGATACTATGACCTCCATGACTTCCTGACCTTCACGTCTTACTAACTCGGTGTTACCGTTATCAAGTGGATTTTTGCTTCAGCAGTAAAATAAAATATATTCTACAAGTGTTCGATACATTCGTGACAGTAGTCGATATCAACAACAGTGTTTTTCCTTGCTTTTCAAAACCCTTTTATCTTGATATAATTGGATTTATAACATTTAAGACCAGTAAGAAACACTAAAATTACACCTGATGCTCCTTATAAAGCTATTTTACATTTCATACAGTATATGAACTGATTAACTACTTTTATAAAACGTAGACTTTTTGATATTTGAATGTGATGGGGCACATCCTCCAGAAAGATTGAAGACTTGAACTAACTGACCCTAAGTTTTCCATACAGTCTGTTGCCATTGTGCGGGAAGGATGGTGGAGTCATGGTGTGAAACACCGGGTTTACGAGGTGTTGCAACGTGTTAAAAAAACATTATGAATGAACTCTCCCACCGTTGCACAGTGGGACGAATGCACAATTTAGGTAGAAAAACAAAATTTTCAATCTGTCTAAAAATTATATTTTCTTATTCGGAGAGAGTTCAGGAGTAAGTTTAATCTTCATTTAACGGCTCGTTGTTTACCTAAGGAGGTCTAATGAGCATGCCGTATGTTCTTTAAACAAGCGTGCACATGCAGAGAAATAATGTTTTTGTTTCGCATTTGTGATTTTAGCCGTCAGTTAAATACAAGTTTAGGTAAGTGTGCATTTTTTTTGGAACTGAAAAATATTGTTTTTTATATATAATTATTTATATCGTTAACTCATATATATATATATATATGAGTTAACGATCGTCAACGAAAAACGAGAAGAAAAAGGAAAGAGGTTGAATGTAGTTACTGAACGAGAGTTGTCACAAGACTGTTTTTATTTGAGCTTTTAAAGCCTCTCTAAATACATTCGGGATGTTTACATCCCGATGACTTAAGGATTAGGCTGGCTGCCTACGACGTCCGAACCTTAACTCCCCCCTGCCAGTTTACGCATATCTCTTCGTAAACTCCAAGGTCCGCCGCACTCAGCACACAGCCTGTAATCCCTTACATCACGTTTACGGTCTAATATATTCATAGTCCTCACAAAAAAACAAAGAAAAGAGATAATACAGAAATAAAACAAAAATAATAATAACAAAAAATAATACATTCGCCCTGGACCCGGTGGCTGCCATGTAAAAAAAAAATGGAACATCCACAATATAAATAATGAAAACAAAAACTCTCTCTGAGCAGCACATGTGAATGTGAACATGTGAAACATATGATTCCGGATCAGTTGCTCCGTATCGGATCGAGGGCACACCATCTTACGCACATTCAAAACCCTCCCCCCTGTGTTGGGAGTTTCAACTGTTCAATGTGAACGGTTTGCCTCTTCTTTGGGGTGGTCATACTCTCGATGGTCACGAGATTATGTTCCCGAATTATGATGACCTTAAAGGGCCCCTCATACCGAACAAGTTCCTTACTACGATTTGACACGACTTTTCTGTACACAACGGTCCCAATCGATATTGCTCCTATGCGATCCCGCACCTTCAAATTTGCCCGTGCCACGCGCTTGGATTTTTCGCGCATAATCATATCGCGTACTTTGTACCACATCTTTCCGAGCTGTATGTGGGTGTTATGGAGCTGTGCCACCATTCCCTCATCCGCCACCGTCTCTGGCCAGTCCCTCGGTCTCACTCGTAATCCAAACAAAATTTCGAAGGGTGTTAACCTCGTCGTGGCATGTATCGAGTGGTTGTATGCCGCCACCGCCATTGGCATCGCTACGTTCGCCGACAGGCCTTTATCCACCTGGTACACGCGTAAGTGGTCGCTGAGGGTGCTGTGTAACCTTTCGATGGTTCCCCTGCTCTTGGGATGCCCGGGGGTATTAAAATGCCATACCACATCCCGTTTTTGCATTTCGGCTCTCATGGTTGCATTGTCAAACTCCCGTCCCCCGTCCGACGAGATCCTCTCTGGTATGCCGTAGAACTGAAACCATGTGTTGAGGGCTTGTAATATGGAATCTGATGACTTGTCTCCCACCGCGTAGGCCATAGCCACTTTGCTAAATGGGTCGATGATAGTGACCCACTTAAAACCCCGCCACGTGAAGGTGTCCACTTGAATCTCCGTCAGTGGTGCTTCTGCCGTGGGTGATTCCTCCTGGAGTCCCTGCGGGGGATTTCTATCATATTTCGTCTTCTGACAAACTTCGCATACTCCGATTACCTCCTGAATAGTCCGCTGCATCCCCCACCAAAAATAGCGCCTTCGTAGTGCTTGTTCCGTCTCCTGCCCACCGCGGTGGTTGGTTTTTCCTTGGTGATACGCCAGTGTTACCTCGCGTTGCTGCTCCTCGTCCCGCAGGGTTTGGACCACGGAAAGACACCGAATGAACGAGCGATCCACCCCCAACAGCTCTTTCTGTCACAGCTTTTTAATTTTGTCCCACACAGTCTCGTTGCCCACGAATAAATGGTGTGTTTTGCCGGGTTTGGACACGTCCTTGAGAGCCTGACAAATTTGATCTCCTCGAACTCCCGGTGGTGACCAAATCGTCGCGATCTGACTCCTACCGTACGTACTATGGAGTATTTTCAGAGCACCCGATGTTTGAGTTTTCCAAATGATCTGCCTCCGCTTATCATTGATAATTTCGTCCGTCGTCTCCATATCACGCGGTCTCTCTCCTATAGACTCGTCTGATGGTGTGTCCGCACTCCTGTCACTATCTTTCCGCGTGCTGCTCCTGCCCGCTTCTCCAGGCGTCCATTCCTCAATGAACTGCCTCATACCGCTCGATGTTTCCCCTTCTTCTATGGCGTTCACCATAATAGCGCGCGACAGCCAATCTGCCACGACGTTGTCTTTGCCTGGCTTATATACAATATCCAGATTGTATTGGGCTAAGAATTCCTTCCACCTTGTTACCCTTGAGGAGGATTCTTTGAGTTTTCCGACCCATTGAAGAGGTCGGTGATCCGTATGTATTCGAAACCTTCTGCCAAATACATACGGTCGGAAGTGCCCAATGGCCCACACTATCCCGAGGAGTTCTCGTTCCAGAGCGCTGTACCGCGCCTCCGTGTCCGTCAGGCGTCTGCTCGCGTAAGCCACCGGTCTTTCCCCGTCTTCGCCTTCCTGTGACAATACTGCCCCCAAGGCATAGTCGCTTGCGTCGGTGGTGATCGTGAAATCCTTCTCAAAGTTAGGGAAAGCCAAAATCGGCGCCTCCTGCAAACGTGCCAAGCATTTGCGGATATTCTGCTCTATCAGCGGCGTGATCATTATCCGTGCTCCTTTCCGTAGTAAATTGTTAATGGGTACCATATATTCTGCCATGTCCGGCACGAAACGGCGGTAGTAATTGAGCGTGCCCAGTAATCTCCGAATCCCTTTTACATCTTTTGGCACCTCCATTCTCTGGATCGCTTCTACTTTCGTCGAGTCTGGTTGAACCCCTTCCTGTGAGATTGTGTGCCCTAAAAAACTAATCTGCTCCTGCCCCAGTGACGATTTGTCTATTGACAGTTTCAACCCGAAATCCCTTAATCTCTCAAATACGTTCCGGAGGTGTTGAATATGTTCCGATTCCGTTCGGCTGAAGATCAGCAGGTCATCCATGTAAATTTGGCACATATTTTCGTCCATTCCTCTCAGAAGTTCGTCCATGAGACGCTGAAAGGTTATTGGAGCATTTTTGAGACCGAACGGCATTCTCGTGAACTCAAAATGCCCTCTTTCAAACGAAAACGCCGTTTTATGTTGGTCATGCGCAGCTAGTTTGATCTGATGGTACCCTGCTTTTAGGTCCAATGTGCTAAAAATTTTTGCACCGTTTAGCCTGTCTAGGATGTCTTCGAACCGCGGGATCGGATATTTTTCGTCCAGGGTATTATCGTTAAGTTTCCGAAAATCCACCACGACTCGGTATTTTTCCTCACATTCTCCCGGTCGACTTTTCTTTTTCACTGCCCACAAAGGGCTATTATATGGAGACGTGCTATCTCTGATAATACCTTGGCGCTTGAGATCCTCGATCTCCTTTCTAATGTGTTGTCTGAGCGCTTGCGGATACCGCCTCTCCTTCACATACGTCACCCACTCTACTTTTAACGGGATCTCATGTAGCGTTTTCCCCGTTGCTCCTAGCTTGTCCCCTTCAGCGAAAAAAATATCCCTAAACTCGCTCCTCAGACTCTCCCTCCAATCCTCCACTCTCTTAACCGCTCCTATTTGCTCCGTTTCGCCCCTTACGCCCCCCCGGCTTCGATAGGTTCGCTTCCCTATTTTGATCCTCCAGTTCTCCCCCTCGTTTTCGATGCGCGCGCCTACTTTTCCCAGTAAATCACACCCCACTATTATCTGGTATTCCCGTGGCATGTCTTCCACGACGTGTACTTTTATGTCACCCATTACTTTCGCCCATTCTTCCAGCCCCACGACCGCTTCTCCCATTACTTCGCAGGGTCCCCCAAGAGTAAGTAATTTACACTTACATACCTTGATCTGGTGTGCCCTCTCTCCTCTACGCAACCTCTCTAACGCAACACGAGATATTATTGTATTGGTGCTGCCAGTATCAATGAGGCACCTCTCCCCCTTCCCGAACTCGATAATTGGCAAACCACACATCCTTTCCCGCACTGTATTGCACCTTAGGATGCGGTCGCCTCTCTGCTGCCACTCTCCTCAGGCCTCCGTACGCCGCTCCCATCTGCGCGAGGGATTCTTCTGCCACTCTCGTCGTCTGCTCCCGCTGCGCTTCGACTCCTCTCCGTCTGTCTCCGACGTCCCTGATGACTCGTCGCCCGATGATCCAATTTCTCTTGGTGTCGCGCTCCGCCTCTCCCGGATTTCCTGGTTGTTCACCTCCATTGGTTCTGCTTTGTGAAATTCCCTTCTACGAAACAAGTATGGACATTGTCTTGCTATGTGTCCTTCTTCCCCACACTCAAAGCACTGCGAGGGCACTGAGCTACCAGATGGCCCGTCTTTCCACAACCATGACATTTCCTTTCTTCTTTCCGAGGTGCGTACCTAGGCCTCGTCACTCCCAATCTTCTCTCTCTTGTCGCTCCCCTGTCTCTACCGGCAAACGGCGTTTCCTGTCTCCTCCACACTGCTTTTGGGGTCCTGTTTCTCCTATATGGGATCTGGCTCCAATCGTTGTCATCTTCGTTCATTTTTACTTCTTCTTCCCTTGCGCTAGCATCTATCATCGCCTGGGCGCATTCGAGGAACGATCGCTCATTAGGGAACCCTTCCTTACTTCCCGTCTCCTTCGCTAATTGTACCTTTAAGATTGTTGACAGGAATCCCATCCTGCCCTCCACTTCATCGGCGCTAGTTGTCTCCCTCATTTTCTCATTTATTTTATTGTAGCGGACAACCAGGACTGCAGCATACTGTCCACTATTCTGTCTCGGAGATTTCATTTCTCGAAACATTTGGAATATATCCTCCTCTGGGGTCCATCGTCCCCCCCCCATATGCTTTTTTCAGTCTCGTCTTTACTATCTCCCACGGGGTTTCCTCGTCCGCCTGTATCAGGTTCAGCACCTTCCTTTTCACCCTGCACACCAGGTCTGCCTTTATTGACTTAGCGTCACCTGGGTCGAGTAACCCTTCGTCCATCTCGGCTTGTATCCTCTCCATAATCCTATCTCCACCTTTGAGAAAATGATTTAACTCACCTATTTCCCCAGAAAATTTTTCGAGGTCTGAGATCATTTTCCTCATGTCCTGTGACGTCACTGCCCGCACCTTCATCCACGCCAGTGTGTTCGCATGGGCTTCAGCCATGGTTTCTTTAGGTAACTGTGGAACTTCAAACGCTGCCGGCCGCAATTCCACCATTACCTACTTTAATTAAATCACACGAAAGTGAATAAGAAGGAAAAAAAAAAAAAAAACCAACTCGCACGTTAATGACTCGAACCCACTCCGCTCCCGGGTTTCGGCACCAGTTAACGATCGTCAACGAAAAACGAGAAGAAAAAGGAAAGAGGTTGAATGTAGTTACTGAACGAGAGTTGTCACAAGACTGTTTTTATTTGAGCTTTTAAAGCCTCTCTAAATACATTCGGGATGTTTACATCCCGATGACTTAAGGATTAGGCTGGCTGCCTACGACGTCCGAACCTTAACTTATGTATATATGTGTATATATATATATACACATATGGTTTCATTAATTACCAATATTCCTCAAAAGTATCGAATACCACAGATTATCACGATGATTATTTTTCCCTCGTTGAGTTATGTAGTTTAATGGACTGCCATACGTTTTTCGGCTAAGATTTTTAATTTTGGTATTCACCAACCAAAATCACGATCAGTAGGGCTGATTGTTTTGAGCTATGGGCTAACTGGGCTACGAAAACAGGTATTTTCGAATCGTATTTGAAGGAATTTAAGAGTACTACTAATTATTGGAACCGAAAAAGAAAAGAAAGATAGGAAACGTCAAAGCAAAAATACGCATTTCTTTGCAATTATAAAAACAGGGTGGGAAAACATGAGATTGTATTAAACTTCAAGTCATTGCCTGATCCCGAACCGATAACTTTGAGTAGTCAAGGAAGACCGTCAAAGGTATTTGCGGAGTTAAGCGACCATACCAAGAAAAGGAAAGTGGAGGCTTTTAACTAGCGATGAGTTGTCTTACGCTGCAGGTCATCTATTAAAACATCGGATGTTACTATTAAAAACGTATTATCCCATAATAAGTCAAATTTGATTAGTATCCTTTTCCCTCTTGTCCAACTCCCAGCACAGTTTGAAGTCGATCAAAGTTTTTTTCGAATACATTTTCAAAAGAAACCATATTATGTTCACGAGTTGTTTGGGAACTATGTGATGGGACATGTAGTTATGGACAATGACAGCGGTACCTGCATGAGCTCTTCCATCTGGGTGATCACTTCGATAAGTCTGGTACTGTCGAACTGTAAAAGGTCGTTTACTCGTAATTCTTTTTCAGTAATGAGAGCTACGTAAATGTTCTTGACGCCTACTTCCAATTGTTGAATCCAAAAACCTTTGGACTACTTAACATTAAAACTACCAGATTGTAATTTTATCATAATAAAGTTGTTGTTTATGAAGAGAAAAAAATACTAAAAATCATGATTTTCTTTTGATTTTTTAAGTATAGCTCCTCAGAATTTCATCTGTAATCCCACATATGGGGTATATTCCTTACCAGCAAGGTGTTTACTACAAGATAATCCACTTTTAGAATTCGGTCCACCTAAAACGGTCATCCGATCCACTCTGTGCGTTCTTTAGCTTTTTGAGAATGGTATGTCTGACCAATTTTCTAATCATAGCGTTAATTGTATTCTTCAGACTTTTAGCTACGCTGCCATTCAGGTGAGTGGAACACTGAACAGCATAGGCCAAATTTATACATCATTAGTTTGAGATGTGAAGTGGAATGAAGTCAATAAGTGCAAAAACCACCCAGACCTAACCTAACGGGTATACTTTGTATTTTTTTTATTAAGGTGGGTATAGAATAAAGACTACATATATGTGACTGCTCATGAATATCGCTCCACGAGACAAAATGAATTTTACACGACGTTTCTGTCATATTAGACATCCGCTTACATCTTCATACAAATACAGTACGTATTGTCCTAAGTTTATTATTTGGCTTATCTTAACATCTCAAGACGAGAAAATGTAGACAGGAGGCTACGATGAAACATCTCTTCCGACCGTGAAGTGGGCTGTATAAAAAGAAGAAAACGAAATAAAGAAGCAATAAAAAAAAATGCCGCCCCTTCCAACTGTGAAAGGCTGCTTCACTTAATTCAGGCTTTGTCCTCTAAGGCTAAGAAGTCGTGTTTGTTCAGGAGTAAGGCACGTGACCGAATAAAAGTAAAAAGTCAGAACGCCAAAGCTCCTCTGTCATTCTCCGTTCTGCCTTTTCTTCACCGGCTCTTATGCCTCCTTTCTTAAATCTATTTCAAAATATTTACTACAACAATCTGTTCTGTTAGAAGGAATGGAAAACAGCGCGTTCAGTAGAAATGCACCACCCAAATGCAGAACTCAATCAATCCTACTTTTAAATGAAACGACACGACGAATTGTTGATATTTGTATCTAAAATAAAAACAAAACAGAAAACTAATAATAATAGAAACTCTTCATATAAAATTGTACGCATATATGAATTGTAATGATTTCAAGTGCAATGAAGCACGATGGCGCCTTTGAAAAGTTTTAATTATTTACAAAACTACCATTATTAATGTTTTAGTTTCATTACTTTTTAGGCCACCAGTCAACGTTAAGCTGGGAACATTGTTTGATAGAGTATTGAAATGTTTTTTTATTGCAATTGTTTAAAAGAAGGATTTATGAGATATTCCCTAATTATATCTAATGCGGTATGCAATAGTGTATGTAAACTCCAGCGGTGTTTGTTGTGAGGTTACTTAGCTGTGCTGTGAAGGTTACTTTCTAGACAAGACTTATGTTTATTGTTTGCGTGGTGGCTATCCACTAGAATACCTGACAAATAACGTGTAATTTAATTTGTAAGTTGGTTTTTATAACTGATTTTATTAATGTGGTTTTGGCAGATTATTTTTTTTTTTTATTTTTTTTTTCTTAGCTCTTTAATTATAAGATTAAGGATGAGGGAAAAATCAAGGAAGATTTGGGTTGAGAGGATCCTTGTACTAGGAGCACCTGCTTGAAGGTGGTGTGAGGGAATTAAGGAGTGTGGGAAGCCTCGGTAGAGATTGATTGTTGCGGTACAGTGGTAAGAGTCCACTGGTGGCTGGGCATAGAGTACCTCTAGGCATGTAGTGCAGTCTTACTTAGAAGGATAGCAGTGATGGGTGCCCGTTAGAGGCTTGTTGTTGGTGGGCCAAGCGCCTTGATGTCCACCATTTGGTCTGCTTTACTAGATCTTGAGAGTTGCCATCTTGCCGGTAGCGGTGGGGGTGTCATGTCTCGGAATAGAGGGGTTTGGCTATGTTTCATCGAGTCAAAGAACTTTATGTGTTTTCTTTGGATGGCTTCGGTGTTGGTGGGGATTTCGATTTTTTCGTGGATGTCGGGAGCCTTCATATCACGAAAAGGGGTATGCCCATAGTGCCGTGCGCAGGATTTTGTTCTGGAAGCTCTGGAGTCGAGTTATTGTGCTAGTGTGTAGGAATCGGAAGAGTGGTGTCGCAAACAGTAGAGCTGGCCTCAGGACGCTCTTATATATTCAGCAAACGGGATATAGCCGGGCTTGTGATGAGATGCTGGAGAGAGTAGTAAGTCCTACGTACTCTTTTCAACTTCTTGTGCAGGTGTGTGTAGAACGTCATGGGTCCGGTTGATGCTGAGGTAGCATCACTTTCCAACAGCAAAGTTTGCATTCAGTCCCGTCTATGGTGAAGCTGGTTGGACGCTTCCGTTTCCCATGCTGGAATGTTATTTGGGTAGTTAGAGCGTTTAGCACAGGCCTCAGGTCTTTGTTTTGCATCCGGAACCACCTGTTTTTAATATTATTATGTTGCCGTATCAGTTTCATGATGTGCAACTTCCTCAAGGAAGCCGGTGCCAGGGCGAACTTTGGTATGTAGACATCAGCCGCTCGGACAATGATGGCCTGCAACTGATAGTTGGCGCTGTCAATATCCCAAGTATGCCTAAGAGGCGCAATTGGGGGCAACTCCGCGCTAATGAGATGCTTATATTGGGCCCAATTGGCCTCTCGGTAGTCATATCTTGTAGCCGGTGGCTCTGGAATGTTGCCTTCAAGCTCATAGAGAATAGGTCTATGGTTTGAAGATTCAAAATCGAGCGCCGAGCAGCCGGTGACGCGATGAGGTTGTTGGGTGAGGCCTTCTATAAATTCCAGCAACAAAAATATTGTTAGTCAAACGAAGTTGGAGGGTGACTATGTAGTGGTTCCCGTCAGGTGGCACCACTGGGTCTAGTCGTTTACAAGGTACTCCCTGCCTGACTAAAATAGCCACGCCCCCTGTTGTTGTTTCCGTGTCCTGCCGGTAGGTAGAGTAGCCTGGGAAACGACAGTAGCAGTCCTTCTTCAGTCTGGTGTCTGTTAGAACTGCTACATCCGGGTTATGGCAACTTAGTATTGCTTCGATGTCTCCTTGTTTGGGCCTAAGGCCGCAAACATTGTAATTAAGTATATTGTGTCCAATCATTATGCTGCTGTTCTATCGAGTCTTAAAAGAACTCTTTCGATGAGACCAGTCAGCTGTGACATCAGCTGATTCGTAGATGTGATCATGGCGTCCATGTTTGAATTGGGTGGGGCCGAGGGCGCTGCCCAGAGGTCACCTGTTGAGTAAAAAGCGTATCTAGTGTCCCTAGATGATGCAATCGTTTTATGCTGGGCCTGGCGTCTAACCTCCATTGCCTGCATCAGTTTTATTCTGTAGGGGCACTGCTGATATGAAGCAACATGGCCCTCCCCACAGTTAGCACAGCTTAGGGGCACCGCCTGGTCACGTGGGCATTCGTTTGTTTCGTGAGGCTGGCTGCACCTTACGCATTTCGGGGACTTAAAGCAATATCGCCTGGTATGACCATATTCTTGACAACTCTGGCTCATGGGGATGCCACGTTTCTCGTTATATGTGCTTACTCGGAATAGCACATTATTTACATGTCGGATTTGTTTGAGTTTGTCCACAATATGTGTGGCGTCCCCTATTACGAGAACTGGCTTAATTTCGGTTTTGTCGCCATTGTGGTCGCTTTTTCTCAGTCTGTACACCGATATTATACCTCCTTTAGGAAAATTTGGGTTTGTATTTCCTCTATGGGATGAGTTAAGTCAAATCCGTGTAGAAAATACTTTTGTTCGGTTTGGTTCCCTTCGGGGCGTAGGTGTTGTACGGTATTTTAGCTGCTTTAAGAGCGGCGGCTGTTGTTAATAGGGCTTGTTCCGTGGCACAAAACACTTTAGTATCCTGTTGTGCTTGTACTACATGGTATCCAGTGATTTTGTATTCGTTGAGGAGCTGTGTTAGGTCGTTACAATTTAATTTTCCCATTACTAGGGGAGGTATTGGTTTGGGCTTAGTGGTCATGGGCTCAGTTTGTGATGTTTGGGGTTGAGCCGTATTTAGGGGTTCAAAAGAATTCGTAACCTGGGTTACACTTTGTGGCACTGTTCTGGGTTGACAGTGTCTTTAGGGCTGGTGGAATCCCTCAATATTGTCACCTAAGAAATTTATGCATATCTAGGTAGATCATTTTAGTAGGAATGCGTGGATTTCTCCTACAATAGATCAATGTGCCGGAGATTTCATAAGACTTATTGATTTAATTGCGCAGAAAAATAATATCAATGTCATCCTGGCAGACCAATATACGGCCATGAATTCTGCAATACTTAAAAGATACCTAGCGAATATGAAAATTCAATTGATATTAACTCTATTGATTGGATTGCCCACAGTCTAATGGACTTAAAAAGAGGCTAAACCAGACTTTAGTAAACAGAAGAAGGTGTAAGATAAATAGCGGTGACAAATTTCATTCTTCAACGAAATTTGAGCCAGCATACTTACTTTTCGAAAAGCAATCGTTAATTTGTCCGATTGATACACTAAATCAAACTGATCTTGCTAAAGATAGAGATGAAGCATTTCCAAACTCTATGAAGAGTTTTAGAATAAATAAAATGAGGGTAGACAAGAACCGAAGAACCCACGAATTCAAAGCTGGAGATGAAGTATATGTTGACAACGGAAGCAAACTACAGAAGGAAGACTGATAAAGTGCGAATTGGACCATTTAGGATTCTAAAGAGGATATCATCATCTATGTATGAAGTTGGCCCTGGAAAAAAGAAAAAAATTTCAAATTACTTTCACAGTAGCAAATTGTCACTTTTCTCGTCCTCCGGGAAAAGCGATCTCAGGGGGGGGGGGATGTAAACTCCAGCTGAGATGTGTTTAGCTAGCTGTGTTTGTTGTGAGAAGGTTACTTAGCTGTGTTTGGTGTGTGAAGGTTACTTTCGAGATAAGACATGTGTTTATTGTTTGTGTTGTGGCTATCCACTAGAATATCTGATAAATAACGTGTAATTTAATTAATATTTACAGGTATGTTAATTTAGTTTATTTTATATTGTTAAATCGTTTGATGCTTATAATTCTAATGCTATTGTAAATCTCTACATAATAATAAAACCAGTTGTAAAAACCAAATTACATGTATTAATGGAACAATGATTTCGTTCATAGTCCATCATAGCCTGAATAGGCGAAACGCCGACTCATAATGTAAAAAATTAATAAATGATTTTAGGAGAGACTTTTTTGAAACATTTATTTTTTACATAGTGTAAATTTTAAAATAATATTTTCTGTTTTTTTAGGATTAACTATAACTCTACCTCATAAGGTACACCATGCTTCACCCCTACGAACCTTCAAAGCCCTCTAACTACAAGACAGACGCATGCTAGTTTGGGAACGTTTTATTCACTTTTTATTTTATTTTTTTTCCATTTTTATTTTTGTTTCATTGTCTACCATGTATACGCGTAGATGTTTTGGCTGGCACCTTCCTTGGTGTTTACTATTGCACATTTAGTTTGTGTGTTAATTAATACAATGGTTTTCATTTGATGCCCATATCGTCGTTTTTCGTATGTCGATCCATCTGTAAATTTATTTGCTAAATGCAGTTAATAATGGGTATTTATTATATTTTTTTCTTACTATTTCACGTCCTTATTCACATTGTTACTTTTTTTTCATTCTGTTTTTATGATGTAATAGTGCTTTTTATTTTCCAGATATGTATTCGCCATCTGAATATTACTGTTATTCACAGGGGACTTTTTCCGTGACTTTTTTTTCTATTCTAAAATCGTAGTTAGTGACTTTGAAGATACTGTGAATATCTGGAGTAAATCTTGGCGAACGGCTCTTAATAGGAAACGAAGAGCGAAAGAAGTAAATTCTGATTAAAGGGGCCGAAGTTAAAATATTAAAGCGGTCCTAGAGGGATTAACGTTAAGTGCAGGGGTGGGAGTGTCCCAGTGGCCGAGTCCCGGCTAGAAACGTACCCCTGAGGATTAGGCCTGGATAGAGGTAGCCATCCCAAGCCATCTGAAATTTAGATTAAAGGTCCCTATATAGTTGTTGACAACAGGCTTTATTATTCCTGTTTCACAAACAGTTTTCGCTAAGGCTTTAGATATTAAACATTTATCAGAATCGTTTATTCTAACCCGGGCTCTCTTTTATTATTTTGACAATATTCAAATTTATTATATATTATTTTGACAAGTCAAGAACTCGAATTGCTCAGACAACTGCCTCGCCAGGCAATTTTCTTAAAAACAGAAAAAACTTGAGGGAAACACTCCTAGAAGGGGCTATTGAGGTACTATCCTTCTTCGCGCTTGGGTGTCCTCCTAACATTTTTACCTTAATTTTGTTTTTCTTCTTTTAGATTACAATTCGCAATTGTATTTTGAAGTTTTCATTTATTTGCATGTATACATTTAATTGAGTTTCCACTTCTCGAAGCAAAATACCAGTTAGTCATCCAAATCTCTTGCCACCTGATAAACTCGTTATTTATTCTTCCTCCACCGTTCACCTCTTCCGATTATTCTGTGCACTTCAGTTTGATATCCTTATAATAATTCATCTCATTCTTAATTTACCAATTCAGATTTCACGATAAACAATGTTTTTAATTATTGCAATGATTCCTTTTTCATTCACAGTACAAAATATGCCTGAATAGGTGAAATGTCAACATTTGAGCGATGTGATGATGTAATTTACGAAGAAACTTTCGAAAAATCACATTATCTTAATTTTAAGATGACTATTAGACTAATGAATAAAATATTGAGATACCTGCAGATTTTATTTAGGATTCTGATAAATTAAATAGTATATGGATCTAAGTGGTAATATCATGAAGAACACATTTGAAGAGGAGAATGGCTTACATAATAGCCTACAGGTGTGTATACTAGCTAGGTAATGGCAGTAGCAAAGAGCAAGGAAGTCCATTTTAAGACTGACAAAGGGATGTGCTCAGCTTTTTCCGATGGGGAGAGCAGTCTCCGCTGAGTACCCCTATATCTCTTAGGACGAGATAAGAGGAGCTTGGAGGCTACGCCCCATTGGCCAATAGTCACTCGAGAGGCCGAAATATGTTCGGTACTCCGCAGCTTGCTATTGTCGTCTGGCCAACCTCTCATCTATCCAACACAAGCCATTGCAGAGTTTAGATAGAACCTGTAGGTAGCGTTTCAATCTGAAATACGAAATATCATATAAACAAACATGAATAAGGCAATATGATAAAACGTTGAAAACTTTCATTTTCTCTGTGTAGAAACTTCTCTATTGTGATAAAGTTACGATCTGTCTTATTGGGCAATAAGTAATTGTGATAAATGTTCTCACTCATACCATATTTACAACTTTCATTTACTCGCTAATTCCTACAGTATATACAAACAGCCCAGAGATCTCCCAAATACACATGGAGTTGTCACCTCACTAGCATGTGAAAGAGGAAGCAGCTCCATTACCCAGGTGACATCCACAATCCGGATACATCCGGATACAAGCCAGCGGAGGCTGACCAAGAGCACGAGAGCCACAAACGCTCAGGACGCGATTGGAGTAACTGGTCATTGCCAGGACTCCCACTTTCGTGTATTTATAGCAGGCTACTGGCGCTTTAATCTCCAAGGAGGGTTATAGGGATGACTGGTGCAGTGTAATGACTGTGCTGGGGGATTAGAGTGGTTGGATAGGTTACTGCGGAATTTCATGAACTTTGAAGGAATAAGTTCAAGAGTGTATAGCATATGAAGTTCATTATGGACGGTTTTATTGCTGGCGTAATAAGCGGCATTTACTATAGTTCTCAGGACTTTTGATTGAAAGCATTGGGTAAGTTTGATGTTCGACTATTTTGCTGTCCCCCATAGCTCTGTTACGTATGCCCAGATTGGCTTAAGTATATATTTAATTTTCTCTAAAGAAAACCAACCCTTTCAATGCCAACTAAAGCAAAACAGTCTCCACTTAATTCAGATATTCCCTAGATTTATGGATATATAGATATCTTTATTCTAGGACCATGAAACAATACATCATTTAGGGGTAACCTAATAAATAATGAGTACATCTCAATATAAAACAAAAATAGTATGCAAGAATTAGTTTTAATATAGAAGCATTGCAAAAGAGTATAGTACACAATTAAACTACAAAAAATTAAGATGGGGGATATATTAATAACAAAAGTAGGTACATATTAGTCACTACCATGTCACAAGGTTGAAGATACGGAGTTATCAACAGTTAAATTATGATAGTTACATATAGCCAATATGAACTACAGAACGTTCGTCTGGACGGCTTTGAAGTGCTGTACTAGAAGAGTTTTAAAATAGCGTATGATGTAACATGGCTGATATGCATGAAATGCTTTTAACATGAGGTATAATTGTTGTATGTTTTATTACTATTTTTTTCATTTAAATTATACCCCAAAATTGACAGAGCCAAGTCATTTTGGTTTAGTAGTGACCGAAAAGAGAACAAAGTTAACCCTTCTTTCCGGTCAATGACAAGCATACTTACCGATCTACCCTTCCGATCAAAGCGCCTTTGAAATAACAGAAGGATTCAGTTGCTCCGGGGAGAACTATCAACTTCAATTTGAACTTAGTCGACCTCTACTCGAATCCCCTTTATCCAGAAGCTTTTACGATATTACTACCAACTACCAGGAGTTATTACTCTACATCAAAGAAAACCTCCCGGCGAGGTGCGGACTACGCTACTAGCTGAAGTTAGTCTACGTAAGTAGTTTACGATCACGGGAACATTGCCAATCCAACTATGAGCTAGCACAGAACCCTGAAAATTAATAGTAGCAATCATCTATCAATTTTCTTGCTAACAGTCGATCTTCTAAAGCGGAGAGGTAAATGTCATTGGTATATATATCTATGAGTTTTAGTCAACAGAATGATACCACGTCTGCAAAACTGGTAATATGTATATCAAGCTGACTATGGAATAGATTTGTCGATTGAAAATCAATTGAAGTTGTGATTTCAAGATTATTACTAGTTGGCTTATGTATAATTATTATGTTTGTGATCAGCAGTCCCAATAATGAACTGTATAGACACGAGCATGTCTTCCCAATGTACATTGTACAATGTACAATAATATCAGTCAATGTTGTCACTTCACTCTCCCCACATCCACAGGCTCCCGACTTCCACGAAAAGTTCGAAGTCCCCACCATCACCGAAGCCACCCAAAGAAGACACATGAAGTTCTTTAACTCGATGAAACATAGCCAAAACCCTCTATTCCGAGACATCACACCCCCACCGCTACCGGCAAGATGGCAACTCTAAAGATCTGGTAAAGCAGACCAAATGGTGGACATCACGGCGCTTGGCCCACCAACAACAAGCCTCTGGGCACCTAACACTGCTATCCGACTAAATAAGACTGCACTACATGCCTAGAGGGACTCTAGGCCCAGCCACCAGTGGACTCTCACCACTGTACCGCAACTATCAACCTCTACCGAGACTCCTAGTACAAGGATCCGCTCAACCCAAATATCCTTTTATTTTTCCCTCATCCTTAATCTTATAATTAGGAGGGGAAAAAAAAAATCACTCTTTGAAACAAAAAGTGATATTGAAAACGAAATTCACTAAAAAATACTTTCATATCGAATAAGTAGTTTCAGAATGATTGCCTTGCTTCATTTGCAGCATATAAAGTTACACATTGGAGGGAAAAATATTAGTTCCGATATTAAATCACTTACATCTTTCAAAATAACGTGAGATCGAAATGAAATTTTATAATGTTACACAAATATATGTTCACATTCACTATAAATAAATAACCTTTGTCTTTGTCTTTAAATTTTTAGATATATTCCCGTATTTCAACAAACAATATCAGTTAAGTCCCAAAAACAAACTCATATTTTACAAATCAGTCATCCGATCTAATGTGTGAGCGGCTATGTTTCACCATTGTGTAGCTCCTCTTGCAAAACCAACTACAGCAAACTAGAGAGAATCAAAAACTACCCTTGCAACATAAAATAAGCACTATGTGTAATGACATACAACTTCCCACAATTATAGAATTTGTCCGTTCTCAAACTGAATCATACTTCTACAAGCATCTTAAAATCCACCAATATGGAAGATTAGTAATTACAGCAAAAATTCTTTCATAAAGTACACTCATAAAAGAGCTAAAAATCTATCGCTAAATTAAAACTTTACGTTGGATACATAGAATCCAAGTAAGAAATAGATTAAATATATACAGTGTATCCAAAAGAAAATTGTGATGTGTTAATAAAATCAAATCTTGTTTATGATTACTCCAAAGATTATTGTGACTTAATTTTTGGAAATTTTTCACTATTTTAAATATTAATTTTTAACTTGATTAATTTAGTTAGTAAACGTATTATATTTAATTTGTAAATAATACTTTTGTTGAGTTGGTATTTGTTTTGTTTTTCATAGTATTAAAAAATTTTTGTTTGTTTATATCATTATGTTATAAAAAAATAACAATTTAGGTAAGGAACAAGTAATAACGGTTTATCAAGAAGTTGAATTGTGTATAAGGTATGTTTATCTCTCCCATTCTAGCCTTGCAAGTGGGGCTGCATACTGATGAAGCATTGGGCATGTGTTTTATAGAGAATAAAGTTCTATTTGTAACTTTTCGTTAAAATACGGGAACTTTTGTAGATGATTTTTTTAACTTTGTCAGTTTTCCTGTTGACATGTTTTGTGAAGGTCAGGAATATGTCTAGGGTCCAAGAGAAAAATAACTTTTATATATATAAGTTAATCGCCGGCGGTTAAGATAGAAAAAGAATAAGGAAAGAGGGAAATGCACTGACACACTCTGACTCCAGTAAAAGACTGCTTTATTGTTGATGACAAGCCGACATACATAGGTGTTGGAGCAATTCCTCTTTATATTGTAGTATTTATATATATTTTATTGTTAAATTTGTAAATAAAATTATCAAGTCACCATTTGTGGCAACACTGTGTTCCCCCTTCAACTGTTAAGGCAGTCGGGTTTTGTATCTTGTGACAGTATGTAGAGCTGTGTTATAATAAAGTATTTTTGCTCATAAAACTGCTGGGTGTACGCTTATTTTATCACCTGTCAATAATAGGATCATGGGTTGTTTACCTTCCATGATCGTATTAGTATTCAACATAGTCAGGCCCCTGGCTTTAACTCCCCCCTGCCAGTTCCTGACCATCCGCCAGGAACTCCAATGTACCACTTATACACATATATAGATATATATAAGTTAAAGCCAGAGGCAAGTTTATGTTGTAAACTAATACGATCATGGGAGGTAAACTATCCATGATCCTATGTATGTCGGATTACTAAAGGCAATAAAGCAGTCTCTTTACGGAAGTTCGAGTGTGACGTCATTTCCCTCTTTCCTATTCTTTCTTAAAGCTTAATCACCGACGATTAACTTATAGTATATCTAGATAAGATACAAGAGAGTAGAGCCACTCTCTCTCCCTCTCTCTCTTTACCTCCGGCAACTAAGGCGTTTTTATTCATGATGGAGTTAATAAGTCAGGAATAAATAACTAACTTATACTAACGAACTAATACCATTAAAGGGAAAAGTAAGAGATACCTGGCGACAGTGTAGGTAGATCAAACGTTTTAATTAAACCTGCTGGAAAATGGACAATTTCATCCTGTTGAAATATTGTTTATGGAATTCGAGAGGATATCAGAAAAAATGTAATAATAACGCCAGATTCTCTACAATTTCTGGATGACTTTATTTAAAATCAAGAGCATGTTAGTTTTTTTTTTTTTGAGATTAGATGCATTGCGTACTACCATATGAATATTTGTATTATGTGAGCATTGCAAATAAATATATTTGAAATAAGGATTAGCCATCAATCTTCTGGGGCGTCTTTGTGATTTCCTTCCGCCAAAATATGTATCAGATACTTTTATCTTAGACTTGATTTCATCGGGCCAATTTTGACAATTTGAAATGAACTGACCTATTGTATCCCAAACGGCTCAATATTCACCTCATTTATACCTACTTCATAAACTCAGGTAGGATAGCTCTTCATTCTTTAAATTGAGCTATAGAGGAGTTTTAAAAATGGTCCCATAAAAAAAAACAGTCACTTTCCTGTATGATTAATTAATTTATGAAAAAAAAGTAAAGAAAAGCAAGGAAAATCTAAGTAAAACATTTGCGTTATTACTCTCCTGTCAATATGGGAGATGCGGTAAATGAATTGCTTTTCCGCACAATATTCAAATATGTCATGTGCAGCAGAGTTTTTCCTCGGAATCAATGGGGAAACAATCCCTTGATGTTGCAGCATCCTAAGTAATACAATTTTTAGAACAGAATAAACAATTTTTACGTTTCCTATGTCTAGATATGTCATGACCAGTATCACAAATAGTGAAAAAAAAATCAGTAATAAAGTAGAGATACTTTTACTGAGTTTTAGTTCTTTTATCTTTGACATTATTTTTATATTTATTTTTGTATTTTAATTAAAAAAAGGTTTATAGTTGGACAATGTTGCTCTATATTCTAATGTTTTAATTAGGAATTGAATTTTCTATTCTGTCTTGAGTTTTTTTTTTATATTTTATAATATTTTATTATGTTGTTATATTTTTAATATTTTCCTAAGTTCATGAAATTCCACAGTAGCCTTTCCAACCACCCTAATCCTGTAGCACAGTCTTTGCACTGCG
Organism: Acanthosoma haemorrhoidale; assembly: GCA_930367205.1. Lineage (NCBI taxonomy): Eukaryota > Metazoa > Arthropoda > Insecta > Hemiptera > Acanthosomatidae > Acanthosoma > Acanthosoma haemorrhoidale. The sequence continues at coordinate 89,626,274 of OV884015.1, read as the reverse complement.
CCACTCATCCCTACAATCCTCCTCGGAGACTGAAAGGGCAGTGGACTCGTGACCTGCTATAAGCGCGTGACAGTGGGAGTCCTGGCAATGGCCAGTATCTCCAATCATGTCGTATGTGGCTCTCGCACTCTTGGTCAGATTATATATATATTGTAACATTCATGATATTTGAGAAGATCATGACCAGGAACCTTCACGGATGTGACCAGATGGTAAGCATCTTCCCTTATGTTCCTAGGAGTGGGGATGAGATAAACGGTCAGTCTTAGCACGAACGCCGAGAACAGCGGATTCTTAGCAAGCTCCCGAACTGGCGGTACCATACAGGAAGAGAGGAGAAGAACCAACAGCAGACAGTAATGTTGATTAGATTATACGGAGATCATCGATTGGGTGATATTAATATTGTTTTTATTATGGATCCATTAAAAGAAATTGAGCTCAAATTTCATGTTGTATGTTATTAGTAGTAACTATCCTTGTTCAAAAGGAATTGAATATTTTTTTATATACTTTTTGTCAGCACTATATATAATTATAATTATTTGTTATAACCATTTTATTTGGGATATAATTCACAATTCCTAGTTTCTCAATTTATTATTAACTACAACATTACCCTTGAGATCGGGCGATTCAATCGGGATAAATTCCTATGTCAAAGACATAAAACAATTTGAATTAAAGATCTCATGACGGACCTGCCAAATTAGTTAAGGTAAATTGATCAAATAAATTAGAAAAAGAAATGGTAAAAAATGAGGTAGGTTTCAATATATATCTATAATATTTTCATACTTTGTTCAGTTTATATGTTATATTACTTATTTGTTACTGGTATGTTGATGTTACTTATATGTTTATTTTTATTGATGTAGGGTTTCATATAGATTTTAGGTTTTAGTTATTATAAATGTTTTTAACATATTTAAACATGTGTGTTCTTGAACATGTATCAAAACGTTTATGGATCATACAGCTCGAAAGATGGCATAGCCAGTCGAAATCGTTTGGGTGGAAATGAAGTTGTGGGGAGACAGGTGTTTCATGTCTTAACCTAGGTAGTCCGGCCAGACACCATTATTAATTTGTTTATTTTCTACCTATGTAACCACCTACCGAATTTCAGGTATTACCCACCTCCAGGGGAATCAGGTCCATCTATCTCTTTTTTATTTCACTAAACCATTGAAATTTTTGTTATTCAGTTGAGGTGATTCAAGCAAGTATATAAAATCACTATTTACGACTCTCATAGAATTCAGTTGCAACTGCACAGGATTCATGCTGGAACAGTCTTAAAAACATTCAAGATTTTATCAAGAGAAGGCACATCAAATTTTTTGACTCGCTCAGACATAGCCACAACCCACTATTCTCCGACCTTCAATTACCACCAATGCCCGTCAGATGGAAGCACTGCTGCACAGCCGAAGCCTGGAGGATGATCGACGTCATTGAACCCGATGACTGAACGAACTACACCCAGCCGAGAGATCGAGGCCGATCTCCCGGCCGACTCAACCGAAGCCACAATGACCCCATCTACCTGTGTAAGCAGGGTTGACCTTCCAGCCGAGAGGCTGACTCATTTCAGGCCCCTGCCGGGGTGGGCCAGGCTTGACCTGGCCGACTACAATCCATTGCCTAGGTGCCCCTAGGCACAACCCTTGGTAGACTCTCACTACCTTCCTGATTCCATCCGCCTTTTTAGGCATTCCACACCTTATATCCTTCTCATACATCCTTCAAATGGGGGACTCCCCTTAGTGAAAGGCACTCGTTAGCCCAAAATAATTCTTCTTTATTTTTCCCACATCCTATTTTTATAAGTTTGAGAGCTAAGGAAAAAAAAACAAAAAAACAAAAAAAAACAAGGTTTTGGGAATCGATTGTTGCAACTTAAGTGTGAAACATTCAAAAAGGTTATCTTCTCTAGAAATTATGAGGCCCTTATAATGGTATAATGTACATCATTATACTTTTTTACAATGCAGATCACTATTAGTAGAAAACAGAATTTGTATAAAATGTAGCCAAGCTACAGGAAATGTAATGAAGCAATTGTAAATAGATCCGTTTGTAAAATCTATATATTTTTAAATATACTAATTTTTTAACAAGGGGATATAATTAAAAAAAAATAGGAGCAAGGTAAACAAAATTAAAAAGAATGTTCCTTAGAAATTTCCCAGATTAATTTGTTAACTTATTATCATCCTCATTTTTATAGCGTTCTTTAGATCTAGTAATGCAAGATGTAGGTAGACTCAGAGAAGAAATAATTTTGATTTAAAACACCACAAGCACCTTGTCGACAGATATCTTTACTTATGAACAACTTTTTTTTACGACATCTTTTGCTTTTATGGTTTTCTGCTGAACCAACGTCAAAGATAAAACTTAGAGTTACAGTACAGTTATACAGTACGGTACTTAGGCTTCCATCTCGACAAACGACTGACCTGGAACCCACATACGAGACTAAAAAGACAAGAACTAAACAGACGCTTTGGACAACTGTACAGACTACTTCAAAGGACATCCCATCTCTCAATAGAAAATAAACTACTAATCTACAAAGTTATACTTAAACCAATCTGGACATACGGAATAGAGCTATGGGGGACAGCAAAAAAGTGGAACATCAAGCGTATCCAATCCTTTCAATCAAAAGTCCTGAGAACAATAGTAAATGCCCCTTATTATGTCAGCAACAAAACCCTTCATAACGACCTTAATATACCCTACATTCTAGAACTCATCCCTTCCAAGTTTATGAAATTCCACAGTAGCCTTTCCAACCACCCTAATCCTGTAGCACAGTCTTTGCACTGTGCCACTCATCCCTACAATCCTCCTCGGAGACTGAAAGGGCAGTGGACTCGTGACCTGCTATAAGCGCGTGACAGTGGGAGTCCTGGCAATGGCCAGTTTTTCCAATCATGTCCTATTGTATGAATGAGTGAGTGAATGATGACTGTAAATATGGTATGAATGAGATCATTTATCTGTATTATTATTGCCTCATAAAAGGCAGATTGTAATTATTGCACAATAAAGATTGTTGTTGTTGTATTAGAGACAGCAGCAAAACTGGGGCTAGGTTACGCACCAACATATTGTTCAATTTATTTGTACAGTTTGGAAGGTCACTTTACACTACTCAGAGGGAAGTGCTAATGCTAGAGTCAAAAGTTTGCATGCCTACTACAAACCAGGCTAAATATAATATCGTTTTTTTTACTCATGAAAAACTAGTTGATAGTGAGGCAAGTCAAACCGGAATATAGCCAATTTTTTTTTAAATATGATGCAATTATTATTTGTGAATTCATTAAAAATCGCAATATCAACGAGGGATTTTAGTTTGACTTGCCCAAGTCGTTATATCTACAATCTGGATAGAATACTGAATTGTAAACTGTTGCATAAAACATTCTTATGCTTTCTTGCTATTCCCAAAGGTCTCCGGCCCATCTCTGTTCGAGGAGAGGACGGACTACGGATCATGGAAGCACTGGAACACACCTAATCAAGCTGCCAGTTGTGACCCTGTTGATCTTGAATTAATTCCAAACGTTTAGAGGCAATTTAACATTCAAGCCTGGCAAAGGGCACTGGTTAGCATAGGCTCCTGTACACTGTAGGACCATCTTGCGTCTGAAGCAAAATTATAAAACTGGAATTTAATTACTGCTGTAGAAGTTTGATTATTGATCAATATTTGAGCATTAAGATTATTATCAAATAATTTGCAAATATTAATGTCACCCAATATGTACTATGGATATTTTATTTAAGAATTATAACATTGTTCCCTCATCCTTGCTCTATGACAATTCAAATTTTTTTTTAATATTATTATTTGCATAATTTAAACATTTGCTCAGAATCAAAATTAAAATTATTCACGTCTAGTTAGCTCCATATACATGTTTACAATGCATGCGTCTTGTACTGGTAAGGTACTTCACAAATGATGAAGTAGAAAAAATGTAACCGAAATCTAGACTGCTCCACAAAAAAAGTGGTGCACTTCGAAAGTTAAAATATTTGCTGCCTAATAGAATTATTTTGAAGTTAAACTCTTTTCTAACTTACTTATATGCAATAAATAAGGTTATCTATTCTAACAACATATGTTGTTGTCGATGTATCTTTTGCGGGTCTACTGTAATGGCCCTTTTCTCTAATTAATGTAATTTCCGATATGTAAACTTGTAAAAAGAAATCTGAGTATTTGTAGTGTAGAATTGTGGGTAGCTGAACGTCTCATTGGTAGTTGCTCAATCTAACTACAAGGACTGGGGTTCAATCATCAGCTCATCCAAGGATTTTCTCTTTGAGAGATAGGTGGGGTTAGGTTTAACATAACATTGTAAGGACAAATGAGCAGTTGCGAATCCGATGGGGAAATCCGAAATTAAGGTTGATAAGAATGCCTGGTGAGGATTACACTGGTACCATCAACCCCAACCACCATCACCCAAAAGGGTGAACGTTCGATCGGCCCTCCTCATGACCTCAAGAACGTCACATCCATCACGCCATGGATTTTATTTTTTTGCAGTTCTGCTAACATGGTTCTAATTTTTAGCGTATCGAGGATAGTTGTTAGATATCCTCAGTCGTGTTCTAAACGACTTACGATTTTCTGAAATTGAGACACACGTGCAACTCCAAACCGGTTCAGCACGTGTCAATTTGAGTGGATTACTGTAATGTAACCCTACTGCGTTAGTAGGGTGACATTTTGCAAATGAGGTTTTCGTTTTAATTGCATTCAATACGTACATGGTTGTATAATTTGATGGGGCGACTTAAAGTTAGCAGGCAGTCAATCGGATTTGTCATGTAAGGCTTATGCAATGGAAGAGAAAAGACATTTCATGGCAAGATTAAAAAAAAATAAACTTTTTGTTATTTGGCCATCATTCTGTTTGGTAGTAAACATAATTTTATGATATAAATAATCAAGTCACAATTCACCATTGTATTGCACTTGCATAAATAAACAGTTTTGTATGCTTTTCTCAATACACCAGGTATTATTTAAGCCTGTATTATAGATTTGAAAAGCTCTAGAAATTAACTTGTATATTGTTATGGCTTGTGTTAATATGAGGATAATTATTAGCGTTTTTAGGGTATCGTCCCACTGCTTTGATCCATCTGGTTCTCGTGTCAACGTATTTTTCAAATAATGAATCTGGATCCCTAGATGGTCTAGTTGTTTTCACATTGGTTCTGTTTCGTTTACGATTTGTCTATTGTAAAGTTCAAGTTCCAGTCGACGACCAGAGTCACAAGTCATAGATTTATCTTTAAGCCGAGTAAAAACCTTTTGGTGGAATTGGTGCATATTTAATATTTTTCGAATAACTATGAATAAATAATAAAGGCTATGTACTCGGAGTGAACCAGGGAGAAAGAAGAAAAAGTTAGATGAATAGCCAGCAAAACTTTCCCACAAGGGGAAACGGGAAAGGGGATGAGCTGTCAAATTCCCAATAGCTCGCATTCCCCCTTTCATATCTCATAGATTTCTCCCTTAACCGTATTCATTTTTCTCCCTCGGTTCGAAGCAGTTCGCTCTCGGGAGCCTTTCAGGAGCGAACCCTTTTGTGAGATCCGACAGCTAGAACCGGGGTGATTTGTGATTGTCCAACTTGAGGAAGCATTCATTCAGGCAATAGAAGAAGATACTAAAGCTCACTGAAACCCATCTTACAGGGGCTAATGACAAAGTCACAATGTATAGGCGCTTTCAGTGCTCATTTCCTGTTCTGATTTTCACAAAGTACTTACGTCATCTAGCACACCAACAAATCTGCTGACAACTGCTGCAGCCATCAGCTAAGGACATTCCGTTCGTCGAAAGGAAGATATTTAAATAAAATAATTTTGGCAGACTCCTTGTGTCCTTTGATTGAACTCCAGATCACGTATCTAAACTATAAAATACATTAAAAGAAAGTATGACAATAATGAGTGCTTTGAATTAAAGTTTGACAGGGGCGGCCAACTTTTTCAAAAATAATTTTCAAGTTTAAAAAATGGAATTTTCAAGAATGAATTGTAATTACAGAAGTCCTGTGACCTCAGTGAAATTAAAAGGTTCTTTTTATCAAATATCTTGCTAATAAATTTTCTCAAGGAAGTTTACTGAATGAAATTCAGTACACATTTTATTTTTTATAAAAATACAATTTGTATTAAACAATACTGAGTATAGCTGCATTAGGCTGGACTATAGGGGACTGAGGTACCAAACATGATCATTGCTTCAGATCTGTGTATAGTTTTTAACTAAATGACACATCTTTTAAATTATTAATTTTTTTTTATTCCCATTTCAAATTTTTCCATGGATTTAATTATTCATGACCATCCCGTAGGTTTAGAGGTAAGCATGTTGACTTCTCACTTCGTGTATGACTCTGCTCGGCGTAACTCAGCTTTGTGATGGTAAATGATTGATAAATAAGGTGACGTCCAGCGCAAAACACTAGCTCCTCAGCACAACCAGCAGCTATACTGGCGAACTTCGGTTAAGCACGTGTGTTAAAAATGAGTGATTACGCCACTGTGTCTATTTGAATTTTGCAAAAAATAAGTATTAAAATGAAGGCGTTATTTAACATTTTGTTTTTAATGATTTAAAAGGTAAATAGTAATTTCATTGAGCCCTCCTGTCATGATATATTTTTCTTGGATGTGCAAGATAAGTACGTTACAAAGGGTTCTAGTGGACCTATAAATGTTTTAAGTCCCTTCTCCTAATTGATACGAATACAAGTTAGCGTTCAGCACGTTTATTGGGCTGTTAATTGGAATCTTTGCTAAAAATCTCCAAGTAATTAATGTTAATATTTGAATGACATAAGACAAGACAAGTGGGTATGTTTGAACATTCATTAAAACGAAGTACAGATGAATAAGCCCTGGGTGTTCAATGTGTTACCGCCAGAGAAGCCTTTGGTGGTGTCTATTGGATCTTGGTTTAAATTATGAGTGTTGTCCTGACTGATGGTCTACTAGCAAACCATCTTAGAGACTGAGCAAGAGTTTTTCGTCAAATGTGCTGCGATACCCGAAGCGTTAACCGGCTTCAATTGACTTCGTTATGCTCGTAATAATGACCATTGCTTGGGCTATATAGCCATTCAATAACGAGATAAAATTAATGATTCCTCATTGCTGCAAGTTTTACCATGTGCTATAGGATGAAACAACAAGCATCATTATGTAGTTCTAATAAAAGAAAAAAAAATATATATATAGTTATATTTAACCCAATGTGGACATACGGAATAGAACTATGGGGGACATCAGAAAGTTGAACATTAAGCGCATCCAATCCTTTCAATCAAAAGTCCTGAGAACAATAGTAAATGCCCCCTATTACGTCAGCAACAAAACCCTTCATAATGATCTTAATATACCCTACATTCTTGAACTCATCACTTCCAAGTTCATGAAATTCCATAATAACCTAATCCAACCACTCTAATCCCGTAGAACAGTCATTGCACTGCACCACTCATCCCTATAATCCTCCTCGGAGACTAAAACGGCAGTGGCCTTGTGACCTGCTATAAATACGTGATAGTGGGAGTCCTGGCAAGGGTCTCCAATCATGTCCTGAGCGTCTGTGGATCTCGCGCTCTTGGTCGGCCTTCGCTGGCTCTTATCCAGTGACGTGGCTGACGGAGGAGCACGGGGGACTTCCCTAGACTCCATTTCCTCCTTCACACGCGAGGGAGGTAACAACTATGTTGATTTGGGAGGTCTCTGGGCTGTTTGTAAATACTGTATGATTGAGCGAGTGAGTGAAATTGTAAATATGGTATGAGATCATTTATCACAATTACTTATTGCCCAATGAGGCAGATTGTAATTTTATCATAATAAAGTTGTTGCTCTTATGAAAATAAACAGCTTGACTTAGATTATTTAAAAACACGTATGCACATAGCTTTAGAATTGACAAGTGTACATGCTTGCAGCTAATTACAAGTGTAGCAACATTAGGTGATGTTGCCTCATGGACCGTCATGCTCACCAGTTAATTGGTGTCTAATTATTGCTTATTTATTGAAAAAACCTTTCAAAGTGATGTCGCAAGCTCCGCAGCATGACGCATAAATACTTTCCCCCCGACTGAATATTGTGGTCGTCAGGGGTTCAAGTACATTTTTCGTTTTGCTAATAATTATTAATTTTTTCTTTAATGCACCTTCTATGGTGAATGGTAGTTATAAAATGAGAGGGAGAAATACAGGAAAGTCTGTAAATGATAAGACAAGCCCCGAAGAGAATTATAAAGGATTTCCTTGAAGAACTCAGCAAAATCTGATTTGTTGAAAAAGGTGTTTTGTTGACAGTTTTTTTTATTTATTTATTCATTGATTAAAATGGGTTCTATATTTGAATAATGTATAATCCAGAGCGATGATGTTATTCTTAGGTTTTTACAATAAATGTTTATGTCGGCCCAATGGCAACTATAAGTCCTGTGAAGAAACTAGAATAGAACATTGAAAACATCCATTACGAATCCGAACCATGAAAACTAACTAAAATGCATAGCAGCATTTAAGGTAGTGGTGCCAGTAGATGGCCATTTAATGCAGTAGTTTTTGTTTTTAAACACTGTCTGTGTTGTTAATCGGTCTATGCACTCGGTGAAGGTGTTTTGCGATAACTTAAACTCGAATTTATTAAGATCAATCAACAGATTACTCCAGTTTAAAAAATTCAAGAAGAAAAAAAAATTAAAAAAAAAAAAAATACAAATCTAGTAGATGGCCACTTGAGATAAGTGAAAAATTAGTAGATGGCCACTTTCTCACTAGTAGTTGCCCACCCAGTTTCAATGCTATATTATGTGTTCTAAATAAAAATAAGCCTTATAGAATGCTTCATAAGAAATTCATTTAATTATTTTAAATAAGTCTAGTCTTGAAAGTGTTTCATTTCAGGCACATTAAAGAGGTCTCGCGTTTTGCTTGTTTTCTGAGGCTCCTTTATGGTAGTGATGACGTTTTTCCACTCGTATTCACAAACGTCGGGCCGAACTGGCCATTTCCATAGCCTCCCCACTCTCGCCATGGCATAAATTGAAGCGACCAATGGAAGCGCCGTAAGAAATTTGCCGGGATAGAACCTGCCGTCATAACGAACGATGACGAATTCGCCGTTCACTTTTTTCGGAGGGATAAGTTTGCTGTCACTATCATCCTCATCTGTATCTTCATCGTCAATGTCGCTTTCTGCCGATGAGACTTTAACCCTTGAGTCAGAAGAATAACACAGCTTTCTTCTGGTTTTTTTGGCTTGGGTGTCTTGAGACTTGCGGCGCTTTCGATCTTCTCTTTCCAATTTCTTCTGTTCCATCAGTGCATCTTTTTCCGCCTTCTTCCGTTTCCTTTCGTTGGCTCGCTCTAACTTCTGCTTTGCGAGATTCTCCTTCTTTTCCATTTTCCGTTTCAAGTAGATCACATAATCTTCTCCAAAAGCTACGGTGGGCAATTTTTCCTTTGGCTTCCTTTTTGTATCCTTGCTCACTTCCGTCGGTACATAAAAAAAGTGCTTTTTAAAGGGACTAGGCACAGTGCTAGTAGATGAGGGTCCTGGTAGTTCATGTACAAGTTCCATGTCCGCAGTGGCTAAGTCGGAAATCGGTGCTGGAAAGTTGAAGTCAGGTGTAAGTGGAGATGCTGTCCGATCCTCGTGCGTTAGATCACTATCTTCCTTTTGGAGGGCTTCTACTTCAGTTTTGGTACTGTGCCATAAGTTGAACAATGACTTATCAGTGGTGTCACCGGACCAATCACCAATTGTAGATTGAAATGCAATCAAGGTGTCAGCAGGTATTGATTCATTTAGAAAATGTAAGCTTCTCTTTAAGAACAAAATTCTTTCAGTGTTGTCCTTCTTCTCAATAGCTCTAGAAGACGTCAAGTTTTGCGAGGTTCTTGAGGCTATTCCTTTATTCCTCTTCATAAAAAGTTTTAAAAATGTTTTTCCTGGCTTATTATTCGCCTTAAAAAATTTGCAGTTTCGTTTTAAATCATTCAAGTATTTCTGAATACTGAAGAGCAGCTACTCGTGAGTAATGGGGAATCCAGCCGCTGTAGAGTCGTACACCCATTGGCATATTCTCCCCTCCTCTTCTTTTGTCAGCATAGTGGCTGGGCCCATCTTCCTTGCAAGAGGAGATTTCCCGGTCACTTTATTTGCAAGAGTCTGCCGAGGGACTCCAAATTTCTTGGCGGCAGCACGTATCGGTGTGTCATGGAGTCTTACGTCGTTAACGGCTTGGGTCATGGCCTCTTCACTATAACTTAAAAATGCTCCTTTTTTTCCTGGCATCTAAAAAATAAAGTTAGTACTTACCTAAAATGGAATACATGGACAGAATTAGTAATTGGCCGAAATAATAGTCAGTAGTTGCCCACCCGGCTCATTACTGAAAATTAAAAATAAAACCCAAAAAATGTTAATGCATTTTAATTTTATTAATTTTTTAGGTTAGATAAAAAATAATGAAGCAAAATAAACTTGAAATAGAAAATACTTAGTAGTTGCCTGGACGGGCAACTATTAAATTATTTTGACTAACAGATGCTAGTAATGGGCCATCCCCACAAACCATAATGTAAACAAAAATTTTTAATTTTTAAAACAAATGTTGAGTTTCTGCGCATGCGCTACTATTAACAACCACGTACAACTATCGCTCTCCAAATCAATACCGATAACTACCGTTATAGACCCTTTTTCGTCTTTGGGATTGTGTCAACTGGCAACTTAAGTGAGGTGGCCACGAGGGAGCCCTCAATAAGTGAGTAGATCGCTAGTACATTGGTGTAAAGTGTAAATAATAGTGACATCGGAGAGAGTAGTCGGCCATCTTGACTGAGGCATCAGTCGTCGTTCACGATACATAGCCGTTCTGAGCCAGACCTGATAGGTGGCTCAGAGCCAGACCTGATAGGTGGCTCAGAGCCAAGACCGGTCACTCGCCACTGGAATCCCACCGGCACTACGTATTTTATTTATTATTTTCTTTTTTTTTAACTAACAAAAATCTTAGCTAATGACAAAATGAGATTTTATCAGCAGATAATATCACAAAATAAAAAGAAAAGATCGAGGTCCTTAGGCCCAACTCCACCAACGTCGCCAGTAAAGCGAAAACCCAGACGCTCAAATAGGAACATCACTACAAACTCATCTGCTGCCAGCTCTATGGAAGATCTACCACCACTTGCCAGCACTTCAAAAGAAGAAACTGTAGCAGAATCTCCATTCTTCACACCGAATAGCTTCGAGGTACTGAGAAATAGTCAACCTGATGACATGGAAGTTATTCAAACACCAACACAGCCCAAGCCGCCTGCTATATTCGTAAGGAATATTAGCAATTTCAAACTATTGTGCTCACAAATGAGCAAAGTTGTAGGTACCGGAAAATATACGTGCCTCAATCGCTCTCGGGATACAAAAATTTCCCCATTCACTCCGGATACTTATCGAGCGATCATTAAGTATTTGGAAGAAACCAATGCAGACTTCCATACATACCAGTTGAAACAAGAACGATCGCTTCGAGTAGTGATAAGAAATCTGCACCCAACCACACCAGCTGATGAAATTGAAGACGAACTATCAGCTCTGGGGTTCAAAGTTCGGCAAATAACCAACGTTTTACGTGAGGACAGACAACAAAACGAATCCACCAAAACGGCATTACCGTTATTTTTTGTAGATCTCGAGCGGACACCTGGCGTGGAGAAAATTTATGAATTAACAACCCTGTATTACACAAGAATACAGGTCGAAAAACCTTACCCCAATAGAGACATCGTCCAATGCCATAATTGCCAAGCATATGGGCACACAAAATCGTATTGCCACCACCCTCCTAGGTGTGTAAAGTGTAGTGGGCAGCACAAAAGCGAATTGTGCAAAAAGCCCCTAAAATCGCCTGCTGTATGCGTGCTCTGCCAGCAAGACCATCCGGCCAACTACAAGGGCTGTGAGGCCTATAGAATCCTCAAGTCCAGGAGCGAGCAACGTCGCCGGCCGGAAGAAGAGAAGCCAGTAAGAGGTAGCTCAAGCGCCCCCACCAGAAGTTTGAGGCCTTCTGTCTCTTTTGCTGATGCCGTTCGGAACAGAGAGCAGTCACAGGCACTGCCCACTTCTCGTCCGCAAGTATCTCTTCCCCAGCATTCCGCTCATCCCGCCAACCAGCAAACCCAATCCAATCCTCAACCACACATCTCGCATATTCCTTCACCACCAAGCTCTTCAGATCTCACTAGCCTATTAACATCATTCCTTACAGAATTCAGAACCCTAATTACCCCTCTCATTTCCCTTCTTACAAATCTTGTCTCCTACCTTATCCCCGTTAAACAAAATCCATAAGTGGATCCTTCTGACTCCTTATCCATTCTCCTTTGGAATGCGAATGGTGTTCGCACCCACACTAACGAACTGACAGCACTACTCCATGACAAGAAGATCGACGTAGCTCTTATTACTGAAACAAGACTTACGAGCAAACGACCATTTACCGTTCGACAGTACCAGACTTATCGTACTGATCACCCAGATGGAACAGCTCATGCAGGTACCGCTGTCATTGTCCATAACTCCATATCCCACCACATAGTTCCTTTGGTATCACATGATTTCCTTCAATCCACTGCAGTGTCAATCACCACCTTCACTTTTCCTCTTACACTTGCATCAACGTACTGCCCTCCCAATAAATCCATTTCCGACTCCCAATTCATCTCCTTTCTAGACTCCATCGGACATCGTTTCCTTGTGGGTGGGGACTTTAATGCGAAGCACCAACACTGGGGGTCAAGATCCACAAATACACGAGGACGTGCTTTGCTGTCTGCACTCACACGGAAACATTGCTCCACTATCACTCCTGACACAGCCACCTATTGGCCATCAGATCCCAACCGAAATCCTGATCTCCTTGACTTCTTTTTTTACAATAGTTTAGGAACACTAAACTATTCACTCAAGCGCCTCGATGACCTTTCCTCCGATCATAGCCCTTTATTATTAACCATTTCCTTAAGACCAATTCACAAACTGCCTCCTCCTTCATTTATTAGGGGCCCAGTTGACTGGGACCACTTCCGTCAGCTTCTTACAGAGTCCGTAAACCTCAAATTATCTCTGAAAACATCCCAAGACCTAGACGATGCAGTGCATTCTTTCACTACTCTGGTCCAGAGGTCGGCTTGGGAGGCATCGTCACCCCATCGTCACACAAAAATCCACAATCATAATCGTTTACCTCAGCATCTCAAAGATCTAATCCAATCCAAACGCCGCTCCAGAACAGTGTGGCAAAGATCCCGGCATCCTATTGATCGTCGCACATACAATCAGTACTGCCGATTGGTAAAGCGGCGATTGGCATCCTTCCGTTCCGATTCTTTCAATTCCTACCTCTCCTCTCTGTCCACCAGGGATAACTCCTTGTGGAACGTAACCAAAAAAATCCTAAAGTATCAACCTGTTTCACACCCACTCCGTCGTGATGATGGGTCCTGGGCGGCTTCGGATGGGGATAGGTCGGAGGAATTTGCTTTGCATCTTACCCATACTTTCACACCTCACCTTTCTCATCAAAGCCATACTCACAGCACAACTGTGGAAGATTTCCTCACTTCACCTATTCCTCTCTCTCTTCCACCAAAAGCCGTTAACCCCTCTGAGGTTAAATACCTTCTGAAAAACTTACCTTACCGAAAATCCCCTGGATATGATCTCCTTACTCCTCAAATTCTCAAACAACTTCCTCCTAAAGCCATAATCTTCCTAACCTACATATATAATTGCATAATCCGAACGACGCACTTTCCTCTCCTCTGGAAACACTCCATTATTGTCCTATTCGCCAAACCCGGTAAACCACCCAATGACGCCTCATCTTATCGTCCAATTATTTGAGAAAAAAATATATGAGAAACTCCTACTAAAACGTCTACTTCCCATTGTTGAATCCAAAAACCTTTTTCCCACACACCAGTTTGGCTTCCGCCAACGACATTCCACTGCTCAACAAGGCCTTCGCGTTGTTGATCACATCTCCTCAGCCCTTGAAACCAAACAGTATTGCACTGCTGCCTTTCTCGATATAGCTCAAGCTTTTGACAGGGTTTGGCACGCAGGTTTGCTCTACAAGCTCAAAAGATATTTACCACAGACCCTTTTCCTAATGCTACAGTCCTACCTTTCAAACCGCTTCTTCCAAGTCCGCTGTGGTTTAGAATACTCTAACTACTATCCCATAAGTGCAGGAGTTCCACAGGGCAGTGTCCTGGGCCCCATCCTCTATAACCTATACACCGCTGATGTCCCCTCTACTCCCAATACCTTCTTGGCCACATTTGCAGATGACACTGCAGTCTTGTCATCCCATCCAGACCCCGACATAGCATCCCATAACCTTCAAAAACACCTTGACGAGATCGAGTATTGGTGCAATCAATGGCGGATCAAAGTTAATGAAGCAAAATGCTCCCACATTACCTTCACCCTTTGTCGCAAGTCTGGTCCACTAGTTTATTTTAATTCTATTCCTCTCCCTGTATCCGAGACAGTACGGTACTTAGGCTTCCATCTTGACAAACGACTGACCTGGAACCCACATACGAGACTAAAAAGACAAGAACTAAACAGACGCTTTGGACAACTGTACAGACTACTTCAAAGGACATCCCATCTCTCAATAGAAAATAAACTACTAATCTACAAAGTTATACTTAAACCAATCTGGACATACGGAATAGAGCTATGGGGGACAGCAAAAAAGTCTAACATCAAGCGTATCCAATCCTTTCAATCAAAAGTCCTGAGAACAATAGTAAATGCCCCTTATTATGTAGCCTCGTGACCTGCTATAAACGCGTGACAGTGGGAGTCCTGGCAATGGCCAGTCTCTCCAATCATGTCCTGAGCGTCTGTGGCTCTCGCGCTCTTGGTCAGCATCCACTGGCTAGTATCCGGTGACGCGGCTGACGGAGGAGCGTGGGGGACTTCCCAAGACTCCGCTTTCTCTTTGCGGTGGATTTGGGGGGTCTCTGGGCTGTCTGTAAATATTGTATGAATGAGCGAGTGAATGATGAACTGTAAATATTGTATGAATGAGAGCATATATCTTAATTACTTATTGCCTTATAAAGACAGATTGTAAATATTGCACAATAAAGGAATAAGGTTACAAAACAAATGTTGACTCAAACCCACTATAAATCCTAAAACCAAATTATCCAAACAAAATAACATGATTTGCCATCAAAATCTTTCGAATGATTGACCTCTTTGCTTAATAAATTACATAAGAAATTACCTTGTTTTATGTGACGACCACCGATTCAAAAGTCAAAATTCGCTATCTTGAATACCACGGCTACCAACATGACGGCGTCTATTTTGTTGTGTTCCCAGATGATCACACTAGCCTATAAGCCAACAATGCGTAAAAAATCTTAAATAAAACTCTTGTTATAAGCATTTTTAGGGAAAGTGGCCAACTACTGATGCATGGCCATCTACTAGCACCGCTACCTTATTGATAATAAATTAATTTGTATTTAAAAAAAATATATAATTAATAAAAGTTCGTGTGTCTGAAGGACTCTGGTCTCTTTGTTGAAATCAAGTGAATAGGAAGCTGAGTAGCTTGCATTTATTGCATTTTGCAGCGCGAGTTTATTCAGAACGTTGAATATTTTAATCTTTCTTACAGCTGGAGTATGTTCTGCTTGTCCGTTCTGTGCGCTATAAAAGTGAGACCGTAATCAACTATACACAAAATAAATTCAAGAATAAGTAAGCTCTTGACGAGAGAATAAGCGGCTTGAACAAGTAACAAAAAAAAAATAAGAAAAAAGGGAAAGTTTGTGTGCATGAGTGGATGTGAATGTTATTCTTGGTAGGTGCTTTAGGCTTGGCAAACAACTGGGCTGCTTCGAGGCTTTTCACCGAGAACACTCAGGCCTCCTTCAGCCTTAGACGCCATAGATAAATATTATAACATCTTCTTCTTAACAAGTAAGCTCTTGATCGGTAGGTCTTAAGCATTTATGTACCTTATGTCTGTTGTTCTGTGTATGTTGAGTTGATGATATAACTCATACCCTAAATGAAGTATGTGTGAAATTTCGGTTGCCCACAATGAAAACAAGTGAACATTAGAACATATATAACTTCTACGTTACACATACTACTACTAGGCGTACTATAAGACGTTTATTTCCGAGCCCAAAGGTTGAGACTTTACATAAAGGGCAATGGACTGAAGCATACCTTAACGCTTAACGAAAATACAAAACACATTGTGTATTTCGGATAGGATATTAGGAAGTAAAAACATGATACGTGCTGTTGCGTCAACCTCTTAATTACGAGTAATTAGAAGTCCCTCTCTTCTCGGTCCAGAAAATATTTACTTACGTTTCAATTTTGTAATAATAAACTTAAGGCGTCCGTAGGAGAGCGGGAAGCTGCTGGTGGGGGGAAACAGCCGCAGGTGGGGGAACACCCCCGTCTTGGGGCAGACGCCAGAACGAACAGAACCGGCATTTGGAACACTGCTCTCTCTCATGCAACTCAAACTATGGCTTTCTAATTGAACTACCTTTGCGTCAATCTCTCCTAACCTCGCTATGTCTTAGTCCGGCGTACCATACCTTCCTAGTGGGGTTCTCTGCCTTCGTCTCGCTAACACTAGCACCTCCTTGGAATAGTGCTCTCCCTCGTGGACGACGGTTGCCGTGGCCATACAAACTTTACCTAGTAGCGTCACCCACTGCAATCCAGTCTGCTTCTTCCGGTTCACACTCCCCTTTGGGATCCGGACGGTTTTCGCCACCTTAGATACCGAGTGTGAATTCGTTGTCATTCCAAGACCACATAAACTGCCTATAAACCTACCCTTTTCCTCTTCTCCTGAACTTAGTGCTTTGTTGGGGCACACCTTCTAGGATCTTATGGAGTAAGATCAAAACGAATTAAACTGCCCGACGACTAGGCCACCAGCAGAGGTTGTAGCGACCCTAGCCAGCGGCAGGCGTCCTCTCCCCACTTTGGGGATATTCGACATCTAATCCGACACGTGATATGTAAAATTTGGTCCTTTATCTCTTAAAGAACCACTACTACTCTCATAATTTCAAGCATTTATAATTTACATCATGGGATATTTAGAAGTAATTTTTTCTTCGGATGATAAAGGGTACGTTAACAAGTTATTGGGGAATGAAATATTTAGAAACATTTCATGTTTGAATATGGTCGCCAATGTTAAACGTGGCATATCTACAGATCCTATCTCATTCTCATCGACCCCACGATCCTTCTGTATGTAAATTAATTTTAAAATTCTTCGAACAAAATCAAGAATATACAGCAAACTGTAATAAAAAAAATAGGGTCATCTTACTATAAATATTTCGTTTGATATTGATACTTTTCTTTTAGGTTGTTTATATTTTTTTGAAATTTGATAACAAAAGTAAAACTTTGTTCATAACTGACATAATACGGATACAACCTAAATAGGCCAGCGATCCATGGGTCAGTTGGTCTCATAACTATGTGATCAAAATAAATCGACGAATAAGAAATACGACATTCGCTACCTCTTCCTCAAAGAAACAACTCAAAATTCAAATTTTTGAAATTTGAAAGGAGTAAGGAAAGCAGGGATGGAAATTTATGCCGGCCCAATGGCAGCTGAAGAAACTAGAATCGAACATTGGGAACTGCCATTACGAATCTGCCCACGAGAACTCCACCACTGGCTTGGAGCTAATCACCTACAATTAGGAGCTCACGGGTATTCCAGGCAGCTTCCAACGGGCAATTGATTGGCCCACTCCAGCCAAATTCTACTCACTCAACGGCACGGAGGAATAAATCATTGAACCGTAAAGTAGCATGTAATATAATATAAGTAAAATTTATTTCAGGACCAGATCACTAAGTGTGTAATTGATATTCTATTTTGTTGAAAGGAAAGTTGAAAAAAAACGTTTTGTTGAGAAACATATGGTATTTTATCAGAAACGTTACTTTATAATTTGCCTTTATTTTGAGCAATATTTAAGTGCTAAACATCGTGTTTTTTTTTGCTTTTTTAAATTGATAACTAAAACTATACTCTTTAAATAATTAAAAGAATTTTATTTGGAAATCGTCTTGGATTGTAATGTTTTTATCAAATTTATTAATAGACAATGTTTCATGTGTTGGTCATTGTGAGAGATGCAATGGGATGAATGTTTGCTGCTTAAGAACTTTTGGAGATCTGACACATTCCTTAGTCTGTCAATATCTCAAAATCTATGAGGCTTAAACGCAAGCATTGTTACACAATACTTATAATTTTTATGATGTGTGGTATGCATTTATTTTCACGGAAATCAATAGTTGCGGAGATATATAAGAATTTAATATAAGCAAATTGATTGTATTTTCACTTTCAGCCAAAATTGCTCGGAAAACATCCGAATAAATGTGGAAATCAATAACTGAGTTATTTTTCAGCAAGTACTAGTAGTTTTTTTTGTTATGAAACTGAGGGGGGGTGGTAGTTATAGTCTCTGGCATGGCATTCTAAAACAATAAATAGATGTTACATAAAAGGATAAACTAATCTAAATTATTTATGTAATAAACAATGTATAATTGCAGCTTCTGTTTATTCAATAGCATCAGGTCAATATAAACCTACTACGAATCTCAATTATATAAATACCTTAATACGAACTCATCAATACGAATCAATCAGTTACGGAATAATGTCAGTCCTACATAATATAGGAATAATATCCTACTCCTGTTTCACATGGTCGATGAATATAACTAAAATAGAATGAAACACGGTCATGAATAAATGATGATAAATGAACTTGATATCTCTCAGCTTGCATCACATCTAATTTGTATTATATCTGCCCACATCGGAAAAGAGAGGAAAAGGTCGGTCATCAATCATCAAAGAAATGTGACCCACTATCACTATGCCACAATTATGGTGTATGAAAATTCTCTAGAATTACCCATTGTTTATTAGGGCGTGTTGTGGTGAATTTCTTATTTAGTATAACTATGGACACGACATATTGCTCGCTGAGGATACTGATTTAACACCACATAAAGTTTTTTTGTTTTATTTTTTTCTTTGTACCGTCTACGTTCAATATTTTGAATTTAGATAGACAAAATAAATTTGTTTGACTGTTCGAGATATGAGTTTGGGAACCTATTAAGATGATAAAAGTCCGACTTTTTTAATTTTAGTATCCGGTGATTTCTCGTCGTTCATTAATGTACTCAGTTTAAAAAATGTTATTACATTCACCAGTAGTAGGTGCTAAATTTTTCGTACTATCGGAGTTTTATTTTTATAAATTTAACTACTTAGACCGAAATCTTGTCTTACCTCTGTGAAATGAAAGGTTGAATAATGTCTACTTTATCTGTTATTTTTTTTGTTATTAAAAATCTTTATTTGGATAAAATTACAATCTGCCTTATTGGTCAATAATGAATTGAGTTCAATGTTCTCATTTATACCATATTTACAGTTCTTCATTCAGTCGCTCATTCATAGAGTATTTACAAACAGTCCAGAGACCTCCCAAATCCATATATCACTTCCCTGGCATGCGGAAGAGGAAGCTGGTCTTTGAAAGTCCCCGACGCTCCTCCATCAGCCGCATCATTGGTGGCTGACCAAGAGCGCTAGAGCCACAGACGCTCAGGACATGATTGGAGAAACTAGCATTGCCAGGAATCTTACTATGTATTTAGAGCAGCCCACAAGACCACTGTCGCTTTAGTCTCCGAGGAGGATCATAGCGATGTGTGGCACAGCTTAATGACTATGCTAGGGGATTTGGGTAGTTGGATAGGTTTCAATGGCATTTGGAAGGGATGAAGGATGTAGGGTATATTTCAATCGTTATCAAGGTCACCTGTTATTAGAGTAACATATGTGCCTGCTTAAAAATAGAGAGAATAGTAGACGTCAGGTGCTTGAATCAATATGAAATAAATTGCGGGTAGAAAGATGTCGGTACATAAATTAATATTAATACCTCGTAAACAGTCTTCTAACGTTTCTATTTATTCATAAGCTCGTGTTCAAGAATTGCATTAATAAACCCAAAACGTTATTGTTGAATGGGAGTAAAGTCCTTTAAGAATCGAAATAATTATTACAAATGCATGATTACAGCCTGGTCGGTGAAGGTTATAGCGTGCAACTTGGAACTTTAGATAAAACATGATAATATAATAAATTTAAAATAAAAATTCGGTAATGTAACAATGTTATTACATTATGTTATTACATTTTGTGTGTTATTGCATCGTGAGATAAAGAAACTAGTGAAATACAGATACGGTTGTGTATGTCACTTTTGTTTTTTTAAAGAGATATGAGAGCAATTTGTTTTTACTCTTACAACATATATGTTGCCTTTAAGCTAGTACTAATATTTGTTCTGAATTAGTAATGCTCCATTGCAGCCCCGTTACCTTTGGATGTATTCGGTTGTTATGTTAGCATGGTTCGTAGTATAGGATGTTGGGATACGATAAGTATTAAGTATGAGTGGGTAGATTCGTGGTAATGACATGGTTTCCCCTAAAAATATAAGGATGCTCATGAAGAGCACACGTGGATGAGTTATTAACTTATAATGCAGTAATATAATGTTACCACTGCTGAAGTTTTAATGATGTAAACCACACCAACTTCCAACCCTTGTTGTAAACTTGAACCATTAAAACTTTTTTCTTTGCAGGACATGAAGAAAATCGCACAGTTCCTATGCTATCAATTTATTATAACATACTTGAAAATGGTAGTATCGCTATAAAATAAATTGTGGGTGGACCAGGGAGAGGTGGACATACATTAATATGAATAGCCCGTAAACATTTTTCAAACATAACATATAACTGCATTAAAAAAAAAAAAATACAAGAACTAAACAGACGCTTTGGACAACTGTACAGACTACTTCAAAGAACATTCCATCTCTCAAGTTAAGCCAATCTGGACATACAAAATAGAGCTATGGGGACAGTCGTACATCAAGCGCATCCAATCATTTCAATCAAAAGTCCTGAAAACAATAGTAAATGCCCCTTATTACGTCAGCAACAAAACCCTTCATAACGATCTTAATATACCTTACATTCTCAAACTCATCCCTTCAAAGTTCATGAAATTCCATAGTAGCCTATCCAGCCACCCTAATCCCCTAGCAGCGTCATTGCACTTCACCACTTATCTTCGGAGACTTAAACGGCAGTGGCCTCATGACCTGCTATAAATGCGTAACAGTAGGAGACCTGCCCATGGCCAGTTTCTCCAATCATGTCCTGAGTGTATGACGCTCTCGCGCTCTTGGTCAGCCATGTGTATATCTTATAGAACAAAGGGAAATAAAACAAATCATAATACAATGAAACAAAAGCTCGGTCTAATAATGAGAATTCCGGTTGATAGGGAAAAATCAATAATAACAGATTAAATCCAGCGATGAAGACACGATAAGCACATTAACCTGGCATAGGCATGGGAATTCTTCCCTTGTTCAAGAAGTGGGCAGGATTTGATATCATGACAAGCAGGCATAAACATTACACAGAAATCATAACCCGAAATGAGAGAATATCGACTGACGACCTTTGTATACGTGTTCCAAGAATTAGTTATGTGGCTTGAGAAACTCTGGTATTATAGACGATGGAAATAACAGGCATTGGTAATACTGGAACAGAACGTCTAAACTTTCTTGATTCGAAATAAGAACGGTTGATGATATTAGGAAGGTTGTTTGAAAAGAGTAAAAACAAACAGGATCTGAAACGCAGGGGGGGGGGGGGTGAAACCGAGGGGTGAATACATGCCTCATTCATATTCAATTGAAATTGGTTTTACCTCAAAGCTATTTAAAATTTATAACAATTTTAGAGCAAATATTTAAATGCAACTAAAAAATATGCAAATAGAAATATTTCACCAGTAGGTTTTTGAGTTGTTGTTTTTTCCTTGATTTAAACCTTCCTGTAACCCCCGTGGGCAAAAAATGAGATCAACTCTATCAGAAAACTTGTAAGAAGAGAAATGAAGAAATAAAAATTACAAATCCAACGAATGAGTGGAATCTAGAAACGTGAACAAGACAACCGATATTAGCAGTTCACATAATTCTTGGAGTTTTCACACTCTTTGTGTACCTACAAAATCTTGAGTTTTATTACGTTAGAAATCATTAGTAAGCCATCCTTGTTATTTTAAGATCGGTTATTCATATTTTACCAATATTATTTACAGTGCGTTATGTGTAACGACGTATAACATTATGTATAATAAATATTTATTCATTTTTAAAGGATATCTAGTATATGTCTGTGCAAAATTACACGACTCTTATTGAACGGCAGTTAAAATAAATTAAAATTAATTATATAATAAAAACCTAATTCATTTACATATATTTTGTGCTGTAGTAGCTTCGCAAAGTATTCCTTTATATTTTTTTGTGTACAAAAACATCACAAATAATACATGAAATAAATCTTCCTCGGGCTTGACTTCAGCTTCTATTTTAATATTTCTTTCTCTTTCGAGTATCATGTTTGCATTTTTATTTATAATAATTATTTCCCCATTTTTGTGTTTCTTGTATATCTAAGGTAAAAACAAATACACTGCCCCACAAAAAAAGTGGAACACTTAGAAAAATTCAAATATTTGGGATTAAATTCTTTTTTAATTAATATTAAACGTTTTCAGTGATAAAGACGATTATAAAGGTGAAACCCATTCTATAGGAATTTTATTTTGATTTCTTGTCAAACTGATCTCTTATATGTTTATTCTTAATTTAGTTTAAAAAATGGTTTGACGATAGAGGAATTATCACGTTTGTCGTTTAGTGGAAGACGGTCGAAACCGAAGACATTCTGCCGTTTAGAACTACCGTTTAGAATGCAATTACACGTTACCATGAGACAGGTTCGTGCAATCGCAGACTCGGATCAGGTGGGTCAAGAGTGACAGAGCCAAGAGATGACCGGTCTATTGTCCTACACACGCTTCGGAATCGGTTTTCAACTGCTACTGAGACTACTCAACTTCTCGGTACAACTCGAGGAGTAGCATTATGTGCATAAACTGATACAAGAAGACTTTTTTAAGTGAATCAAAACCCTCAGATACTAAGGACCAGAGCTGACCAGAGAAGAGCGTAGAGCTCTGTGTTTGCCGTTGAAGAAATTCCAACCTACACCAAACAGTCCCAGTGAGATTACAAACACCGCTTACCAGGCCTTCCGGAAATTCTCATCCATCCTTCTTGCGTACAATGAGAGAAGCATGGCCCATCTGAAAGCAGGATGTTGACCCATTCGTTTTCAGTCCACATGGTGCGTTTCCGAGCAAATTCCAAACGAGTTCTATTATGTTCTACGGCCAACAATGGGTCAGATACTATTCTCTGAGAGTTTAAATTCACTTCAGCAAGTCTTCTTCTAACAGTTTCTGCACACATTGCTACTCCCCGAGTTCTATAAAGATGCTGAGCAGTCAAAGTAGCAGTTAACATTAATTAATAATTTAAAACCAAAACAATTCTATTAGGATGCAAATATTTGAATTTTGTTTGCCAATTTTTTTGTGGGGCAGTGTAGTTTTCATAAATCAATGCAGCCAATATAAATTATTATTACTGATAATGTTTTTCCATTCATTCTGAACCAAACCTTTCTCCGTCGAGAACGAAGGCCATGTCGTTTTCGTTTTAAAACAATAGAGTTATGCAAAAATGATTCAACTAATAATTAGCAGGTAAGGCGCAACTAGTTATGCAGGCAATGATTGTTAATTAACCAACTACGGCCACGGTGATTGTTGTCGTAGTAATGAACTAGCGGCTGCAACAGTTTCCCCCGGTTCTAGGTGAATAGGGTCACTGTTAACAACTATTTCAACTAGTAATTTCAATTCACCATTGATTACCAGATGTAACAGTGTAAGTTATAAATGTCAAACAACAATAAAGCTTTTTTTATATCTAATAGTTTTTATATTAAGGCTTCTAATACTGATGATGATGGTAGTGATACATTATTCATAATCCACACAGGCCCAAGAAAAAGCTATCTAAATCGGTCACATTGCTAGTCACGAAGTCCATGAAACTTATTTTTGAAATTCGCGATGAAATTTTAAACATATTGATGTTTTGTATAATAAAATTAAGAGGTGAGGCCAGAATAACATGTTCGCGTCAAATGTAGAAGAATTTAGCGGGAAAATAGCTGAACAAAAATGCGTAGCAATTCCTAAAATTAAGATTGGACACTTCAACATTTTTTTTTTTTTTTTATTTTTTCTTAGCTCTCAATCTTATAAAATAGGATGTTGGAAAAATAAAGAAAAATTATTTTGGGCTAATGAGTGCCTTTCACTAAGGGGAGTCCCCCATTTGAAGGATGTATGAGACGGGTGTGGAATGCCTAAAGGAGCCGGGTGGAATCAGGAAGGTAGTGGACACTTTAACTAAAAGATTTTTCCTTTATTCTATTTATACTTATTCCTAATTACCCAAAATTATTTCCTTATTTACTATTTTATGTAAAATAAAAAATCAATCTTTTAGATGTTGTTTTATATATAATTTGAATTTTAGACCTAAGGACGCCTTAATAGATGAAACGTGAACTAATGATGTAATGATTGAATAGTAAATAATAGATTTATGGAGAGACTTGAAAGTTTTCTTGAAAACTTTTTTTGCCATGCAAATATTAGGACTTTACTGGAACATTAATGTTTTTCTTCCAGCTATGCGTCACTATCTCTCATTGGCCCCTTTAGGTTTCTTGTAATGTTTTGGTTCTTGGTGTTGGCTTGTGTATGAAGAGGTTAACCAACACACATTTCATATGTTGGCTATTTGAGAGCAGGACAGGAAGGTACAATAGTGCGATGTCCCATCCGTTGTTCTGCGTAACACTGTATCTTTCTCGAGAGAGCTTCGTTCACTGGTCACTTAGCACGTGTCAGTTTGATCCTCTAGGGGTGCTTTAAATTTCAGAAATCGAACCGTTGTTTTTTTTTTCATTTTTAACAGCGCGTCTTATGTCCTTACTCTATAGCATAAGTGAATAGCTTAACCAGCCACCATTTGCCTCCTTATCGTTTCCTTACTATGTGGTGCTCTATATAAGCAGCATTGGCATGGTTTCCATACAAAATTCTGGTTCCTCAATATTTTGAATAGCTAATTTCTTTAAGCACTCGGTGAGTCATTATTTAACGTGATCATTTTTATATTACTCTTTCTTGATGTGGATGTAAGAATAGTAAGAAAATCGAGGTGTATCCCATGACGACAGAAATATCTCTATATTGAGTTTCATTTTGTTTTTTTCTTAATGATATAAGTATTATTCATTTTTTTTTTTAGGCAAAATTGTCATAACTCGTCTGTAATATTTTATTATTCATAGGGGACATGATCCCGGAAAAAATATTTTTATATTCTACCCAAGAGTAGGTTTTCAGATTTTCTTTTTGTGTAGGCACATATAGTGGAAATTCAAATGAGATCATCTTTGACTGCATAGAAAAAGACACAATTAGGTAGTTAGGCGCTAAGTGTACTTTTCGTGATGTGCCGGCCAATCCTTCAATACTGCACATTTGTCATTTGACTTAGAAGTATTGTTTCACGAAGGAAATAAGCTCGAACAATTATTCCATAGTGGCCAGTGACGCTGCTAGGTAAGTTGATTAATTACTTATTGAACACAAATGAGGTCTACATAACATACATAACGCTTGAGATGTGCAATTCGCATGACAATAATCAAGAGTTGATTAAAATGACTCGTAAATAAGGATTGTAAATAAAAGATGTATTTTTGAAGCATGGAAGTCAACAGATGATGATGGCAAGCATGAAGGAAATTATGAAACATTTCAACTTGAAATGATCTAATAAGAAATTAGATCCATCCTGTAACAAATCTGTGACCAATTTTTGTGGTCAATGGAAGGAGAAGTGGACTGAAATGGCGTGTAAGCAATTTTTTGAATGAAAAATTTGTTACCTTTCAACACCAGTTTGCCTTTGTTTCGTTCCCGGAATAGGTCCCTACGTTTTTGTGGCTGTAGATTATGAATTTGAAGTGAAAACCCCCAATAACTTGCATATTAAACAAAACTGAATCACGATTATCCGACATTATTTAAACGAGATTCAGGGATTTGGTGACAAGTCCACCTTCAGCTCCAGTTTTATTAGATCTAATTGATATTTTATTTAAATGTATTATTAATTATTATTATTAACTAATTATTTAGATCTATTGCTTTAGCTGTCATGACGTAGTTCCCAAGGTGTCATGCTTATTTGGCTTCAGTTCCTTTGCGAACATAAGTTTCACATAGGGTCCGAAGGGCGTCCACTGAACGCTATCTCTTAGCCACCAGCGTCAAAACACATTCAGGACTTATGGAAATGAATAAAAAACATGGAATTGATGGGTGCCATAATTTTTTCCACCTTTCGTCCTCTAGAATGGTTTTTATTAGCTATTGTGGCAGATAGGTGAAAAATAATTTATTCGATATCCCTATTTAATAATTAAAAAATATAACCATATCTCTTATTAGGTCCAGCTATTGGGATGAGAGATGAATAATGTGAATAAATGTGCTTGAATATAGCACCGACGATAACTACCCTACAGCGTTGTGATGTTTTTAGGAAAGAATTTAACTTCTGCAGCATGCATATCTTGGAGAAGCATAGCTTGCTTTTTGAGGTGTAGTAAAGGCTCCACGATTTTAAAATTAATAATCGATCATAAAATTGTTGTTCACAATAACAACCATTTGGTGCCCAGTCGTGGCTTGCTTATGTGTTCGTCCTGGACAATTTTAACTCATGTAAATCTTCCCATGATACCATTTATTAACTAATGTTCCCCTCGGCTTCCTTTCAATAATGTCATTAACCTTTAAGGAATATAGTGAAATCCTCTTTCTAAACAGGGCTGTTTTGTTATAAGGTACATTCAACAGAGCGTTACATAGAAATTGCAAAAAACGCCTCACATGAGATTGACCGTTATGTGGTTGTTGTTTGGGATGGTCCGGTTAATGAGATAATCTTAATTTTGACAATTAGTTAGCTAGGTATTAAAATAATCCAAGTGATGCTCTCAGATTCAAAAGTATGCAATTTTCTTTAGCCAATCAGGAGAAAGTTAGATGTCTGACGTGGGATATTTGTCATTTGAAACAGGATAAAATATTGAAGAAATAAATAAAGAACAGGCAATTTCTGACAGTATTCTGTCCCAAAAAAACAGCATAAATTCGTACTGCAAATAGAAACCATGCCGTATCCGGTATACTGTACATCATAAGTAATGATGGTCGTTTTGTTTACTAACGAGAAACAAAACCAATTGTCGCGTTCGTTATTTCTTATTGTTGCGTAGATCACTAGTTCAAGCTATGTAACTCAAGGGTGTTAGTTTTCAATAAGAAAATTGATGTACATTTCTCAGCTGGTCCGTTTATTTGAAGTAGCTTATAATGATCGTTAAAAGGGAGACTTATGTTTCTGTCAAAAATAGTTATATTTTTTAATAAACCCTAATTTTGCTTAGGTTCCGATTTCCTTAATTCATTAAGTAATATAGTTCCCTCAAATAATATACAAAATATGGTTTTGCAGTAATTATGCATATGTTATTATTCTGCTATAGGTATGTGGTGCATTCATATTGATATACATCAGCAAATCATTTAAAAAATGAATTAACATTATTTAATTACGTTTTATACTGGCGTGAAGCTTTGTAACTTCCAATCGGAGCACATTTGCTGTTAGAGCTTGTAAATTATCGCCCCCCCCCAAAAAAAAAACAACTAAAAAAAGCTTTATTTACTAGGGGCTCCAATGACGTAGGTATGTCAAGATCCACCCCCCCCCTGTACATTAGGGGTTTTGGCTGGGTTTTTCATCTGCCGAACCAGGGCGGTCTAGAAGAGGCGAATCCACGCTTGTTTGGACTCATTCCAATTTAATCTCGGTTCGAAGTAGCCATCCATCTGTTTGGCTGAGGTCTCATGGATGCCTCCAAGCCTGAGTACGTGGGCAAACGATCACCGAAAATCGCTGTTGATTACACACCATTGATGGTATCAAGTTTTATGACATCCTTTTACGGTGATAAAACATAACCAAATACAAAAAATTAAACCGATGGCACATCGTTTAAATGGGTTCTATCGTGATTTCGCTAATTTTTATTGTACCAAAAGAACTTTGAATTTGAAAAAAACAATAAAAAAATTAAAAAAGAAAGCTTGGTTTTTTTTTTACTTCACCTTTTTTTAAGTCATGTTATTGCCTTCGCTTTCATATAGCAAGTACTCTTCATAGTTCTTGTGTGAATAAATAGTCAAGTAACATAGCTTATTATTTTTTTTCTTTAGGAATTTACGAATTAAAAGATTCACGCCGACAGGCAAACAGCCTTCATAATGCTAATGCATACGAAATTAGTTGTAATTGGCTGCGCGCTTTTTCTCCCGCTCTCTAGTTTGGGCCGACCGAGGGAAGGTAAGTTCCTCTGCGAAATGCTGGGTGAAAATATTCATTTTGAGTTGTGCTAACATTAACTTTGGGCTACCTCCCGTCATTTTATAATAATGGTTTGTTTGCAGCCAACCCATATCCCTTGTTTCCTATTCCTCATTTTCTTTAAAAATTTGCATTCAAATATTTCATCCTCTGCTTTACCAGATACGTCAAGCCTTATTACTTCCATTTATCTTCTCTGTTATCTGAGCCTACATCGTAACTCGACTTTGTAACGGAAACTTGAAGCTTTCTTTTTTTGGTACTTTAATTTTTATAGAATTATCTCTTGTAAAACAATGTAAGCTATACAAGAAAAAAATCAAACTGATTGTATAATGCCGTGGATTAGATGTTTTCTTTTTTTTAATTCAATAACAACTTTATTATGATGAAATTACAATCTGCCTTTACTTAATAGGCAATAAATAATTGAGATAAGTGTTTTCATTCATACCATATTTACAATTCATCATTCGTTCGCACATTCATACAATATTTACAAACAGCCCAGGGGCCCCACAAGTCCACACGGTTGTTGCCTCCCTCGCAAGCGAAAGAGGAAGCGGAGTCTCGGGAAGTCCCCCACGCTCCTCCGTCAGCCACGTCACCGGATACGAGCCAGCGGAGGCTGACGAAGAGCGCGAGAGCCACATACGCTCAGGACATGATTAGAGAAACTGGCCATTGCCAGGACTCCCACTGTGCGCATTTATAGTAGGACACGAGGCCACTGCCGTTTCAGTCTCCGGGGAGGATTATAGGGATGAGTGGAGCAGTGCAATGACTGTACTACGGGATTAGGGTGGTTGGATAGGTTACTATGAAATTTCATGAATTTGGAAGGGATGAGTTCAAGAATGTAGGGTATATTAAGATCATTATGAAGGGTTTTGTTGCTGACGTAATAAGGGGCATTTACTATTGTTCTCAGGACTTTTGATTCAAAGGATTGGATGCGCTTGATGTTCGACTTTTTATGATGAGATGTTTTCTAAACTTAAATGTCTCAAACACAGACACAATAATCTATAACTTTGTTTATTTCTTTTGTCGTTGTTTTTTTTTTCCTGTAAAAGATGATCTTCATCTTACTGTATTATTCATCAAGTTATGTAATATTGCACATAAATCAAGTTATTCATATAGTCCCACTTTATAATAAGGTTTGCCGTACCTCTTCATTAAAAAGAAACCAACTAACCTAACCTAGACTATACCTGTTGCAGTTTAGGGTATAAGTGCGGTAGACATAAAGGTGGTTTATATATATATTGCAATAGAGTATTAAAAATATGTTTACATGCTTCGTAAATAATCCTTGAGGATACTTATGTGAAAGTAACTATGTCGGGTCCTGTTAAAAAAAAAAAAAACGAGACTACAATGCTGTTCAGGTGAAAATTTTTAAGGGGTAAAATCCTGTTGAAATATATATTTTTTTTATTATTATATTAGAGATAGCATTTATCTCAATTACTTATTGCCTAATAAGGCAGATTGTAATTTTATTTTAATAAATTAAAATAAATAAAGTACAAAAAAAAAAATTATATTAGAACATATACATTTGTATCCTCTTTGTAGTAACCGTACCTGTGAAAGTTTTTGAAGGTACCAGCTTTTTTGATTTTTCAACAGCTAAGATCAATTACAAGGAGACAAATATAATTAGCAAAATAAATGATCGATCATGGTGACTTATTATGCCCAGTGTCTTACAATTTCTCTAATGAGTTTCAGCTTTCAATTACTCGATTCAAATACCTAAATTAAATGAGCTCGGATTATAGGGACTATTACTATAATATAATGTTCATGTTTGGCAAGCGGTGATGGGATATATTGGCAAACGGTGTGTAGGTGAGATGTCTATTCTCCAGGAATATTTTAGAAGGAAAATTGTTGTGACGAAAAAAGTTAATTATCATTTTTTTTATAATGATTATAATATCTTTTAGACTTACTAGTGATTATAATATGCCCTAGAATATAAAATATGTTTTCTAATTAAAAAAAAACTTTCTCAAAAAAAAAAATAGGATTTTTATTAAAAAATAGGACCCTCCGTACATAATAGTACACACCGCATTATCGAAAATGTCTTCCATCGCCTTTAAAATCAAATTCATTGTTATAAATTGACCTGCTAATACTGTTACTTCGTGTAAATGACAGCTGATGTGTTGCAGAGGGGAAGTAATTAAGGTCTAAAAAAGTTTTTGTATTTTTTTTAATAAATAACGTGGAAGTATTGAGATATTGTGGACAGGTGGGAGATTGACAGGCAGTTTGCATGAGAGACTTCGTGCAGGAGCACAACACTCCATCCGACACTTTCCACCGGGTAATTAATAAGTACTTGACACAAGCTTTTCCTTATATTCTTTTTCGACGTATCCTCTGATTATTTGTGAAGCTCTAAATATTTTTAATTTACTCTTCGATAGAAAAAAACATCAAAATCGACTTTACTGAAATGACTCCTATTAAGACTTCAACAACTTTAACAATAAAAACAACTCCCAATAATGACAGTCTCCAGTAAAGAATTTATAATAGAAGCGGGACTGCGTGAACTTTTACTGAAGTGTGGGCTGTAGGAAGCGAAACGTTGAAGAAATGTAATCAGAGATCATTGTTCTACAGGTTTTTAATTGAGCTGCTTGATTCTAACTGAAGTACTGAGGGTAGGGTTCAATGTTTGTTATGTTCTTTACTTCGGTCTATGAATTTGGGCCTGATACCTGGCAAGTTGGTCAAGCAATTCCAAGTCCCAGTGCCTGAGGAAATGTTTGGTTTGGCATACACGGTTAACTCAAGTTGTATAAGATTTAACAGTGGGCAGCTTATTTTTGGATGTTTACTTTTTCGGTTTACCCCAACCCGACCGTTGTTGAGATAAAGAGGTTAGAGTGATAACTCTACGAAAGGAAAAGTAGAGGACAATTGAAGAAAACCTAAAGCCTAAGAATATTACAAATTTATAAAAGTTATTTAGTTTATCAAAGTACCTTAGAGGGTATTTATTATTAAAATTCAACCTGTATTCGCTACCACCCTTTTGGGGTAGATACGTGCGACTCCAGAGCATGTCTTGGACGCTCGTGGGTATGAGATGGTTAGTCTGCTGTTTACTGTGGACAGTGATATTGGTCATTAGGTGTGCCACTGTGTGTTCCGAGCGCTTTCAATACGCGATAGTGGTCTCTGTGTTTATATTTGCATATGCCTAGTAGTCCAAGGCGTTCATGAGCCTGTGCTCAGACTAATTTGAGTCGTATCAATTCATAGTGAGCGCCGGATGCGCTCCCGATAAGTTTGAGATTCTCAGGTTTTTATTTCACTTGTGGCGTGAATGAATATATCTTCGTTATGAAGATTCATGTTTGAGGAGATACGTTTGAGGAGAATTCGTTACTTCTCATCAATTCTAAATCGTCCTCACAACCTTTTTATTTCTTGTGATGAAACATGCAGTCATAAACGGCAAGATTCATTTGATTATTACATTATATTATTATATCTGTGTTCACCAAGTGTTTCACATATATAATGTAATTTATTTTATGTTTATGATTTGTTGTTTGTTAGTTGATTTGTCATGTGTCTTTTACCTTGTTTATTTACCTGCCTTCGTTACATAGAGAAGAGAACATACAACTCAGAGAAATCAAAATCACAGTAGATCACTCTCACTCTCTCTCTCTCTCTCTCTCTCTCTCTCTCTCTCTCTCTCTCTCTCTCTCTCTCTCTCTCTCTCTCTCTCTCTCTCTCTCTCTCTCTCTCTCTCTCTCTCTCTCTCTCTCTCTCTCTCTCTCTCTCTCTCTCTCTCTCTATCTATCTCTCTCTCTCTCTCTCTCTCTCTCTCTCTCTCTCTCTCTCTCTCTCTCTCTATCTCTCTCTCTCTCTCTCTCTCTCTCTCTCTCAATATATATATATATATATAAGTTAAGTCCAGGCGCCGCTAGTGCCCAGCCTTAATCCCCAAACATATGTTATCTGTATATGTTTACAGGTAATACCTATAGATAGAGGTATCTTGGTCTAAATAAAGCAGTCTTGTTATAACGTTCTACGTGTTCTTATTACCAACCTTTCTTAGCTTGTAATTCAATAAACATTAACTGGTGCCGAAACCCGGGAACCGTGGAGAAAGAGAGTTATCGAGTGCGAGCGTAATTTTTTTTTTGTTTTTTTTTCTTCTATACGCGAAAGAGAGAAGATGACTGAAGGAGGAATTTTGAGACAGCCCGTCTTGAATCTCGTAGAGGGAGCAGATATTAGAAGAGTGGGAACTATGCCAGAAGTTCATGCCACGGCGCTCGCGCTGATGAGGGTAAAAGCGATGAATACCCAGGATCTGAGGAAGGCTGTTGCGGAGCTGGAGAGATTCACTGGGGAACTGGGTGAGCTGAACCATTTCCTAAAAGGAGGAGACCGTCTCACAGCTTTAATTGGAGCTAAAGCAGAAGAAAATTTAATAGATCCCAGAGACGCGGAATCGTTGAAGGCGGCCCTGATATGTCGGGTCAAGAGAAGTATACTGAATCAAATTCAGGCAGATGAAGAAACCCCGTGGGAATTAATTAAGATGAGATTGAAGAAGGCGTACGGAGGAGGACGATGGACTCCCGAGGAGGACATATTCCAAATGTTTAGGGAGACAAAGTCCCCAAGACAGAGTAACGGGCAATATGCTGCGGGGTTAGTAGTCCGTTTCAATAAGATAACGGAGAAGATGAGAGAGTCGATTAGCGTAGAAGAGGTGGAGGGTAGAATGGGATTCTTATCCACAATTCTAAAAGTGCAACTGGCCAAGGAGACAGGAAGAAAGGAAGGATTCTCTGATGAGCGCTCGTTCTCGGAGTGTGCACAATCAATGATCGACACTAGTGCCAAGGAGGAAGAAGTGAGGGTGCAAGACGTCGACAATGAGTGGAGCCGAGTTGCATACAAAAGAACCCGGACCCTGAAACCAACCTGGAGGAGACCAGAAACGTCCGTTATTGGCAGAGACAAGGGAACGACAGGAGAAAGAAGACTTAGAGGAACGAGACCGAGGTATGCCCCGCCCAGGGAAGAAAGAAAATGCCACGGATGTAGGAAGGCAGGACATTTAGTGGCACAGTGTCCTCGAACAAAATGTTTTGAGTGTGGCGAGGAAGGACACATCGCGAGGCATTGCCCGTATATCTTCCGGAGGAGAGAATACCAACGACCAGAACCAATGGAGGTAAACACTCAAGAAGTAAGAGAGAGACGGAGCATGACACATGGGGAGAGTGGATCATCAGAAGATGAGTCATCAGGGACTTCGGGAACTGAAGGAGAAGAAGCGAGGCGCAGCAGAAACAGGAGACAGACAGGGCAGAAGGTCGAGTCACGTAGATGGGAGCAACGTGATGAAGCCTGAGGAGCGTGTTGGCAGAGAGGCGACCGCATCCTGAGATGTAATGCAATTCGGGAGAGGATGTGTGCGTTGCCAATAATTAGGGTCAAAGGAGGAGAGATGTGTCTGGTGGACACGGGAAGCACCAACACCATCATGTCCCGCGGAGCGCTGGAGAGGCTGTATGGTGGAGAGAGGGCACTCCAGATTCAGGTATGTAATTGTAGTTTAATCACCCTGGGAGGCCCTTGCGAGGTAGTGGGAGAGTTAGTCATAGGGCTAAATAGGTGGGCGAAGAAAGGGGGAGATCTAAAGATACATATCGTAGGAAACATGCCGCGGGAGTACCAGGTGATAGTTGGGTGCGACATGTTGGGGAAGGTAGGTGCGCGTGTGGAGAATATCGGGGAAAAATGGAACATTAAGTTGGGCAAAGTGGAATATAAATGTCAAGGGACTATATGGGACGGAAGAGCGCGGATAGGGGCGGTTAATAAAATAGAGGGCTGGAGGGAAGGCCTACAGAGGGAGTTTGAGGATATTTTTTACGTAGAGGGAGACACGCTAGGAGTGACTGGGAAGACGGTCCACGAGATCCAGTTAAAGAAAGAACGCGTCACATACGTGAAAGAGAGACGATATCCGCAGGCACTACGTAGGCATATTAGAGAGGAGCTAGAGAGTCTCAAACGGCAAGGGATTATAATTGATAGCACTTCGCCATATAACAGTCCTCTATGGGCAGTGAGGAAGAAAAATAGACCTGGGGACGAGACGGAGAAATACAGGTTAGTTATCGATTATCGGAAGTTAAACGAGAACACGACGGATGAGAAGTATCCTATTCCCCGATTTGAGGACATATTAGACAGATTGAACGGGGCGACAATATTTAGTACCCTAGATCTAAAGGCAGGCTATCACCAGATCAAGATGAGTGCGAACGACCAAGACAAAACGGCCTTTACATTTGAGAGGGGGCATTATCAATTTACCAGGATGCCATTTGGACTGAAAAACGCCCCGATTACCTTTCAACGCCTAATGGATGAATTTTTGAGGGGAATAGACGAAGCGGTATGCCAGGTCTACATGGACGATCTGTTAGTTTTCAGCAGAACGGAGGCAGAGCACGTTGAGCACCTAAGAAGTGTATTTCAAAGAGTCCGCGAATTCGGATTAAAATTGTCCATGGAGAAGTCTCTGTTGGGGAAGAAAAAAATCAATTTTTTGGGCCACACTATCTCACAGGAGGGGGTTAAGCCAGACTCTACGAAGGTCGAGGCCATTAGAAGGATGGTGGTGCCCACAGATGTAAAGGGGATCCGTCGACTTCTGGGGACGCTTAATTATTACAGAAGATTTGTGCCGGACATGGCGGCATACCTGGTGCCTATTAATAATTTACTGCGAAAGGGAGCGAGGGTGGTAATTACCCCAATCATGGAGCAGAACATCCGGAAATGTATGTCTAGCTTACAAGAGGAACCGATATTAGCATTTCCCGATTTCCAACATCCCTTCACAATCACCACTGATGCCAGCGAATACGCACTGGGGGCAGTGTTGTCGCAGGAGAGAGACGGTGGGGAGCGCCCGGTGGCGTACGCTAGTCGACGGCTAACAGAAACGGAAGCGCGGTATAGTGCTCTAGAGAGAGAGAGCTCCTAGGTATCGTCTGGGCTATAGACCATTTCCGCCCATATGTCTTCGGCAGAAAATTCCGTGTTCACACCGACCACAGACCCCTACAATGGGTAGGAAAGTTAAAGGAGTCCTCGGCGCGGGTCACGAGGTGGAAAGAGTTTTTGTCCCAGTACAATATGGAGATCATATATAAACCCGGGAAAGAGAACGTAGTGGCAGACTGGCTGTCCAGAGCCATTACTGTGAATGCATTGGAAGAAGGGGAACCATCCGGGGAAATCCAACAGTTTCTCCGGGAATGGACACCCGGGGAGGATGGAAGCCTCGGTACGCGAGGAGATAGCGAAGGTGAGGAAACCCTTGAAGAGGAAGGTTCCGCCGCCGAAAGACCTGTTGAAATGGAAGTAACAGAAGGGATCGTGAACGACAAAAGACGGCAGATCATTTGGAAATCCAAGACCTCAGGGCGGCTGCAGATCGCATACGAAAGTTATGGGAGAAGTAAAATCGCGACGATTTGGTCGCCACCAGGGGTTAGGAACGACCAAATTTGCCGTGCATTGAAAGATGCCTCGGAACCCGGAAAGACCCATCATGTATTTGTAGGGAATGCCACTATTTGGGAGAAAATTCGTAGACTCTGGCGAACGGAACAACTTGGAGTGGATAGGATATTTATTCGGTGCACGTCGATGGTGGAGACACTCAAAGACAGAGAACAGCAGCTGGAAGTGACGCTGGCCTATCACCAAGGAAAAACGAACCACCGTGGAGTTCAGGAAACGTTGCAAGCGTTGCGGCGGAGGTACTTTTGGTGGGGAATGAAAAAGAGCATACAAGAAATGATAGGGGCATGTGCAGTTTGTCTCACTACGAAGTATGACAGACATCCGCCACGGGGGCGACAAGAAGAATCGCCCACCGCCGAGACACCGTTGAGTGACTTACAAGTGGATACCTTCACTTGGAGGGGGTATAAGTGGGTTACCACAATCGACAGCTTTAGCAAAGTGGCCATGGCGCACCCGGTGCAAGATCGGTCATCAGACGCGGTAATGCTGGCATTAAATACCTGGTTCCAGTTTTACGGAGTACCAGACCGGATCGCGTCGGATGGGGGCAGAGAATTTGACAATGCCAACATCCGAAAAGAAATGAAGACTCTCGATGTCTCTTGGCATCTTAATACCCCAGGGCACCCTAAGAGTAGAGGAGGGATAGAAAGATTGCACAGCACCCTGAGTGACCACCTGCGGGTATATCACGCGGAAAAGGGTCTGCCGGCGAATGAGGCAATGCCGAAGGCGGTGGCCGCTTACAATCATTCGATCCACACCGCGACGGGGTTCTCCCCGTTCGAGATCCTCTTTGGGCTGCGCGAAAGACGGAGAAATGGGGCAGAGACGGTAGCAGACAAGGGAATGGCGGAGAAAATGGCGAGTAATACTGTCGCTTTGAGGAAAATATGCGACAAAGTCAGAGAAAGGATAACGAGGGACAAAGCGAGACGAGTGGAACGGGAAAACCTCAAAGTCCGGGATCGAATGGGGGAACTTAGAATCGGGACTATCGTCTATAAAAAACTAGGGTCAAATAGGAGCAAAGAGCTGGTGCGATATGAGGGCCCATTTAAAGTGGTCGTGATTAGGGAACACAACGTCGTGACAATTGAGAGTATACGACCCCCTAAGAAGCGGCGAAATGTCCACATAGAACAGTTAAAGCTTCCACCAGGGGGGGAGGTTGTAGATCAGGAATGAGCTGGAGTGTCCTCGCAGCTTACACGCAAGGAACATTGTAAATAGTTATAGTTATGTGATTTTTCCCACAGAAGTATTGTTTATTTTTAAAAGTCAAAGTTTTCTTTTATGTTTTTTGTTTACAAGTGACAGTTGGTTTTTACGTTTTATAGGATTAGAGCTTAATGTGAGGGATTACAGGCTGTGTACGGGCGGAGCTGGCCTTTGCTCCCTTGTAACATTAGCGGAGCGTTATTTGAATGGACTAAGACGTCCGAGTGTTGGACTTCAAAGTTTGCGAATGGGTGTTCGTAAACTGGTGGGGGGGAGTTAAGTCCAGGCGCCGCTAGTGCCCAGCCTTAATCCCCAAACATATGTTATCTGTATATGTTTACAGGTAATACCTATAGATAGAGGTATCTTGGTCTAAATAAAGCAGTCTTGTTATAACGTTCTACGTGTTCTTATTACCAACCTTTCTTAGCTTGTAATTCAATAAACATTAACTTATATATATATATATATTGTAAAATTCATGATATTTGAGCATATCATGGCTAGGAACCTTCACAGATGTGGCCAGATGGTAAGCATCTTCCCTTATGTTCCAAGGAGTGGGGATGAGATAAACGGTCAGTCTTAGCACGACCGCTGAGAAGAGCGGATTCTTAGCAAGCTCCCGAACTGGCCGATACAGGAAGAGAGGAGAAGAACCAACAGCAGACAGTAATGTTGATTGGATTATACGGAGATCATCGATTGGGTGATATTAATATTGTTTTGATTATGGATCCATTAAAAGAAATTGAGCTCAAATTTCATGTTGTATGTAATTAGTAGTAACTATCCTTGTTCAAAAGGAATAGAATATTTTTTATATACTTTTTGTCAGCACTATATATAATTATAATTATTTGTTATAACCATTTTATTTGGAATATATTTCACAATTCCTAGTTTCTCAATTTATTATTAACTACAACATTAGCCTTGAGATCGGGCGATTCAATCGGGATAAATTCCTATGTCAAAGACATAAAACAATTTGAATTAAAGATCTCATGACGGACCTGCCAAATTAGTTAACGTAAATTGATCAAATAAATTAGAAAAAGAAATGGTAAAAAATGAGGTAGGTTTCAATATATATATATAAACCTATGTCCTCATGAAGACTGAACATTCTATATACTAGAACTGTTAATGTACTTGCATGTTCTATTATTGATTAGAGAATTTCTCTCTCTCTCTCTCTCTCTCTCTCTCTCTCTCTCTCTCTCTCTCTCTCTCTCTCTTTCTCTCTCTTTCTCCCTTAATCTATTTTATTATAGTTATTAGCGTCACTACATACATTTAGAATAAATAACAGACGTATTCCAATTCTTCCATCAGGGCAACCGTTCACTCCTGCAGTGAATCTGATAATGTTGGACGTATCTTTATTCATCTTGTCAACACATCCCATAAGTGTTTTCAATAGGGTTCACATCTGGATATCCCGAAACAATTCTTGCAGTATAGGCCCGTGCTTTACCGTGCATAAACAAAAATTCATCTCCAACGTATGGTGCAAATTGGACAAAAGCCTCTAAAAGAATGTCCTTTATGTAGCCAGACAGCTGTCAGAGACCCCTCTATAAAAATTAATACAGTCCGAGCTTCCAAATTAATCCCAGGCCAAGTAAATCCACCTGAACAATCGCTCCTTCTTTGCGAAAAGGTTGCAGGCTAATACCTCTCATTAATTCTTCACCAAACTCTCTCCCGGCCGTCAGGAAATCACATCATACCACGATTCATATGAATTAAGATGAGCTGGATTTTTGATTTTTCAAAATTATCAACATGTAATTTTAATTGATTGAAAATTCTGAACACGCGAACCTTTTTTTTTTTTTTTTCCCCAATCCCTTCCTGAGGACCACCCTCAAACTGGGTCTGAACACGTGAACTAATAAGAGGAAGGTACATAATGGGTAAAAGAAAAAAATATTGTAAAAAAATAAACTTGGAAAACAAAATTTATAAGAGAACGTGCTCAATAACGGGTATTTCCGCGTCTGGCACGAATCACGTCCCTTAAACACCTTGGCATTGATTGGAAGAGGTTTTCAGCGAAGCCCTGAGGAATACTGTCTCACTCTTTAACGACAGCCCTTCCCAATTCTTCAAGGGTGCTAGGGCATGGATTCCGGCTTCGCTTTAGTAAGTCCCAGACGTGTTAAGATTTAAGTCTCGACTCTGTGGTGGCCACACAAAGTGCTCAGATTTAACCTCAATCAGGTAATCAACCATTCGTGCTCTGTGGGGTCTGGCATAATCATCCATTAACGAGAATCCCTTGCCGAGGTAGGGAGTACACGGCATTCCATTCTTTGATTATGTATGCTTAGTACTTCTGAGGTGTCAAGGGCCTTCCACGAACAACAACAAATTCAGTACAAGCGTCATTGGAAATGCCACACCAGAACATCCGTAAGCCACCGTTAAAGGCCGGCCACCTATGGTTCCCTACATAGAGGAACATGGTACCTCTCTCCTGACAGTAACTATGTACAATTACGGCCATCTGAGGACTTGCGACCAACTCCTAATCACCAAGTCCTATTCACATGTTCAGGTGCCAACCTGGCCATTTTGTGAGCTGTAGTAAGAAGAAGTCCATAGGCAGGATGTCGAGCTCATAGGTTATTTTCATTAAGCCTTCTTCATACTCTCCTGCCGGAAATGGAAATATTTCGGACTTCCCTTATGAGAGGTTTATCTCAATTCTCGTGATGGTCGTGGTTCGCTATGCCAGGTGCCAGATGAACTATCGTTTCTTGCTGCAGTACATCTAGGCTGACCCTGCCCCTTTCTTCTTGGGTGACCCCTTCAATCGCTTTATTTCCTGCCTTTTAGACCTACCCTCCCTATGAGTGATGTATACCCGGTAATGGTATTCACTCAAATTAAATGCCTGGTGCCATTTAGCAAAATTAAAAAGGTTTACAAAGAGTGTATAAAGATAAATAATGAGTGAGAATGAATTCTATAATGTGTAGATTGGATGGTTCAAATGCTACTCTTTGTAAAAAAGAGGGTTCAAGAGTAAACAAAGCATTATTATTCACGGTTTATATTTACACTGATATCACCTAAATACCAATAGTTAATCCAAATAGCCGTGGGAGATAATTTATTTAATTTTAACTAACGAACTTTAGTGGTGCGTTAATTTTGTCCATCGGTGGACATATGTACTGGTGGCCAGTGTGGCGTGAATATACAATTTAGTTTATAAATTTATACAAATTTTGTTTGCAATCGTAACTTTTTAGGACGCGGCTACACGCCCTTGTGTAATTCACATAAGGGTGGCAATGATGTTGCAGGGCGCTCATTCTTATTCACGAATTTCGTGAAGTGAAATAAAATTCTCATTCCGCCCAGGAATTCGAACTTGGACAGTGTATTAGTGGGAGGAGTTGGTCTGGCTTAGTATTCTACGGTTCTGCCGGGCGATAAAACCCGCCTCAAGAGCCAATACTGCCAGACCAACACCAATAATTCAGGCATTCTGTTAGCCAAATGATTAGCTGTGCAGGAGATAAACTGCGCCGTCTATCAAAATATAAACATCGTTTAAAATATCACATTTAAATGTAAATGCAAACAATGCTTGTGAATGGTTTTGACGTAGTTAATGACATTTTTTAGGCACACAAGAAGATCTTTTAAAATAAACGACTCAAATAATTTAATTATTTTTAGTATAAAATGTTAATGATAAATATTGTGAAATTATCATAGCTATATTCTCTGTGAGGGGGGGTCTACAAAAATGTATGACCAAAATAAGGGTTCAATTTAACAAAAATAATATTATTATTGAAAGATCACAATAATTAAAAAAATGTATTTTTGGGTATAAAACCTGGGAGGTTTTATATCATATCTGTAAAATAAGAATACAAATGAACTCAAAACAACCATCACATGATCATTGCGTAACATTTGTGAATTTATTTTTAAGTGGCTTTCTGTTAAAATTTTAATTGCCCAGATTTCACATAAGCCACCAGAACTCCGGATTTCACTTTAATATTTAAAGTCAAATTATTTAAAGTACCAAGCACACTTTTTTATTATTTAGAAAGAAAATCATGACGTTAACACTGAGTTCTGAAGTCGTCCAACTTATTAGTTATCCTTGGGATCCAGTTACATCCACCATTTTTTTGACTATTCGAAATTTGATTCTCAGTTTGTCACCGTAAGTGCAATTATTAGTTAGTTTTAGCTTTTGTTTTTGTCATATTTGGAATTGGTACATTGATAAGAATATTTTTTTTCTCAAATGTCAAGCAAATCTATTTAATGCAGATAAATAATATAAACTATTTTTAATCACTTAAACGTTACTTTAAATGTTTTGGTATTGGAGATATCTAGAGTCGTATGATATTCTAATATCAGGTTGCCTTGGGAAATTCAAGATTTCTGGAATTTCAAGACGAGATCGCACCGCAACTTTTCATAATAACGTTACATTACATTATTAAACCACTCCAACAGCAATTACTCATTGGATGGTGCTGGTGCTGCTACCTATGAGAAATACCTGGCTAATAATAATAATATAGAAATAACTAATTTGGCTCTTGACTTGTTAGCTCTCTCTCTCTCTAATTAGTAATAATAATAATAATAATAATAATAATAATAATAATAATAATAATAATAATAATAATAATGATAATAATAAGCTCTTGAATACAGAGACTTACCCTTTGTACGTTTGGCTAGTGATTAAGAAAGTGGTATAGAGAAGAGAAAAGACCGGAGAAATAATATTTAAATACTCGTGAACATGAGTGAGTAGATATTTACTGTCCGAGTGGAGGGAGAGATTGAGAAAATAGGATAGCCAACCACTTCATTAATAAGTCACAAAATAAGGTATGCTTTTTAAAATTATTAAACTTTATCTATTAACAAGAATTTATTATTATCCCTGAAGACATCAGTATTTATCCTTCAATTGCACTACTGCCCATCCTTCATTATTTTTATTTATATTCAGTTTAGCTTATAATTCATTCAGAACCGACGGACAAAATTTACTTACCCTCTTTTATTAACATAAGCATGTATTAGTGAATATATGTATATGTATCTCATTTGTTCATCCGCAATATCATTTTAGCGCTCTTTTTTACCATCTATTGATATACAGTTGACTACATTATTCCGAATATTTACCAGCGCAGCCCATTAATGGTTATCATTTATCATTAATGGTGGTAATATCTGAATCTCTTACCCACAATATTATAGACATAAAGATATGGCACAGATGTATGATGTAGGTATGTAGCTTGGAAACATATACAAATTAATATTAGTGTGGAGTGTTCTTAGAAAGAACTTAAGAAAATAAGATGTGATGGCTACTTTCAGGAAGTTTACGATGTAAGTGAAAAGCAGTAGAAGGTATGTGGCTGACACGAACGAATTATAAAAGCCACAATGATTTGTGTACGGCAAAAAGGCTTCACTTAAACTACTGAGGCAGGGAGTTATGGTCATCCATTTCATTAAATTACTTGAACTTCTTAAATACTCTTAATGTTATTTAGGGTTTTGTCGGTTTCTTCAAAACCGGAAACCCTTGTGATAGATGATAATGACCCGCTACTAGGCACACTCAACAGTTCATTCAGTAAGCCACTGCGGAACATACTCATTTCTCCCCACGGTCCGATTCATAAACTTCAAGCTTATGGAACAACGCAACTGAAGAAGGGACGTCAGGAAATGGTGTGTTGACAAGAAGGGACCACTTTAGATTTGCCAAGAACTGTCCTTCCTTACAATAAACATCAAATATACAGTAAGCAAACAAAATCCTACCTTAAACCTTTAGCCATCTCATACCTGATGCAATCATATTTGTATTAGAAACGTTAAACGATTAATTAGAGTGAATTTATATTTTTTTGTCAAATGTTTTAGTGTTTTGAAATCTTTGCTAGTTTAATATGATAGCAAATAATTATTATAAATCTACTAACCAAACATATTTTTTTAGCTTAAGCACTAATAATAAAAGTTCGAAGTAAACACATTCAGTAGTAAGAGAAAAGGTTTAAAATTAAGCAGATGTAAATAATAAGTCAAGAAACTCTTCCAGACGCAAACAGTGTCCCCTTAAGGCCTGTTACTGATTGTCTGTTGATTTTAAGTATCTCTTGAGTCAGGATTTGAATAACGATAGCATCAGGAGGGGAGAGTTTTCGATTTTTTTTAAACGTTTTACCTGTACATTATTTCTGTCATCATCGTGAGCAGTAACAAGATAAATATTTCATCATCGTGACTGCACTATTTCCACCGAAATCCAGCTTCTCTGAATTAGCATATTTTCCATGAATTGCCTTTCTCGTTTGACCATTTTTATGGAAGTATATAAAAATAGCTGCCTGTGACAATTGTGGCTAGTAGTTATTCTTGTAATTTATTGGCTTAGCGTGTTGTTTTTAATGCATTAATTGTGTTGTTGGTGTCAACCGTTAAAAATTTAATATTTAAAACACTAGCTGTCTTTCTAAATCCTTCCTACATATTCTGTAGACTTGGAGATCAGTGCCTGACTTCACTTTTTATATGTTTTACTTGTATTATTATTTTTGTTTTATTACTGGAATCATATTCCTATTCCACTAGAACCAATTAATTAAGTAATCTGTATACCAACCAGAAACTAGTACAGCACTATCCAAATAATTAGTAATTCCAAGGGACCAAGGGTTAATTTTCGTGATAATTGGAATTGGTTTTTGAAATAGAGGCATTACGAATTATTGAGAGTTAAAAAAAGAAAATATTTATATTAACAGGATTAACAGTTTTTATTAAAATTCTATATACGTAAAATATAAAATACAAAACAAAGAAAAATATGTACGTACTTAAAAATACCTCAAGAAGAAAAGAAATCAGTTATTTTTGGGAGAGATCGTTAGCACGCTTGAACAATTGAATTGTCCATTGTGACAATAGTAGAGAAAACATCGCCATTACCATCATTTCTGGCCATAAAATGACACAAACTATTGGTGTAAGCTTTCACCTTCTTACAAGAAACATTCGGGAAATGCACTCCGTCATGATCGCTGTTTTCAT
Source organism: Acanthosoma haemorrhoidale (assembly GCA_930367205.1). Taxonomy (NCBI): domain Eukaryota; kingdom Metazoa; phylum Arthropoda; class Insecta; order Hemiptera; family Acanthosomatidae; genus Acanthosoma; species Acanthosoma haemorrhoidale. The sequence goes on along the minus strand of OV884015.1, from coordinate 89,581,593 downwards.
CATCTTCTTCTGTCACCGTCTGTCCACGTTCGTAAAAGTTCCTGCTACAGCCAAGTCATCGACAAATTGAACAGAATCGTCATTTCTTCAGTTAAAGTCACGCGATTCCGTTCCAAAGGGTCTATACTAATTGATAAATTATATTCATCATCAGCAGATGAGCGTAGTTCTCGACAAAACCATTTTGGATAGTGGATCGACTTAAATTCCTCAAGGTTTTGTCAGCAATGTTCATAGCTGATAGTATTGAGATATTGAGCTCCTTTCTGCCCTCAATGCTATCTAACAGAAATTGCACTACTTCCTTGCTGTAGAGGGTTTTAACATACGTTATGATGCCCTGATCAAGGTTAAATGGTTGATGAAAGGCAATGAAGTTAAAAGGTCGTGTTAGCTGACAAAATTTTCACTTGGTGAAGAATCGAAATGACATTGTTGGGCCGTGCAATTACCGATAAATAACCGGATTTTAAGCTTCTGTCTTTCCATATCACCATTCAACAATGTCAGCTATTCATGGAATATATCTGTCACCATCCACTCCTTCTAGTTGGAACGATAAAAAGAGCTGAACAGTTTGAAACAGCCAAGTTTCGCTGACATGCCAAAGGTTTTAACTTATCAGTCCTATCCATATTTGCAGACAACAATATATACACGCTATCTTTACTATTTATGGCGCTATGGCATTTTTCGTATTGAAAAATTTTGAACGATCTGGGAGGCACTTAAAAAACGACCTTAAATAAAGGATATCGAATCCGATGTAAACAAACGTGATTAAGAAAATTGAAGAGCGGGAAGTAAAAAGTTTTTTTCCGAATAAACGGAATTGTCGACGAAGGCATTCGAATTAAAAGACGATTAGGTGTCCTTATGTACGAAAATTATTACCAAGAGGACCGAAATGCATTGTTTTTCTTTTGTTTGTTTTTTTTAGCAATAATAGGATTTGTCCAAGGAACCAACAACATCAAAACAAAAAAAGTTTATTACGAATAAGCGTTTCCTCTATGCTACTGGTTTGGACGCTGACTTTTAATTGTTTCAATGGGTTCAATTCAATTTCAGGCTCACCCAAGGATTTTTCTCAGGAGAATGGATATCTAAATGGATATCCTATGGATAGGAGTGCTGTTGATTAGTATTAATCCGGATATGCCTGTTGTTTTACAGAATAAGATCGGAAATGTAGTTATCCAGGAGGCATACCTATTGTGAGACGTTAATGTAAACCTATACATTTATTAGATTGAGCAGATTAGAGATTAGATAGAGCATTGTTAGTAAATTCGTGGTAGTATGGTGAGGAAATGGCAAAAAAGGGAAGGGTTTGGATCGCAAGTTGTCTAAAGAACGTTTCGTAATTGTTGGGGGGGGGATTCATTTCGGTGTACTACCCTGAGGCCATCAACGCCGTTGTTTGAATTTTTAAACAAAGTTTGGAGTGGGAACAATAGAGAGTACAAAGACTAGCAGATCCTAGGTTTACCAGAACCCGCAAGGGCCCAGGCAAACCACCTTACTTAGGTATATTAGTACAATTCACTAATGTTTAAATTTTCATTCATATAACTTTCAATGAAGTTTAAATTAAATTAAGTTATAATATGGGAAAATTAACGCAGTCATAAATATTTGTAGTCATAAGATATCCTTGCAAATTGTGTAGCTACGAATGAGCATTGTATTTTGTTTTTGGGAGGTGAAACCTCGTTAGAATAAACGAGCATAGATATTGATAATAGTAGCAACTGACTCTCACTACTCCAAGAGAGTGATTTGGAAGCAGACTAAATCAACAAGGAAAATTTGTGGTTATTGCTGGAGCAGAACATAGCCCAGGCAGAGAGACAATGAGGACTGGAACTTGTAGAGGTGAGGAAACTGTGAGGTGACAATACTACGCTAGGCTGAAGTACGAGGCTTTACTCCATACCATCGCCACAAATACTTTCTTACCTCTTACCCATATTTCTTACTCTCAAGAACAAGTTTGTTTCATTGACTGAAATCATCGAAGCTGTACAATAACATCCGAATGAAAACAATAATATTTATTAAACGGATATGTGTATTGCTACCTATCGTATGTTTAGTGCGCAAAGAGTAATACTACTAACAAATTCGGTTAGATAAAATAAGTATTGTAACTCAAGCTAAAGAAATGTTGAATAAAATGACAATAATGAAGATTGAGAAGACAACATAAAGTATTTCTTTATTATCCAATTGCTACCCATTTTTCAATGTTTTCTAATCATTCTTATTTATTGTCTCTATTACAGTAAAATCATAGTTATAACAATTTAGAGCGAGTGAGTATGTTTTTATTTGTTTAACTCAAAACAACCACCTTAGTTCAATGTATATTTTAGCATAAGCTTGATTCAATTCTAAGTATAAATGAAGTATAAGAAAGTATAATGTATAATAAAGTATTTGTAAACAAATGTTGAAACATCATTAAATGTTACTAAGTTTACCCTTAGGGAGGAGTTATTGTTGCAATGTAAACGATACAAACGATGGAACAATAAAAAAGCTAAACTTTGTAAAACTAATTCACTCACCTCAGTGTTCAATGTTATAGCTTACCTGTGGTAATTATTAAATAGAAAGGATGTTTAGAAAACATGTAAGTGAGTATTAAAATAGATTTATAAGTTTCTGAGAATTAGAAAATTAACTTGCACTAAGAGTACACAACATGCTGCTTGTAAGCACATCTGAAAAGCCAATCCAGTATATCCTGGCAAGTAAACACTATACAGATTATTTCAACCAATAACTCGCTTCCTTAAAATCAAACTAATTGAGCCTAAAATGTTTTTATAGTGTAATGGCTGTGGCCTATACAATATAATTGTTCTTTTTATTTTGAGAAATTTTACCATAATACGCTTTTCCTCCTCTACTTTGTTCATTTTTCTTCCAGTGAGTTTTAAATCAAACATAAAAAGATTGTTTCAAATACAGTTCATTTGGAAATTGTTTCCCTGAGAGGTTGATGGGGTGGTCTTTTACTCTGCGTCAGGATTATGCTTTGGTTCCTAAAAGTAAAATAACCTTACAGGTGAAGAAGATAAGATAAGAACTGATCACCGATACCAGAGGAAAGTTGGTACGAAGGTGGTTGAAGAAGCAACGAACGCTGGGCCCACAGCTGAGGTCAGCGCTGCGGTTTCCCAACTTAATTAAACTGCTCGCTCTGTAGTGACGCAGCTTTTTGCCATCTCTTTGCCACTAGATTTCTATCAGCAGGTTTTTTCTCTTTGCTCTTTTTTCTATTGAGGGTGGAAATCCAATTGAGTTGTACAAGTTTCATGCCAGATCGCACATTTTAAGCTTATATGGCAATATCGTGATAATAATCCGTTATATATAATTTATTTTTAAATACCATGGTGAGAACTGTATGCTCCATCTAGTCAGAAGCTACTTTTGTTTTAAACTATTTCGTTTAATCCTTTATGGTAATGGGTTATCTATGTTTCTGAATATGACCTATTATCTTTTAATATTATCGCTTTCACTAGCTTTTGTCTCGATCTGTCCAGCAGTCTACAATGAAATAGTAAGTCGTTGCATGTCCTTCTGTCACAAGGGCACCTGATGTTAGAGCACTCAGTTTAAATCTGTTCAAAGTGCTTCCACTTTCTGATTTTCAAGATCAAGCAGTTGGATCAATTGTTTAATTTGTATTAGTATCTTCTGTTGACTACATATACGTACAATTGTCCATTACCAGATTCTCGCCGCTGTTGGTTACATTTTTTGGTTATCCTAAAAATCCGCATTTTATTATATTGCCTTATGTAATAAAAACATTATATAGTTTTCAGGAGGAAAGGGATGAGCACGTATACGACTTTCTATTCCTGAAGATATGTCTCCAATGCTTCACCACCCTTTCAGATCAAGTGCCTGCCTACTGTTGCTGAACTGGACCAAGTCCAAGAGTTACCAGCCGCAAATAGTGCCAAAGAGGAAACTTGACGGTGCGGTTCTTGGCCACTTAATTCCTTGTCTACATTGTGACAGAAATCTATCCGTTAAAATTGTACCTCGGATGAAAAACAAAGGTATTTGAAGGGGAAAAGCAGTGTAAATACAATTTTTTTTTTCAATTTAGTGATTATGGCAAAATATTGTAGCTCTACGACAGATAAATTAAACAGTGTGTGGTGTTTAGAAAGAAACGGTTTTTTCCTATCATTTTTAACAGAAATTTTTAAAATAGAAGCATTACTGTATTTCCCCTGACCTCTTCATTTCTTTTCTTATTTTCAAAAACGGTCATCTCATTATTGGAGACAGCGGGTACTCCGTTCTTACACAGCCGGAAGTTATAGACCGTGGAAGGTCCTAAGTAGCCGGATGGGCGCTGAGGAGGCGAGGCCTGAGAACAAAAAGCCAAGGAGCAGTCTCTGGCCTGTTAGTCTTGGCTGGGCGAGCACCTACCCTGTCGGATCAGAACTAACAACGTTAAAAAACCTAACCACTGCAACCGTCCACTGTTTGTAGTAGGCGTTGAACCGTCCATCCCCCAGCTCTGTGTTGTCTGTGGTCGTTTAATGGACCTCTTGGCAACACTTCCGTCGGTTTAACTGTCTCCGCTCGTTGGCTGTGTGGGTCGTTCCCATGTCTTTCAGAAAATTAGAAAAAAAACTTATTTGTTATCGATGAAAAACTTGAATTTTGACTCGATCAATTCTTCTAGCTAAGAAGAATAGTTGACGGATGGGTGGTCTTTAATGTGCAATTGATAATAGGAAAAAATTGGAATGGCAAATCTTAAGTAAATTACACCCTATATCTTAAGAGTAAGCTAAGTAAGTCGTAAGTAAGTAATCGCTTCACCGATAGTTGTTTTACTTTCGTTACTAAGTTATATGGCTAATTATCCACCAGTGATAATTATAATAAATATTAAAATATCTTAAAAGTACAGAATATGACAAGACTTCATTTTATTTTATTTTTTTTGCATTCAAATTAAATCTTTACTGTGATAAAATTACAATCTGCTTTATTGGGCAATAAGTAATTGTGTTCAATGTTCTCATTCATACCATATTCACAATTCATCATTCATTTGCTCATTTATACGTATTTACAAACAGCTCAGAGACCTTGCAAAAAATATGATTGCCACCCCCCTCACTTGTGAAAGTGGAAGTGGAGTCTTGGGAAGTTCCCGACTGTTCCATCAGCCACGTCACCGGATACGAGCCTTTAGAGGCTCCTAAACGCGAGAGGCACAGACGCTCATGACCTGATTGGAGAAAGTGCCCAGTACCAGGATTCCCACTGTCACGTATTTATAGCTAGTCACGAGGCCACTGCCGCTTTAGTCTCCGAAATGGATTATAGGGATGTGTGGCGCTGTGTAATGACTGTGCTAGGGGATTGGGGTAGTTGGATTAGATTATTATGGAATTTCATGAACTTGGAAGGGATGAGTTCAAGAATGCAGGGTATATTAAGATCGTTATGAAGGGTTTCGTTTTTAACGTGATAAGGGGCATTGACTATTGCTCACAGGACTTTTGATTTGATTTGACTTTGGATTGAAAGGATTAGATACGTTTGATGTTCCCCTTTTTTCTGCCCCTCTTCTTATAAATTGGTTTTAGTATAACTTTGTAAATTAAAATAGTAATTTTTTTTCTATCGAAAGATGAAATGTCCTTTAAAGTAGTTTGTAAAGTTTTTCAAAGTATTTGGTACTTGTCTTTTTAGCGTCGCGTGTGGGTTCCATGTTGGCTGTTAAGCGAGATGGAAGCCTAACTATATGATTATCTTTAAAGCCAAACTTTCTCACCCTATCATTTTGCCATAGCCACCCCTAGATTATAATGCCATTAATGTTATCATCTTTATTGTATAGCGATGATAAGACTATCCTTTAAACTTGTCTCCCTATTATTTAACCATAGATTATAATATCAAACATTCATTTACCCCCACGATAATTGTGTATGTATATATATATTGAAACCTACCTCATTTTCTACCATTTCTTTTCCTATTTTATTAGATCAATTTACCTTAACTAATTTGGCAGGTCCTTCATGAGATCTTTAATTCAAATTGTTTTATGTCTTTGACATAGGAACTTATCCCGATTGAATCGCCCGATCTCAAGGGTAATGTTCTAGTTATTAATAAATTGAGAAACTGGGAATTGTGAAATATATACAAGTTAAATGGTTATAACAAGTAATTATAATTATAAATAGTGCTGACAAAAATTATATAAAAAAATATTCAATTCCTTTTGAACAAGGATAGTTACTACTAATTAATTATATAAAAAAATGAAAATTGAGCTCAATCTATTTTTAATGGATCCATAATAATAAAAAAAACAATATCAATATCACCCAATCGATGATCTCCGTATAATCCAATCCACGTTACTTTTGATCTCTTTTTCTTTAGAATATTTTTTTTTAGTTATAACAAGTAATTATAATTATAAATAGTGCTGACAAAAATTATATAAGAAAATATTCAATTCCTTTTGAACAAGGATAGTTACTACTAATTAATTATATAAAAAAATGAAAATTGAGCTTAATCTCTTTTTAATGGATCCATAATAATAAAAAAAACAATATCAATATCACCCAATCGATGATCTCCGTATAATCCAATCCACGTTACTTTTGATCTCTTCTTCTTCTTCTTCTTCAGTTGGTGACCGCCAAAAACGGGAGCTTGCTAAGAGTCCGCTTTTCTACGCGGCTGGGCTAAGACTGGCTAAGTCTGGCCCTTCATCTCATCCCCACTCCTAAGAGCACAAAGGGCTGATGCTGACCAGATGGAAGGGTTGCAGGACACGATATTCTCAAATATCATGAATGTTACAATATATATATATATATCATGAAGGACATAGACATTCAAGCTTCTAGACTAGTACTGTTATAATGCCCGTTTAAGTATCATATATCGGCGTTGTACTTTTTATATGTTCTATTAATAAATTGCTTTTTAAAAAGTCTAACTGTTGAGTAGAGAATTTGACTCTGTGCTTAGAACAAGTTGACAGCCGAATGAAAATTTAAAACGTACTGTCCCTTCACATAGGTGAGTACCACCAGTAAGAGTGTTAAGTTCAGTAGAATGTGCTGATGAAAGTAATAAAAATAGTCAACAACATGCATGTCACCCCCTCCCCTTCATCCCCAAGCGTGATATTGTTGACAGGTTGACGAAGTATTCAATAAGTGGAAATTCGCAGTAAGGGATAAATCGTCTGAATATATTTTAACGGTTTTAGTATGGATCCTTATTTCGGACTCTCCCCGAACAGCAATGTGATATTGGGGGAGGTGACGGGAGTAAAAATTATTTAGTTAAGATACAGGCACTCATACAGATAGAGAAGAAACGGAAGTGGTCATGAGTTTTTCACTTCTTTGAAAATTATAAGAAAGATCTCGAACAAAAACATCAACGCTATTATAGCCTATTACTAAATATGTTATACTTGAATATGAAAAAAGAACTACGTGAGCCGATGTCGATTTCTATCTTTTTTAAAGCCAGGAATCGTAGTTTTGACATTGTATAATTTCAAGCAATATATGTCATTATAAAAAAAATGTCGCAATACGAGCTTTCCTCGACAATTGAAGTACAGAATGTAAGAAATTCAAAGTTATAGCTTAAGAGGAGTTAATAACTTCGCACTAATGACATATCAACAGAAATAAAAGCAAGAATCAAACTTATATTGCTTATACCAGCTAGATACCCTGAATTTTCAGAACTTGTCAAGAAAAGCAAGATTATTTAGAAAACAGTTTTCAACTGCTTCAGTGAGAATGGCGACTTATCAAAAAATGGGGAAAGAAACTTTGATAGAAATTCGTTACAGAGTTTCTTATTATTGTTGTTAGACTTTTGAAATCTAGATATTCGAGTATGCGAGTATAATACTATGAACATACCATGTCAATAAATGTAATCGTATTTGAAACTATAACATTTTTATTAAATAACATTAAGTTAATGCCGACATACTGGCCAATCTCCTGAGAGGGCTCAATAACCAGTCGGTAATCGCAGCGCCCAACCGGTGGACCCCGACCCAGACCGACACAGGACTCCCACTGTTGCGCATTTATAATAGGTCACGAGGCCACCGCGTTTCAGTCTCTGAGGAGGATTATAGGAATGAGTGGAGCAGGGTAATGACTGTGCTACGGAATTAGGGTGGTTGGATAGGTAACTATGGATTTACATGAATTTGTAAGGGATGAGTTCAAGAATGTAGGGTATATTAAGATCATTATGAAGGGTTTTGTTGCTGACGTAATAAGGAGCATTTACGATTGTTCTCAGGACTTTTGATTGAAAGGATTGGATACGCTTGATGTTCGACTTTTTGCTGTCCCCCATAGCTCTATTCCATATGTCCAGATTGGCTTAAGTATAACATTGTAAATAAGTAGTTTATTTTCTATTGAGAGATGGGATGTCCTTTGAAGTAGTCTGTACAGTTGTCCAAAGCATCTGTTTAGTTCTCGTCTTTTTAGCCTCATGTGTGGGTTCCATGTCAGTCTTTTGTCGAGATGGAAGCCTAAATACCTTACTGTCTCAGACACGGGGAGAGGGATCGAATTGAAAAAGACTAGCGGACAGGACTTACGGCAGAGGGTAAAGGTTATGTAGGAAGATTTTGCTTCATTGACCTTAATTCGCCATTGGTAGCACCAGTACTCGATCTCATCAAGGTGTTTTTTGAAGGATTTGGGGGTCTGAGTGGGATGACAAGACTGTGTCATCTGCAAATTTGGCCAAGAAGGTATTGATTGGGGGTAGAGGGGGCATCAGCGGTGTATAGGTTATAGAGGATGAGGCCCAGGACACTGCCCTGTGGAACTCCTGCAGTTATGGGATAGTAGTTAGAGTATTCTAAACCACAGCGGACTTGGAAGAAGCGGTTTGAAAGGTAGGACTGTAGGATTAGGAAAAGAGTCTGTGGTAAATATGTTTTGAGCTTATAAAGCAAACCTGCGTGCCAAACCCTGTCAAAAGCTTGAGCTATATCAAGAAAGGCAGCAATGAAATACTGGTTTCAAGGGCTGAGGAGATGTGATCAACAACGCGAAGGCCTTGTTGAATGAACATCCTGAGTGGAATGTTGTTGATGGAAGCCAAACTGGTGTATAGGAAAATGGTTTTTGGATTCGACAATCGGAAGTAGACGTTTTAAGAGGAGATTCTCAAATATTTTTGAGAGGATAGGGAGTAGGCTAATGGGACGGTAAGATAAGGCATCATTGGGTGGTTTTCCGGGTTTGGCGAATAGGACAACAATAGAATGTTTCCAGTGGAGCGGAAAGTGCGTCGTTCGGATAATACAATTATAGATGTAGGTTAGGAAGATTATGGCATTAGGAGGAAGTTGTTTGAGAATTCGTGGAGTACGAAGATCATATCCAGGGGATTTTTGGTAGGGTAAGTTTTTCAGAAGGTATTTGACCTCAGAGCTAACCCCTCTTTTCGGGTTTTGTTGGAAGTGAGAGAGGTAGAGGTGAAGTGAGGAAATCTTCAACAGTTGTACTATGAGTATGGTTTTTATGAGAAAGGTGAGGTATGAAAGTATGGGTAAGATGCAGTGCGAATTCCTCCGCCCTCTCGCCTTTCGAAGCCACCCAGGACCCATCATCACGACGGAGTGGGTGTGAAACAGGATGATATTTTAGAATTTTCTTAGTTAGATTTCACAAGGGGTTGTCCCTGGTAGACAGAGAGGAGAGATAGGAATTGAAAGAATCGGAATGGAAGGACGCCCATTGCGGCTTTACCAATCAGTAGTACTGATTGTGTGAGCTGCGATCAGCAGGATGTCGGGATCTTTGCCATACTGTTCTGGAGCGGCGTTTGGATTGGATTAGGTCTTTGAGATGCTGAGCTAATCGATTTCGATTTTGAGTTTTCGGATGACGGTGGGGCGACGAGGCCTCCCAAGCCAACCTTTGGACCTGAGTAGTGAAAGAATGCACTGCATCGTCAAGGTCTTGGAATTTTTTGACACTTTGAGGTCCACGGAACCTGTAAGAAGCTGACGGAAGTGTCCCCAATCGACTGGGCCCCTAATAAATGAAGGAGGAGGCAGTTTGTGAATTGGTCTTAAGGAAATAGTTAATAATAAAAGGCTATGATCGGAGAAGAGGTCATGAATAGTTAGAGAAGAGGCGCGTGAGTGAATAGTTTAGTGTTCCTAAACTATTGTAGAAGAAGAAATCTAGGTGATCTGGATTTCGGTTGGGATCAGATGGCCAATAGGTGGCTGTGTCAGGAGTGATAGTGGAGCAATCTTTCCGTGTGAGTGCAGACAGCAAAGCAACTATGTGATGAGAAATAGAGGTATGAACAATGACAGCGGTACCTGCGTGAGCTGTTTCATCTGGGTGGTCAGTTCGATAAGTATGGTACTGTCGAACCATAAATGGTCGTTTACTCGTTAGTCTTGTCATGGAGTTGAGCTGTCAGTTCTTAAGTGTGGGTGCGAATACCATTCGCATTCCAAAGGAGAATAAGGAGTCGGAAGGATCCACTTATGGATTTCGTTTAATGGGGATAAGGTAGGAGACAAGATTTGTAAGAAGGGAAATGAGAGGGGTAATTAGGGTTCTGAACTCTGTAAGGAATGAGGTTAATAGGCTAGTGAGATCTGAAGAGCTTGAAGGTGGCGGGATATGCGAGATGTGTGGTTGAGGATGGGATTGGGCTTGAGTGTAAAAGGCATGAATGGAATGCTGGGAAAGGTGATCTTGCGGACAGGGAATGGGCGGTGCCTGTGACAGCTCTCTGTTACGAACGGCATCGGCGAAAGAGACAGAAGGCCTCAAATTTCTGGATGGGCCGCTTCTTGCTGCAAGTTTTTTCTCTTCTGGCTGTCGACGTTGTTCTGTCCTGGACTTCAGCGTTCTGTATGCCTCGCAGCCCTTGTATTTGACCGGATGTCCTCTTATGCAAAGCACGCGCAGGCGATTTCAGGGGCTTTTTGTACAATTCGTTTTAGTGCTTCCCACTGCACTTTACACACCTGGGAGGGTGGTGGCAGTAAGATTTTGTGTGCCCATATGCCTGACAGTTATGGCACTGGACGATATCGCGTTTGGGATACGGTTTTTTAACCTATGCCCTTGTGTAGTACAGGTTCGTTAGGTCGTATATCTTCTCCACTCCAGGTGTCCTCTCGAGATCGACAAAGAACAGTGGTAATGCTGTTTTTATTGTTTCATCTTGTTGCCAATCCTCACGCAACACATTTGTTATTTGGCGAACTTTGTATCCGAGAGCTAAGAGTTCTTCTTCTATTTCGTCAGCTTGTGTGGTCGGGTGCAAATTTCTGATCACCACTCGGAGTGATCATTATTGCTTTAATTGGTAGGTGTGGAAGTCGGCTTTAGTTTCTCCTAAGTAATTAACTATTGCTCGGTATGTGTCGGGAGTGTCCGGAGAAACGTTTGTGTCCCGGGACGGATTGAGGCACGTGTATTTGCATCTACCTGCAATTTTATTCAAATGGGTACACATTAATTTAAAGTTATTAATATTACGCACGAATATAGCCCAAGTAGGTGACTTAGCTGTGTTGGAGTTTTGTTGACTTCCATTTCTTCTGCTGGGATATTTTTCAACGCCTCAAAGGTGTTAGGCGTGAAGAAAGGGGAAACTTCAGCGGTTTCTTCTTTAGATGTGCTAGCCTGTGGAGGTATCTCTTCCATGGAACTAGCTGCAGAGGAGGTTATTTGTACGTTCCTATTTGAACGTCTTGGTTTTGGCTTTACAGGCGATAGTGTTGGGGTTGGACCTAGTGACCTAGATCTTTTTTTTTTATTTTGTGACATTAGTTGTTGATAAAATCTCATTTTATCATAACAACGGTTTTTGTTAGATAAATAAATACGTAGCGCTGGTGGGATTCGATCTCACAACTTCAAGTGGCTAGAAACCGGGTCTTGGCTCTGAGCCACCAGACCGCTTGGCTCAGAGAGCCACTACTTGATGCTATCTCCGATCCGTGTATGGCTAAAGGTAAGGCGTCCAACATGGCCGACTTCTCTGTCCGATATCACTTGTTGCACTAAACACAAATGTAACAAGCGATTCACTCACCTCCTGTGACTCCCTTGTGACCAGATCACATAAGTTGCCTGCTAGAACAATTCTATATCTGAACTGTGGCCTATAAACGGTAGTAAACAGTATTTGAAGGACGAGCGAAGTAGAGAGCTGTTAGTATAGTAGCGCATGCGCAAAAAACTATAGTTAGTAATAATATTAGAGTCTGTAATATATCGTTAGTAATTAAGATAATATAAAATTAATTCCTGTTCATCGGTGGTTTCAGGGTATGCACTGCTATTATAGTGTGGAACAGAAAATAAACTAGACATTAGTTTAACCCTATTTTTTTTTACTGTGCAACAAAATTACGGCCATATTGGATTCGATTGTTTTGTTTTTCCTTTATAATCTAATCACCTTCCCCCCCCCAAAAAAAAATACAGCTAAATCAATTAATTCACTCCTTTTCAATATTTTATTTGATCTATTATAAATTGTTTTTTTAAGATGTGTGTGACATCATGTCAAGATAAATTATATTAATGTGCATTGGAAATTTAATGTACTATTTGCACACACGTGGAAAGGTAATACCCTCCTCGTTTTACTTTATACTTCAAATATGCTGAAAATAAAAGTTACTGTTCTGAAGACACAGCTTCTGAATCCGTAGAGACCAACTACGCTGATGTTGCCATCTCTCTGTGATTCTAGAAAAAAGAAACAAAATGGTTAGTACTGCCATTGCTGGACGTCTGGGCAGAATGGTGTCCAACAAAAAAAATATTCCATGAGCAATAGCTTTTACCCTTTTATTATTTTATTGTCACTGCCCTCTAGATATCGTTTGAAAGCCAAGCCATCAACTACTATACCTACTATACTGAGCACTGGCTATACACTACACCGGCACCACACCATCAGTAATGATTAAATACACAATGAAACGAGGACGCGATACCATACAACAGTAAACTACTTCGTTTGCTCACTATTGGATCGCAAGAAAATGTTTTTACTTCTCTTAATTCATTAACCTTAAATATCATTATAGGCCTTTACTCTAATTGTATATATCTTTCTTTAAATATAAACATTTAACTAATTTATCTTATCCGTTCAATGCCCTCTCTATCAATGTATATTCAGATCTACAAAGCGACTGAGTACAGTGTCCCCTAGGACTGTTAACAAATCACAGTCTGTGTGATTAAAAAAAAAAACACTTTTGAATTGTATTGACTGATATTTTTAAATATAAAATCCTGAATTCCATTTAATATGTTACAGTATCTAGTTTAACGGCCTAAAATTGCAATAATTTAAATGTATAATTAGACAAAATAAAATCCTTAATTGTTAGTGCCATCACGCTTGGCATACAATATTTCTTGTGATGCCACGTGAATCCAATTTCAACCTTACTGGAAAAAAATATATATATACATAATCCCAAGGCCATGTACAGAGGGATTGGACATGCCTGGATGAGTATCCTTTCTGTCAATAATGGAACATAGCATTAGCGTGGAAGCCCATGTAAAAAAAAAACCAAAAAAAATACAAGTCAACTAAGATATGCCATGTTTGTTACCAGACTTTGTGGTTATGACTTTTTATAATATCAGTAATGGGGGCATATAGTAAATATAATACAGCTGCAAGATATATAATTTCATCTAACAATAATTAGGATATTATTAATTAATTATATTTTCCAAGGAACCGTTTTCATCTAAAGTACACATGAATTGAAATACCACGTAAAATTTCATCAACCTCGTCAATTTGTATGACTATCTGTGATATTTTTTTCAACGCCAATTGATTAATTAATTAAAGACATACTTATATATTATGGAGAAGACTGTAATGTCTATGTCTTCTTAAATCAAACGGAAGATCTCTGTATAATTGGATAGCTTTTCCTAGAACATACAAACACACGAGTAAAATATACGGGGGGTTTTGCTATAAAAAAACATTAAACTGGATTTTGATCAAATTTACCATGATTTCAAGTCCACGCTAAGTCGGAAACAAAGAAATTCCTTCTAGACAACCACCGAAGCTCTGGATGGAATGAGAAAGTTCACATAAGGGACGGTGCAGTGGTGACATTATGTTGCTGATCGACAGTCGGGAGCTGCGAGACTTGCCTGGACAATTTATCTCTCGAGAAGAGACAGCTTGTAGTCCGCTATCCAATGTTCATTCACTACTTCAGCCCTGACAACTACCATTAATAACTATTCCAAAAAACTGTCTTTCCAAGTGGGGCAGAGGGGCCGGGCCGTCAGACTGATTAATACACATTTTAATTGAAACTTGAAATTGTGCAATTAATAAATTACACGGCTCTTTCTTGTTTATATTTCACTATCATACCACCGCTTTCGGTGGCAATGCCACCGTTATCAAATATCAAAAAGGCTATAAGGTTGTGTGAAATTCAAAAATATACAATTAAACATTTAGAAATAATCAAGCCAATTAAAAACAGCAAAAATAACTTCATAGTTTATAATATAAGTTAAAATACCAATAACTTTTGACAAAAAAGGTACTTTGAAATTAAAAATTACCCCTCGTGAGTCCAATAATACCAACAACCACTACAATCGTAAAACGTTTATGACTTGAAATCTTACCACAAAATATTCAATTAAAATGTTAAAGTTAGTTAATTAATAAAAAATCAACTGAGAAAAACGGTTTAATTTAATTATTCAAAAACATTATTATGATAAAATTACAATCTACCTTATTGGGCAATAAATAATTGTGATAAATGTTCTCATTCATGCCATATTTAAAATTTTCATTCACTCGCTCATTCATACAGTATTTAAAAACAGCCCAGATACCTCCCAAATCCACATGGTTGTCACCTCCCTCGCATGCGAAAGATGAAGCGGAGACTTGGGAACCCAGTGGAGGCTGACCAAGAATACGGTTTAAACGAAAATTACGAAGTCTCCTTATAATTATATAACTTTAATACGAAACGAAAATAAAAAGTTTAAACAATGTCTCTTATTCTTACGCAATCAGATCTGTAAGTGAATTGGACATTGTCTTGTGGTGGGGGGAGGGTCTACCAACATCGGCGTCTTCAAAATAAAGCTTTCTGTTCAGATAATTGTCACTGAGTTATATCTCAATGTTTTCAAAATAATCTATGCGTTTTTGATTTTTTTCTGAGTAGGAATTGAACAGTGTGAGGAGCACCTCGGTGGTCAGCTTCTACATCTGGGAATAGCTATCCTTTCTTCTCAAGTGTTTTCAAGGCGCCGATATCCTCTGTAGTGAATTGCTGGTACAGTACACTAATCTAATTCCTGCTTTGCAAAGAATAGGATAAATTCTATCAGAAATAGGCATAACGAATGATATTTGCTAACCAATGAAACTCTATTAAAGTGGTTGGTTGAAAATCTGAACAGCCTGAGCATTGTTTTAAAACTCCCAAGTTTTGTTGATTTCATATTGTCATAACTTTTATGCAGCAGTATTTCAGAGCCGTATGAAGTATGAATAGCTTACAGGTGCTTATAATTGGACGCATAACGAATTTTAGCATGTTACCAACCAAAAAAAAAGAAATAATATGATGACGCAGGGATGTGGGGGGGGGGGCGATGGCAGCGGAGAAGAGAATGATAGAGACATGGAAGAGAGATGGGGTGGGAAAAAAACGTTGATGGGCCAGGAAACAGATACAGACAGAGAAATATTATTTGCTGAAGGGTGGGCTTTGTGGGAGCCCGCACCACCGCCGGCCTGCCAATGTCGATAATCCGGGAGGGTGCAAATCACCCCGTAACTAATAGTGGCCTCCCGCTAACTGAATAGTACGTATGGGGATGGAGTGAACAGTCGAATTCTCCAGCACAAGTTATCACTCTAATGTTTTTTGGGGATTTTTTCTTCTCCATAGCCAGTAAAGACGGGCTATCCATTGGAAATAACCCAATATATAGATTCAAAGTCACGCTATGTCTAAAGATCCACAACCTTCATTTCATTGTGGTGTCAATATTGTCATGGAGATACCTCTACACACACTAACTTGTTTATTATAGCAATTATATCACATGATTTACCAATACTTAATAGGCTATACGGTAACTCGACTAATCGATATTTGAATATACCTTGTATAGCATCCAGCTTTCACTAATTATAAAAGTAAGTATCCAAGAGAATAAGATTATTCCGATTATTATGATGTGATCAGGTGATCATGAATATATTTTCGACATTATAAAATTCATGAAAATAAGTTGTGTGTAGTTATATGTTAGTTTTAAGATTTGGACCTGAATTTTTGACATGTACTAAATTGTAATACGTTCCCAGTATCTCATTTATACATCACTTGGTCTGTAGTAAATATTCTCATATTAAGGAAGCTAACACCACTACCAGTAATAATAATAACTATAGGAAGTAGTAACTCAAATGTAAGTAGTCAAATATTTTAAGTCAAAAGATTAAACTATAAGTATACAAGTAAATAATAATCAGAAAATTATAAATAACAGTTTAAAAGCTAAAATGATATACACAGAGATCACAATGCCTTATGCGTACAATTTCTTCAAAATATCATTATTAATTATTATTAAATGTTATAAACAAAATCAAGCAACACTCCCCGCCATATATTAAGCGTAATGCTGTTGATGACGAAAATGGCAATAATTTACGCGAGGTTAAATCTAGCACAAAGCATGGAAATTCTCAGTTTTAATACTATTAAGAATGTTAACGTATTAATAATATAATATTGTAACATATGCTATAAATATTCATTCTACTTATACATCATTTTTAAAAAAAAATGAAATTTACATTACAAATTTCGCTTTGTTTTATATTCCTTAGGTAACACAATGAGCAAAACAGTAGGTAACCTGAATTGAAACTTTTATTGTTTATAACCTTATTTATTGACAATTACCATCACAACCACTGAATATGCTGATAAAATATAAAATTCGATGTAAATTCCTTATATGTCGATATATATTATAGACGCAAGGGATCGTTTTCTCGTTCCAGCAGGGGAAAAGAAAGCTTGAACCAGCATCAACATAGACGGGACTGATTGCAAACTTGCCAATAGCATATGCTACCTAGGCATCAACCTAGGCAGACACATGACGTTCGGCACACACCTGCAGAAGAAGCTGAAAAGAGTACGTAGGACTTACTACTCTCTCCAGCATCTCATCACAAGCCCGGCTATATCCTTGAGGCTGAAACTGGTCATATATCTATGGAATCTGGTCTATGGCATACCACTATTCGTGAACTGAAGGCTCCTGAAATCCACGAAAAGTTCTAGGTCCCCACCATCACAGAAGCCATCAGAAGAAGACACATCAAATTCTTCGACTCGATGAAACATTGCCAAAACCCCCTATTCCAAGACCTGACACCCCCACCACTACTGGCAAGATGGCAACTTTCTAGATCTGGGAAAGCAGACCAAATGGTGGACATTACGGCCCTTGGCTAACAACAAGCCTCTGACGGGAACCCATCACTGCTTTCCAACTGAATGAGCTTCCACTACATGCCTAGAGAGACTCTAGGCTCAGCCTTCAGTGAACTCTCACCACGGCACCGCAACATTTCCACACTCCTTAATTTCCTCACTCCACCTTCAAACAGGAACTCCTTAATTGGTTTTGTTAGAAGTTGCTATGTTTACAGTTCATGTGAAAAGGGAAGTTGAGCGTTGGTCCTGCAAAATCTTCAACGATTATTGGAATTTCAAATAGATCGATTGTTTGTAGTTTTATTTTCGGGTATGGTTTACAAGTCAGTTTTTACCAGTATAAGTCCAGAGTATTTAACTGTATCAGTTAAAAAAAACAAAAAATCTATCAGCATGGCCCTCTATCAACATGTAGTTGAGAATTCCTAAAAATAAATTAATATCTCCATGCATTTTTTTTTCTTAATTCTTGGATGGGTTTGCAGCATTATTTCTTACCGAAAGGTCTGCTTAAAGAGTGATAACCTGTAATTAAACCTCCCACCTGTCAAGTCCATTTCTGAGTTGAATATTTATTGGGAGTTATCATTGCTACGCTTCAAAAGCAACCTAACAATAATCGCACAATGAGTAAGCGGAAAGCCTGTTTGAAAGTCGACGCAATTTGAATGATGTGAACCGTAGGTGCCTGAGGTCCTCTCATTAGGCGACCGCTTAGTCAGAGTAAACAGTGGCCTCTTAAAAACCGTGATATTGAGTTTTTTGCTCCGTGGGCAGTGAGTGTTGGGACACGTGCTAGACTGTACTCTCTTTCTCTCTCTGTACCAAAGTAAGGACCTCATGTTTATTGTCTGCCCGCTACCATTGTTTTCATTCGTTCGTTATCTCCCTCTCAGTAGGAAGAGAGACGTCCATTTGAAATTACTACTGGAAACCTGTATCACGCACACATCGTTTGTCCTTCAAATAGACACTTCAATATATGATAGTGTTAACATTCCAAACCAATAGGATTTTCACTGATTATTACTCCGTTTTTTTTAATAAAACAAACTACAGAAAAAAAAGTCTGAATTTCTTTAGTCATCTTAATAGAATAAATTGATTCAGGATACGCAACTACATAAGATTATTTAGATTACATGAGATTATTTACAATTCAGCAAATTAGTTAGTTACATTGATTCAAGACAAATTTGATAGTATTAAGGGAGCAAGCGTCAAAGTAGGTGTATGTATAACTGGTATGTGTAAAACTGACCGTAAACTGACAGTTGTAAACATAATTATACGGAATTTATTTTTATAGCAACCTAAAAGTATCGACTATATAATCTCAAAACGAAAAAAATTCTAACATTGACAAAAGAATGACGAAACATACTTAACGCTATCTACTGGTGCAACCCGAAATCATTTGCTTGCCAACCTCAATACATAATGGGTTACACTAATTGCCCAATTGAATCATTTGGATTTCTTCGACTCAATTCATCAGAACGAGCTGAGCCCTGTTTCGATTCATCCTAAACCAATTTCTAACATAGGATGGGTATGTTTGTAGATTTCTAGACGTGCCATATTCATCTTAAAACTGTTCAACCGATTTCTTCATTTCCACCCTCGATAAACCCACAAATTCCTTGTTGCCTTATTTTCCCTTCTCCGTCTTGACCTCTGCTTCGTGTCTTTATGGTGTTCTCTCTCGAGATCCAGGTGAAAAACTATAACGTCTTATGAACTCTTCCCTACCGTTTGTATTCGAGATCCCGAGAGACTCACAAATTTCACATCGCTACACTTAATCAAAATTCCCTGACCCTTGCCTGCAATACTTTCTTGGGACCTTCCTTTGCCATCCCCATCATCCATACGTAAGTTATTCAAACTCAAATCTTCTATCCAATACCACAACATATCTCGCTTCGCTCGACGTCTTTCTCCTTGTTCGCAGATCTGCTTCCTTTTGTTGCTTGTTTATCACTTGTGTATACACCTTTAATCCATTTCCCACTCTTTCTCCCTCGTTTATATCGCTAATTAGCCAGTAATACTGAATTTAACAATTATTAATCTAATTTTTTTGTTTCTATCTTGATTCAAACTCTTTCACCCTATTTACGCTACTTGTCGTTATATTTAACCATAGCTATCTTTAGACTATAATATTACGCATTTTTGAATTTATATCTGCACTAAAACCTCGAGCCGATGATTCACTTCACCATAATTGTTATCATTATTCTCTCTCTCTCAAGAATATATATATATACACACACCGAGAGGCTAAACAAGTGGCCACCCAGTATTATTTGTCCTAATTTCCATTTATTTTATTATAGTTATTATCGTCTCTACATACATTTAAAATAAATAACAGACGTATTCCTATTCTTCCGTCAGGGCAACCGTTCACTCCTGCAGTGAATCTGATAATGTTGGACGTCTCTTTATTCATCTTGTCAACTCATCCCATAAGTGTTTTCAATAGGGTTTAGATCTGGATATCCCGAAACAATTCTTGCTATAGGGGTCGTACCTTACCGTGCATAAACAAAAATTCATCTCCAACGTATGGTGCAAATTGGACAAAAGCCTCTAAAAGAATGTCCTTTATGTAGCCAGACAGCTGTCAGAGACCCCTCTAATAAAAATTAATACAGTCCGAGCTTCCAAATTAATCCCAGGCCAAGTCATAAATCCACCTGCACAATCGCTCCTTCTTTGCGAAAAGTTTGCAGGCTTATACCTCTCATCAATTCTTCTCCGAACTCTCTCCCGGCCGTCAGGAAATCACAGCATACCACGATTCATATGAATTAAGATGAGCTGGATTTTTGATTTTTTTAAATTTACAAGATGTATTGTTAATTTGTAATTAAAAAAATCTGAACATGAACTTTTATTTTTTTTCCTGCCCCTTTCCTGAGGACGAACCTCAAACTGGGTCTGAACACGTGAGCTCTCCTTTGGCCAATAAGAGTGAGCCAGGTGGCGTTGAAGAGGGAAAAGTTGGTTCACTTCTATCCATAATAAAAGGACGTTCACCCGTTTATAGTTATTGGTTATTTTAAAATTATACTACGAAATGTCCACAGTTAACATTGTAGTGGGGGCCGTTTCAAGAAATACCATTATAGCTGAAGAATCATTGGACATACCGACGACTAGAAGAACAATAGGAAACGAGTTATGTTACATACAAATATATGTGTGTGTGTTAATAGTATATGCATATTTATTTAAGGATATTATTAAATAACAATTCCTCTGTCTCTCTACAGTAAGGTTTTTTTGACAAAAAGTTTTTCCACAGCTCTAAGCTGTCTTCATTTCCTTAAACAGAAATGGCATATAATAAAAACATTGGTCACTCATACTGAGGCAAAGAAAATGAATAATTAAATAAAACCTATATTAAATCTACATGGACCATCAAAAAGTCAATTAAGTGAGTTTGGCTCGAACGCAATCTCTCTCTCTCTCTCACCCTCTCTCTCTCAATATATATATATACCTATGTCCTCATGAAGACAGAACATTATATGTTCCTATACTAGAACTGTTAATGCACTTGCATGTTCTATTATTGATTAGAGAATTTAACTGACACCCGAACAGTGGTATACTGACAATGTTCATACGGAAATAAATAAAAATAGCCAGAGCGTTAACATTGAATTTTGAATTATCTCCTTTACTCGAGACGAATAAACAAAGGAAATGTCTGATATACCCATTTTGACAAAAAAATATGACATATTCTTAGGATATAAGACATTCAAATATCTACAAATGGAAATAAACTGCCTAAATGGAACAACAATAAGAAAAATAATGGTAAAGAAAAGAAAGAACTACAAGCAACGGACAAATAAAAAAAAATTAGAGATGAAGTAAGCTATATCAATGACAATAATGAGATAAAAAATATTAAAGACATGAGCATATAAATAAAGAAAGACAAGTAAATCTCATAAGCAAATATGGCAAAACAATAAAAACCGATGGCGAAAATTGAGAGTAACGAATTCGATAAACATAAAATGGAAATGAAAAATGACATACTAGTATATACAAGGAACTATAGATATCTGACACAATTTAAGAATCAAGTTAAAGAAGAAATCGGCAAACTATTAAAATATAATATCATTGGAAGAGTAACTCTCCCATGTGGATATTACCCAAAAAGATGGACACTAGTGGGTAGAAAACTATAAGACTGGTCATCGATTACAGGAAACTCACCCATGAGACTATAAACCTCAAATGTCCATTACCTAATATCGAAGATTTATTGAACAAACTGCCAGGTTTGTACTATTTTCCCTGCAGTTAGAGTGAGACACCGCTAGTATGATAACAATACATTTCCAAAAATCGTTCAATGAACAAATTTGGATAATAGATAACGACAAGATACTTAATATTAAAAGAGATTATTATAGAAATAGGACATACAGAATTAATTACGTCATGACCTCCTGAAAAATATATATACTTACGAAGAATTAGTTGTAAAAAGGACTTAGAAGACTTATTACAAATATTATAACCCAACGGAGTACATGGATATTGCGAGCCTAACTCATAGGAAACATAAATAAACTAGGCTCATTATTAACAAAACTTATCAAGAGAGAAATAATAAATGGAATAGATAAACTTATTCATTATTTGGATCGTAAGCAACGTGTACGTTGAAAGTAAGGCACACTACCACCATGTCATTAATGAGACAGAAAGAAACTCTTGCCATACATATATATATAAATCATAGTATTTACTTATTATTATATATGTATACATCGTTGATGTAGTTTTTGGATGTTCTATTAATAAACTATCTTTAATCATTAGTGAATTTAACTCTCTCACTTTTCGAAACCCCTCTTATTAAATTTATTATTTCCTCTCCTTTCCATAGAAAGTTGTGGTTTTTTGCATTCATTTCATTCGTTAAAAGCTCAAAACCAGATCATCCCACAATAGTCTTCCTTAATTTTCCAAATCCCTTATTTCTTTTGTTTGTATGCATAAATACGATTTAGTTAATAATAGTTGTATGAAATTTTACGTAATAGTCCTAACAGTTTAAACGATTTAGCAAAAACGGAGGTAATAATCTTTGAAAATAATGGCAATGACACTGATCAACTAGTGTTATTGTAGTTGTATACATGTTAAAAGCTCTAGATTTGTTTGTGGGAGTGGTGTTGTTGTATTGCACAATATGGTACCGTATTGACCCAGGGGTTCGTAGGGACGCACCATCAAACAGGAGGAGGAGGAGGAATGTCCCATAAATTGACAGAGGTTACCTGTTTCCTTTGAATTAAAGCGGCGCAGGGACTGGCCTGTGTTTGACACTGATGATCCTCTCAAAATACCAACACAAGCACAACCCCCCCTCCACCCACTACCGGCAGCAATTCTGCATCTACTTCCGACCGGGGCTCGCGGTCAGGCCTAGGCCCTCGATATCCTGTCGGTTATTTCAATCTCTTTCGAGGGTCGGTCATAGGCAATTGGTTGCCACGGGGGCTTATCGTCCGTATCACTCGTCCGAGCCGTGCATCGTCCTACTCAGCCAGCCTGAAATTTAAAATGTTTCTCAATTCCCATTTCAAATCGCTCATTTGAAAATCGGAATAATGATTGAAGCCAAGTTTGATACACAACACGATTAATGGTTTATTCATGGCTACGAAAACGATTTTTTGTCAATTGAAGGGTTTGCTGCAAAAAGGAGGTAGCTCCATCCCATAGCTGTTGGGAGTTAGAAACACTTTCTTGTGTCAAAAAAAAACCTCTTTTATTTGGCACAAAAAGGATGCAGCTCCAATCGTAACATGTAAACACCATAATTGAAAGTAAGCAACAACAATATTTTTACATAACTTAAAATTTGAATTTTTTAAACGCTTTGTTTGGTTTCCCAACAAATGGAAAAATTGGAGCTACCTCCTTTTTGCTGCAAACCCTTCAATTAATGATGAACAAAGAATACCTTTATAGGCAAGATGGGGACTTGGCACAACTACAATATCTAGTCGAAAGCTGTACTATCTGAGCTATCCTGCCTTGAATTCGAAAATCTTTCAAATATTGTTGCTGAAACTGTACGTAATGTACATGATGGGAACATTTTTTATGTGCCAGTTTTAATTCAAATATTTACACAACTAAAACTCTTAGGCAAAATATTTGCCTCTTTATGAGTTTGACATTGTAAAACAACATTTGTTCAGTACATTAATGTCAGTAGCAATGTGTTTTTTTTTCTATTATGCTGTAAAAAAATAAATAAAGCATTATATATCGTTCATTGTGAAGTCGAGATATTTTATTATATACTACAGTAGAAATTATTTATGAACTTTATACCCTCGTCTATTGCGTAGAGTACGTAGACAGGCTAAAATCCATTTTTCGAAAAGCCTCGGATGAACCTACTTCATGTGCCCAGGATGGTCGTCGGTGAGGGGGGGGGGTCAGGTTGACTAGATCATATCCAAAAAAATAAGACGGTAGGTAGAAAAACCAAATGTTCTGTGACTAGAAGGTTTTATCGACACAGCAAGGAAAACTGATAATACATTCAAACCGGCTTAAAAACACAACTAAGATGCGTCGAATAGTGCAGTAATGTACTGAAAAAAAAAACATTTTACCAGGGTTGTGCCAAGTTTAGTGAAAATTACTTTAAGCATTAAGAGAGCTACGCAGAAACATTATAACATTATATATATTGAGGGCACATAATGATCATATGCATATACTCAAACGGGTTTGCAGTCCTTTAGTAACTTGCTAGTCAAAAAAAAAAAAAAAATCACTACTTGCCTCTTTGCTTAAAGTAACAAACAAAAATCATAAGCTGTAAGTCAAGTACAAGTGCATTTAAGATTATTGCCTGCATATTACAACTTGTCAATTACTTCGCCTGACCTGACCAATCGCTGAGCAAATCCGTACAGTATCGAACTAATTACACAAAGGCTGTTTATTTAGCCTAATTAGTTCATCAGTTTGTATCAAAAATAATAATCTGGTTTGGCACGGCTCGATATTGTTAATTGCCATTATCGGGAATACCTAATTGCAACAGTATAATATAATACATCGATCATATCGTAAAAAGGTAATACACAATTTATAAATTAACCAGTTCAGTTTAATAAATTTAACCCGTTTTTTTAAGTAAATATTAAATATTTTAATGAGCCATTGACTAAGTTGGCACAGCAAACTAATAGTTGGACTATTTCTGAATGGTCTAGTTGATAACCTCATCGTTGTGAATGACCACCAGATTAGGCGGAAGAGGATTTAATCCGCATAAGTGGGTACCTACAAAGGGAAGGATCTGCTTAACAACGTTATTAGGTTCGTGAAAGGGACTCTCTAGAGGAACATAGTTAAATAAGCACTGCTATAAATACACTATTTGTCCAATAAACTATTATTTAACCAAGGAATGTAACAATCAAGTGTAGTTGTGATTAAAATTTGATCCTGAGCAGCATTCTCTTGGCTTTTAAGTTTCAGGTAGTTACCATTTTGTCTACACACTGTATTTTTGACAGAACACATTACTTGTAGGGATTTACATACCTGAGCTGAGCTTGAAGGAAGAGCCTGTATCAATCAGGTACTCATAGAACGCCTTTCGATCCAGTCTGTTTGTCTGCCCAAAAAATGAAAAAGTTCTGGTGATTTTTAGACCCAATTTTTTAAGAAATGAAGACATAATTATTGATACCACAAAAGGTAACAGCTAAAGTAAGAGCCACGATTTCAAACTTACATAGGAATGCCAGAACGACCTCGTAAAAATGAAAAATCGGAATCGAAGGAAAATGGATTTCAGCCCTGTTATTTTTGACGAACGAGCTTGTATTTGGTTTTTTTATCACGATAAATCCACGGTATGATACATGAGTTTAAATGTTATTTCCAAATGTTTCCACATACTTAATAAAATTTCGGGGGTTTCAGCAATGCTGTTTGCACTGCTTTTATGCTTTTCAACACACTGTATTCCTTCTATATTGGGCCAATATTTGTAATGTTTTATATATTTGAAAGCAGGGAAAAGTTCAGTAGAAATCTAAACAGACATGTTTTTCATGTTTCATTTTATTTTCCTAAATTTTCGTTTAATAACTGTACCGGGCTATGTTTAATAAATAACTAATACATTTAGTTCATTACCCACTCGTATCATTAACTGCTCAATGAAATACACAATTTATTATCTATCGCCAAAAAAGAATTGGTACCAACTGAGGGGTTAGGGGGTCTTAATTTGAATCGGTACTAGGGAAAACTGCAAAAGTGCGGTACTAGGGAAAACTGCAAAAGTGCGGTACTAGGAAAAACTGCAAAAGTGCGGTACTAGGGAAAACTAAGTGCAACGCAAAAACTTTCAAACTTGATATGGTTATAATTAAATTAAACTTGTATGTTGTTGAACTCATTGAATGAATTTGAAGTGATTTTTTTTTTTTTTTTTTTTTTTTTTTCTAAGCTCTCAAACTTATAAAAAATAGGAATGTGGGAAAAATAAGGAAAATTATTTTTGGCTGGAAAGTGCCTTTCACTAAGGGGAGACCCCTATTTGAAGGATGTATGAGAAGGATATGGGGTGTGGAATGCCTAGAAAGGCGGATGGAGTCAGGAAGGTAGTGAGAGTCTACCAAGGATTGAGCCTAGGGGTGCCTAGGCGATGGTTCGTTGTTGGCCGCCCCGCCAGGGGCCTGAGTGAGTCGGCCTAATCGGCCGGAAGATCAACCCTGCTTACACAGGTAGATGGGGTAATGTGGCGTCGGTTTGAAGTGATTGAATTGTTAATGAAGATGTTCTTGAAAATGTAACATCTTTTTTCGGGAGGGAGGTAATATTTGAAGTGATTGAATTGTCAATAAAGATGTTATTGAAAATGTAACATCTCTTTTTGGGAGGGAGGTAATATTTGAAGTGATTGAATTGTTAATAAAGATGTTATTGAAAATGTAACATCTCTTTTCGGGAGGGAGGTGACATTTGAAGTGATTGAATTGTTAATAAAGATGTTATTGAAAATGTAACATCTCTTTTTGGGAGGGAGGTAATATTTGAAGTGATTGAATTGTCAATGCAGATGTTATTGAAAATGTAACATCTCTTTTTGGGAGGTAGGTGACAACCATGTGCATTGGAGAGGTCTCTGGGCTGTTTGTATGTGCTGTATGAATGAGCGAGTAAATGGAAATTGTAATTATGGTATGAATGTGAACATTTAATTCTTATCACAATTACTTAAGGCAAATTGTAATTTTATCACTATGAAGTTTTGATAATTTTACTACCTTAGCCGGTTTCCCAACAAATTCATTCATTCATCCATATACGAGTATTCAAGGGTCACAAAAATAGAAACATGGTACAGATGGAAAAATATAAATAGTGTTTAAATTTTAATAATCTAATTCCAAAACAATATCGTCCCTATAATTCGGCACTGTAATAAAGGTTAATTCTTCTAACCTACGATTAATAGTAGATGTGTCAGGAAACATTTCATTACTTCGGGTCATTAGGTCTAAGTCATTATAGTAATGGAAATTGGACAAACATAGCATTAGCATTGTGCTGTTAACCATAGGAAAAAATACTTTCCAGGTATCTTAAAAGTTTGTGAGGATTTTTTTCTTTCTGGGATGAGTCTGGTTGGGGCAGACACAGATCCTTGGGAATAAACGATCAGCTACTTGAAGAATGAACTAGCGAATCCAATTCAAGAAAAGTGTATTTTAATGAGAGGTAACGTCTAGTGGCATCACACTAGCACCTCAGCGCTACTTCCAACTGCGGTGACAAACTTCGGTTGACCTTACCTCATCATGATTATTATTATTTAAATCTTTTGAAAGTTCTGGCTATTGTATTTCAACCGAAACCTAGTAAGCATATTTCAAAGTTTGTGGAATATACCATTAGGAATTTCCGGTCAATTAAATCGTTTTTACGTAGAGGGCCATTGGGCAGTATTTTTATTCCTTCCTATACGAAGTAATAATAATAATATAAGCTGTATAAGTCTATACGAACTCCATAAAAACAGTATTGTTTGATTTTGTGGTGTATGGAAATCCCATTTCTCACGTTGATTGGTAAAATAATTAAAAATTGGACGTATTGGGCGTGTGTCTAAAGTTATCAAAGCTACCTATCGGTGTAACCGTATATAGTTACCATTTAAAATTTTGCAGGAATCTACCAATTCAGGATATGGCAGAAGAATGAGAACGTTGAGTGTGAAAAATATTATATGTTTCATTATTTATTCGATCTGTTGCAAGTTTTATTATTTATTAGTTTTTTAAATTGTAATTATATATATTTTGATTTACATATGTTGCGTCAACCTCTTAATTATGAATAACTAGAAGTTCCCCTCTTCTCGGTCCCGAAAATATCTACTTATGTTTTCATATTTTAATAATAAAGCTTATGATGTCAGTCAGAGAGGGAGAAGAAGCTAGTGGGTGAAACAGCCACAGTTGAGGGAACCATCCTCATCACGGCTGGTCTGCCTATATAACCACCCTGTATTAGGGCGGACCACAGAACGAACCGAACCGGCACTTAAAACACTGCTCTCTCTCTCTCTCTCTCTCTCTCTCTCTCTCTCTCTCTCTCTCTCTCTCTCTCTCTCTCTCTCTCTCCCTCTCTCACTATCTGCACTGGCGCTTGCTGCTCTACTCAAACCAGACCCCACACCTAATGGGAATCTCTGGCTTCGTCTCGCTAAACCTAGCACCTCCTTGGGAGAGACCCCTCCCTCGCGGACGACGGTTGCCGTGGCCCTACAAACTTTACCTAGTAGCATCTCCCACGCCAATCCAGTCTGCTTCTCTCCGATTCACACTCACCTTTGGGAATAGGACGGTTTAGGCCTATCCTTAGATACCGAGTGTCAATTCATGGTCATTCCATGACCACATAAACTACCTATAAACCTACCCTGTTCTTCTTCTCCTGAACATAGTGCAGTATCGGGGCGCGGTTTCTAAGATCTTATGGAGTCAGGTCAAAACGAATTAAGCTGACCGCTGACTAGGCCACCAGCAAGGGTGAAAGACCACAGGTCCACCCATGTTATCTCTTTCTAGGCGCTCGCCGGACGGCGGCTAGAGGTTGTAGCGACCCTTGCCCACGGCGGGCGTCTCCTCTCCACCTTGGGGATATTCGACATCTAGCCCGACAACATGTATTGTGTTTTTTAGTATTTTAGTTCTAAGGATGCCTGAATAAACATATTGCTGGTAGATTTTAGGCGCCTGAAACAAAAATAAATATTTAGTGTCTTCTTTTGAAACATCTGTGTTGGTATTATGTTTCTTTTTAGATTCATGTTTGGGCTTGGCTACAATAGTTTTCGGAATTGAAAACCAATAAAACCATAAGAAGAATACTTTAACATAAAAAGTAGTTTTGCTATTGTATATCTTCTGTAGAAATGATTTTACTGAATTAAATTAAATCGCCAAGGCAGACGATAGAATATTCATTGTTTTTTCGTGTGGTTTCAACAATTGAACCAGAGATACATCTGAATTTCAAGCAATTTCTTCTCTTCGGTCGTTTCTTCTTCAATGGACTGTTTTACTCAAGACATTCCGTAGACGGCAGAAGCAGGCGAACGGCAGCTCTTAGACCGCATAAGAAATTAGTTTTTGACCCGACGGAGGACCGGCTGCCTGCGGTGGTTGAGCATATTACGACCCGAGACCGCGGAGATATTACGGAGGCTGTTACTGCAGTATAATGAGTTATAATGTATTCTGTCGTCTGAGCGCTTCTAGGGTAAACATGTCTTGGCTCCTGTTCCCCCCATTCCGCTAATTTATCTGCCTGTGTTGTCTTAAACTAATGGCATAACTGAACCCACCCTGTCATAAAGTAAACATAATGACTATTTCCGAGACCAAAGGAAAATCCTCTACTTTGAGACAGGTACAACAATTAACCGCTAAGCCTAAAGGGCGAGTGCCTACTTTCGTTCATGTCTTTCCTCGGTTTTTATGAATACTCTATAATAGTGGTATTAACAAATGATTTTATCGATCCCAAATTTCAAAAAGTACATCCCAAAGGACTTCGAAATGTGCTTGATATCCTAAGAATGACGTACCAAGTAAATATTGTCCATGACAGGATGGAGGGAGCCACCTTTGCTGTAGACATGGGAGTACAGCGAAGCCCAGAATACAGATCAAATGAAACAGTTCATAATTCATCGCAGTCTTAGTTATGAACTTATAGTTCCAACGGGAGACCCCTTCATCCCACGCAGCCACCGTCAAAGTGACGGAAAATGAGAAAGGGTCCTTCTGTTTTGTCATGAAATGTTCTTAGTTTTTAGTTAAAATACAATAAGTGGGAAGTACGTAAGCAAAATTAACACATGAAGAATTTTCGGTCTGTTTAGAAAACGTTTAACACTGTTCAAGTCTAAGCTCAGAATCTTTTTACGATTTAAAATCATGATTTTGTCCGCTGTTAAGAACATATTAATATATTAATCACTAAAGCACAGTATGACACAATCACAACTCAAATTTCCAAAATATCATAAAAAATTATGTTTTCGTTAGAGTATTTGCTGGTGTGGGTTGAACCAGAATGTGGAAACCGTGGAGGAGCCATCTGTTTTACGTAGCTGACGGTTTAAGCCATTGAAAGCGCTTGTATTAGTAGACGTAATAAAAACTCTCAGCATATTCAATTTATTTTCAGTTAATTAAGCTTCGAGAGCCAAAAATATAAATCAAGTATTAAATGTCAAATGCCCCGGGCGAATTCAATTGGTATTATTTACTTATTTAAAAAAAAGGCGATTTTTATTAACTGGTACGCCATAAATAAAATATAAACATCTTATTCAAATCTACTATATTTTTTCTGTATCATTTCACATTAGTCTCAGGAGTGTTTTCCTAAATTGTTTCATCCATTCCTGCAACCTTTATTTAAAAAATCAAATTCAATTTATGATAAATGTGATAACAATTTAGAAAGCAAGAGAAACTAAGTCATTTAAAATGACGTAGCTGTAGAATCTATGAACTAATATTTATTTAATTACAGTTGCAAAATTAACAAATTATTTATTTTAACCATTAATAGGTTACCAGGAAATTCTCTAAGGGATGAAATGTACCTGTCAAAGAAAATCCATACACTTTATTTGATACTATTACAAATAAAATACAAAAGGGTATTTTTAAAGCTAAAACACATAAGAAATACAATTAGATAAAACACGAAATATATTAATTGACATTGTCTTCTTCTAACGTTCTCACGTTGTCCTCCCACGTTCATATTCCGTATTTTTATTTGAATATTTAATATTTTGTTGTCATCTTTTGTAATTTGATGATTATGGTCATCGCTAATAATCTCTATAGTTGTTTATATTCACAATTAAATAGAGTATGTGGTTCATTCTACCCCTTTCAAATTTATACATTTATTGGATATCTATCTGGACCCTACTTGTTTGAATGGTATGATATCCCAATTTGATCTTGTCAATTAAATTGGATGGTTTTGGATTCTGTGAATGGTAGTCAGTTTGGCTCAAGCAGTATTTTCATTTATATAGGAGAAATTCTAGCATGCACTAAAAACTAGATTACATATTCAAATTATAAATGGTAATTTTATTTTTTCTCGCGGAAACTCTACAAGGAAAAGGAAGTTATTGCTATATGTTTTCCATGTTTACATGGGTAGTTCATGAATGCGAATTGAGATGAACTTTGTTTTTGTGTATTTGTATTGAAGCGCATACATGTGAATGCACTAAGCCATCCTAATGTGTTTTCCTAGCTTCTACACAAGTATTTACATTTTATTCAAAATAGAAAGGAAAAAAAGTGCTTGCATTACAGCTTCGCCCATTGAATATGTTATGAGCTTAACTTGGAAAAGGTTTTATTATAAAATATTTGAACTGCACCAGACTTACCGTCAGGTCACCGTTTAACTAAGGATGTTGTTCTGTGTGGATGTTTTACAGAGCTGAAGAAGAAATGACTACATACATTAAATGACTATAAACATTACTAAGAATTTACTTTTTTGTTTTTATAAATAATACAGGTAACCAAGTGTAAGAAATCCATAGAGTAATAATAACATATCCTTATATATCGTCCTGGCTATACTTCCCTTAAGAACTTTTTCAGCCAGTCTGTCTTTTAGTAATGAGTTCAAGTGGGCAACTGTAGACATGTTATGGGAAACTTTGGAAAAATCGAAATTATCACAAATGAAGACAATATGTAATTCAATTAACAAAATAGTGCTTTAACCTATGAAAATGACTCACCTAATAGTTCACATAAATTAACATACATCTTATAGTCTGTAAATAAAATATGATTATAGCAAATAGGACAATAACTAAAAGAAAATTCTACTCAATAAATTAACAAAAATCGGCCGCATCGCCATAGTTACATTTAAATAAAAAGCTAACGGACGAACGTTTCGGGTCTATTTGAATTTTAATATCAGAATAAAAAAAAAGAATCCACAGATTTGGTGTTAAGGATTTGCATTATTCCATATTATAGAGTAAATGAATGAAGGCCTAACCTTGTTGATGATCGTTATCGAAATACTCTTACGATTAGCTCACATTATCCTCCAAAGCGAACCGTCTCCTCGTTTGGATGA
The DNA here is from genome assembly GCA_930367205.1 of Acanthosoma haemorrhoidale. Taxonomy (NCBI): domain Eukaryota; kingdom Metazoa; phylum Arthropoda; class Insecta; order Hemiptera; family Acanthosomatidae; genus Acanthosoma; species Acanthosoma haemorrhoidale. Next base: position 89,549,246 of record OV884015.1, on the reverse strand, counting down.
GAGGTTCAGTGGTGTTGATAGAGACTTCTTGCTACGGCTTCGTTTTCGGCTCCCTTTGTTTTAGCTACCTGATTGAAGGAAGGTTGTTGAGTAAGGAAGATCTGGGGGACGATACAAAATAACTATTTGAAAATAGTCATCCTAAGTGTTAGTGGCACCTCAAATACACTTCTGAACTTTGAATGGAAGATGGGGTACGGTTCTGAATGTTTTAACCTCTACATATGAGGTTCCGCAGTAGCATGGTTGGCCTATACTAGGGGTGCCCAACCTTTTATATAACGCAAGCCACGACCAAGGGTTTACCAAATTGAGGAGTCCCACAACTTTACCCCCCTCCCCTATACCCCCTGCTTCTTTCACAATAATTATTTATAAATGGTATAGGGGCTCCTTATCCTTTTGCAAATTTTGAGAATATATCAACATCCTGAAAACATTATAAAACTGTTTTATTGTCTTTTCACAGCTTATGTGATACCTCTTCTTAAATGTATTAGCGGTTTCGACAGCTCTAAGCGGTCATCTTCAGTTATTTCTACTATAAAATAAGAAGGCAAATGATAAAATCTTATACTTGCGCATTACTATTATTATACTTGACAATGGTTACTTATTTTGAATTAGTCCTTTTATTCTGCTACAATTAAAAAATTCTTCAAATTCAAAAAATACAACACATATGTAGTAAATAATTAAAATTAATAACTATCAAGCAATCATAAAAAATTGTGAACATGTCAATCAAATTAATAAAACCTACTTAAAACACAACCATATATCAATCCTATGGCTACTTACCCAATTGGTTATGTGAGATATACCCCACGACAATAGTAATCATCCAAAACAATAGTATACTTATCTATTTAACCTGCTGGGCTGCTACATCCACGCTCCTCAGCCTACGACTGGCTTTGTCCACGATGGGATTTCTTAGCATAAGCATGTTTGCTATTTCTTCCTTTTTATTAATATTATCCAACATTAGGGGATTTTATTTCAAGGATTTCCAGGCTATTAATGTTTTTTTTAATAATGAAAACAGTTAACTATTATTTATGCAATGTATGTTTCAGCCTTTCAGAAAATTGATATTATTACAAACTCTTCTTTTTTTTTTTCTATAAACGATATACACCGAGTAATATAATATATTCAAAAAATGTACATACTGGTACTGGCCTGCACCATCATTTCTTCCTTGGAAGCTTGCTATTTTTATTGGTCGTAAACAAAGAATTGTTTTAATGAGATTAATTCGTCTATGATTTTAACAACTATGATATCACAATTAGCTAATGAGCTATGTTTCATGTCCAAATAAATACCACGTGGAAAATTTTACATGGAAACAAGTACAGTACCGCTGAAAGAGTGAGTTTTCCGGTCAATGGATTGAATTTATTGTCCTGTTTCTGTTTGGGTTCTTTGTTCTTGTTCTGGCTAACGATCAATGGACCCTTTTAGGTAGACAATTGTTATTAGCCGAGTTGGCTTTTGTATCAAAGAAGCCAGAAGGCCTTTTACCTATCAGTTGTCAAGAGCGGATGGCACGGCTGGCTCAAAGCCCTTTAGGGTACCTATGTAAATTGGATGCTCACCCTCAAAAACTACTCCCCCTCTATATTACTCCGTCTATAATTATTATACAGTATACTATACTATTTCTTGTACAAGGCAATACTTTGTGTTTTAGAGGGAAATTTTAATAAAACAAATAGTAATTAGCTGGGTTCATTTCCGACTTGTTCCGCTTTAATGTCTCTAACATAATTCTCTTTCACAGGAATATTTATGTTCACCATGATGTTGGCCAATCATAACCATTTTTTTTTTACTGATGGGTATTTAGGATTTTGATAGAATCACTTACTTTCCCTGGATGTGGATAATGAATAAATAGCATATCTTCGCTGTATATCATAGCTTATATAATCAACAATATAACGTTTATAATTTAAAATCACAGGTATCGTTAGTGATGAAAAGTGAAACTTTTTCTCTGTGAGTATTTTAGAGAGTCATTCTATTTTAGGACTACATTCAAGATTTCATAGGTTTAAATATTATTTGCCATGTATCTTTTTTATTTGATGGCGTTGTTAGTGATGCTTGATATAAAATGGTGGTAAGCATCGTTGCTGTCATTATTTAGGTTTATCATACAATATATGGTTTATATTTTCTATTTATTAAATTGTTTATAACTTTTTTGTACTTTCATTTTTCTAAATAACATGCTTAAGTTACACTCTCCTAAAAGAATGAGCTAAATATAGAATATAGGAGATTCTATATTTAATATGTTCTTATTTATTTATTTTTTTCGTTTTAAACAACTTTATTATGATAAAATTACAATCTGTCTTATTGGGAAATTAGTAATAGTGATAAATGTGCATACCATATTTACAATTCTTCATTCACTCGCTCAGTCATACAGCATTTACAAACAGCCTAGAGACCTCACAAACCACATGGTTGTCACCTCACTCGCATGCGAAAGAAAAAAAACAAACTTGAGAACTCTCCCACGCTCCTCTGTCAGCCACGTCACCGGATACGAGCCAGTAACGGCAGACAAACAGTGCGAGAGCCACAGACGCTCAGGACATAAATGGAGAAACTGGCCATAGCCACGATCCCACTGTCACGTATTTATAGCAGGTCACGAGGCCACTGCCGTTTTAGTCTCCGAGGAGGGTTAAAAGTATAAAATAAAAATGTCAGTGTGATACGTCAAATAACATAAACCTTACTCATATTAAAGATTTTTAATTAGAAAGTTGAGAACGTTCTACATAATATCCCATAGACTTCCTCGGATTGTAGCTGAACTTGGTAATAAAACTAGGTTTAAAAACAATATATAAGACCTCCAGCTAAAGTTACATATCTCTAGCGTGAAAAGGGGGTCCACAAAAACTAGCAAAGGCAGTAAAATATACATAAAAAATAGCACACAATAGGGGATGAAAAAATTAAAGAAGTCTCAAAATTAAATCCTTTTTCCCACACACCAGTTTCCGCCAACGACATTCCACTGCTCAACAAGGCCTTTGCGTTGTTGATCACATCTCCTCAGCCCTTGAAACCAAAAAGTATTGCACTTCTTGATATAGCTTAAGCTTTTGACAGGGTTTGGCACGCAGGTTTGCTCTGCAAGCACAAAAGACATTTACCACAGACCCTTTTCCTAATCCTGCAGTCCTACCTTTCAAACAGCTTCTTCCAAGTCCGCTGTGGTTTAGAATACTCTAACTACTATCCCATAAATGCAGGAGTTCCACAGGGCAGTGTCCTAGGCCCCATCCTCTATAACCTATACACCGCTGATGTTCCCTCTACTCCCAATACCTTCTTAGCCACATTTGCGGATGACACTGCAGTCTTGTCATCCCACCCAGACCCCGACATAGCATCCCATAACCTACAAAAACACCTGGACGAGATCGAGTATTGGTGCAATCAATGGTGGATCAAAGTTAATGAAGCAAAATGCTCCCACATTACCTTCACCCTTTGTCGCAAGACTTGTCCACTAGTTTATTTTAATTCTATTCCTCTCCCTGTAACCGACACAGTACGGTACTTAGGCTTCCATCTCGACAAACGGCTGACCTGGAACCCACATACGAGTTTAAAAAGACAAGAACTAAACAGACGCTTTGGACAACTGTACAGACTACTTCAAAGGACATCCCATCTCTCAATAGAAAATAAACTACTAATCTACAAAGTTATACTTAAACCAATCTGGACATACGGAATAGAGCTATGGGGAACAGCAAAAAAGTCGAACATCAAGCGTATCCAATCCTTTCAATCCAAAGTCCTGAGAACAATAGTAAATGCCCCTTATTATGTCAGCAACAAAACCCTTCATAACGACCTTAATATACCCTACATTCTAGAACTCATCCCTTACAAGTTTATGAAATTCCACAGTAGCCTTTCCAACCACCCTAATCCTGTCGCACAGTCTTTGCACTGCGCCACTCATCCCTATAATCCTCCTCGGAGACTGAAACGGCAGTGGCCTCGTGACCTGCTATAATCGCGTGACAGTGGGAGTCCTGGCAATGGACAGTTTCTCCAATCATGTCCTATTGCATGAATGAGCAAGTGAATGATGACTGTAAATATGGTATGAATGAGATCATTTATCTGTATTATTATTGCCTTATAAAAGGCAGATTGTAATTATTGCACAATAAGGATTGTTGTTGTTGTTGCTTATAAAAAATGGCATTTAAAGAGTAAATCTAGTTCAATAATAACAATATTTTGCGCGAGAAAGGGAGGGTGATGAAAATTAAAGTGAAAAAATATTCGTGCCTAGTTTTGAGATTTAAACCCGTGCAAAAGTTGGGCTTTCAAAATTATTTTCTAATTGCTGCTAATTTATTTTCAGGTTAAAGAATATTAGAGGTGCGATTATTTTGTATTCTAGCGTAATCTATTGGACTTTGGGTACAAGCAGTTTATTTCCCCAGAGTGGGTTTAACATTTTAATTAGAGATTAAGTTGTGGCCGAAGCTAGACAGTGCCTTAGGGAAACACCTCCCTCGCACCAATTTCCAACCGCAAATATAAATCTCTTCTTTTTTGTTTTAGTTTTCTCTCATTTCCTACTTCCCTGGGAGTTTTCCTTTGTTATTTCCGGTTTTAAGAGGCTACTGTCATATATTACAGCTTGATTAATGAAATAACTTTTAGGGTTTTCTAACGGAAAAATTGAAATTCTTGAAAAAAATACTCATCGCACAAATTTTCCAAAACCAGTAGATTGATCCGTTTTTATGAAATGTAGTCGAAATTATGAGTAGTTAACTCTCATTGATATCATTATTTTACAGTTATACATCCTAACCCCTTTAAATGGCTCCATGACTTCAACTTGCAAGATCATATTGCGGCTTATTACGAAATGGTATATAAAAGAAATCAATGTAACTCAAATAATCATTTACTAGTTGTCGAATGTCGATAAGGAAATATCCGTTAATCTGCTCAGTATAATAGGTTATGTTTATGGCTTTTCATAACTACACACAATAATTTTTAAATAAGAGCCAGATAAGTGAATACTGGCCAGGTCTTGACATGAACCCGGGTCTTCCCCGATATTGCACTAAGCTACCCCTCAGCTTAGTTGGTAGAGTCGCAGATCAGACATTGACAAGTTTCTGGGTTTGAGTCCCAATCGTCCTGGTTAATTATTGATAATAGTGGGGACCATTAGAATGAAATACTCTCGTTAAAAAACACAAATAATAAAACTGGCAGTGGTGGAAAAGTAAAAAAACCTTAAACAACTTGAGTTCTCACACTAAAGACCCAATTCAATTGAAAGATAGATCGAGCGTGTATAGAATAGTTTGGGGAATACAATAAATCGTTTGTTAGTAGAGCAAATAGAAAATCATCAATTAGATGCAAAGAACATCTAAAATAACAAACAAACCAATTCTACCAACACCTACAGGAAGAAGGCACCACATAAAGTTGAATTGTTACATAATATAAACAATAAAATATTAATTAATAGCCTGGAAAATATTGAAATAAAATTAGATTCCCTAAAGGCGGATAATATAAAAAAAAAGGAAAAATAGCACTCACGTCTATGTTAAGAAACCCACCCCTTCTTTTACCTCCTGGACAAAGTCAGTCGTGGATGTAGCAGCCCTGGTTAAAAAATAAAAAAAGATACTATTGTTTTAGATAAGTTATATATCTCATATGACAAATTGGCGAGTAGCCATAAGATTGATATATAGTTGTGTTTTATAGATTTTTATAATTGCTTGACAACTTGTTGACAACAATATTTACTACATATCTGTTGTATTTTTGAATTTTAAGAATCGTTTATTGTAGTAGAATAGAAGTAGAATCAAAGTACTGTTAATGAAATATTTCACTCAATGACTGTGACCATTGTTACGTATAATAATAGTAATTAGTTGTTATAAGTTATTAGTTAGTACAATAGTTATTAGTTGGTATAAGTTTATTAGTTGTCGTAATAAAGCTATTTTATAAAACATTCTGAGTATACATTTTCAGTTTCATGAGTTCCTCTTATCGAAATCAAATAAAATCCAAGGCAATTGAGCCTTTTTTAGATCATATTTTTTTTCAACAATAGAGACCCTTATAATTATCAAAAATTATTAACTAAAGTATATCCTAGAAGGGACGGGATTCAAACCCAAGGCTTGTGCAGGGCTCAACCAACTGAGCTAACCTTCCCGAGTTGACTAATAAATAGTTGGCTATATGTTATTAATTATAATGAGATCTACACCACAACCCTAAAGAAGTATTTAATGTAAAATCAATTATCATTTATTAGAAAAAATTATTATGTAAAATCATTAATAATTAAAAGCCATAGCAAAAATTATGCGAAAGATCGTAATTTACTCGTTGGTGAAGCCCCGCGTAGATATTTGTGAGGCCCCGGGTTCGAGTCCCGATTTCAATAGTAATTTTTTCACTAGGTGTTAATCAGTAATTATTATTAGCAAATAATTGTAAATAAAAGTCTTTAAGCATTTGCTTTACTTTTACCAATCTGTTCTCATAAATGTAGATGTAATTACTTATTGTTGAAATGTACATATTGTAGCGTGGTGTGATATTTTATTTTAATACGACTACTTTGAAGGATGGACAAAATTTAAAACATAACGCTCGGAAGAAGACCTCAATATACCATTACAGTATATCAGTCCCTGCTGGTGGAAGATACGATTCTTCGTGAATTTCCAGAATCGTAAATCAGAAACCGAAAGAGGGATAGCCTCTTTAGAATTTAATGTTGTTGGTCCTTTTAAAAATGTATCTCTTCCTTTTCTTTCCTACCCTTCGGGATGATACCTGGTTGGATTACATTCACTTCAGATCCAATATGAGTCACAACTGGAAAAGGGGCTTTTTTTTTGTATTTGACAGTTACAAAAGGGGAAGCGTTGTCCATACTTGAACACATTCGAATATATATTTTGGGATCTGATTCCTGAGTTTGTATTATTTACTACATATAATATTAATAATGATGGAAACAAGTCTCACATGTTTGTCACCTCTCTCACGTGCGAAAGAGAAAGAAAGCGAAGCGGGAGATCCCCCACGCTCCTCTGTCAGCCGCGTAACCGGCCAGTGGCCGGTTCGTCAGCCAACGAATAGTGCGAGAGCCACATGCGTTCAGGACATGAATGGAGAAACTGGCCATAGCCAGGATCCCACTGTCACGCGTTTATAGCAGGTCACGAGGTCTTCGAGGAGGATTAGAGGGATAAGTGGTGCAGTGCAATGACTATGCTACGGGATTGGGGTAGTTGGATAGGTTACTATGGGATTTCATGAACTTGGAAGGGATGGGTTCGAGAATGTGAGGTATATTAAGATCGTTATGTTGCTGACTTAACAAGGGACATTTACTATTGTTCTCAGGATTTTTGATTGAAAGGATTGGATGCGCTTGATGTTCGACTTTTTTGTTGTCCCTCATAGCTCAATTCCGCATGTCCAGATTGGCTTAGGTATAACTTTGTAGATTAGTAATTTATTTTGTATTATTTGAAGTAGTGTGTACAGTTGTCCAAAGAGTCTGTTTAGTTCTCGTCTTTTTAGCCTCTTATGTGGGTTCCAGGTCAGTCGTTTGTCGAGATGGAAGCCTAAGTACCGTACTGTCTCGGATACAGGGAGAGAAATAAAATTTCAAAAAACTAGTGGACATGACTTGCGGCAGAGGGTGATGGTAATGTGGGAACATTTGAAAGATATAAAAAAACATGTCAATCCACAAACAAAAGCAAGCTACTCAACGCTCTCCTATATTAATTTATAGATAAGTCAGAAGGTTCGAAGGACACAAGGAAGTTTGGGTATACAGCTATGTTCTACCCATTATCAACCCTACCTTGCGAGTCTTTTCCTGCCAACACTTTAGCCATTGGGATTTCTAACGAGAAGAGAGTTAATGCTAAGGTAATGTGGGAACATTTTGCTTTATTAACTTTGATCCACCATTGGTTGCACCAATACTCGATCTCATTAAGGTGATTTTGAAGGTTGTGGGATGCTATATCGGGGTCTGAGTGGGATGACAAGACTGCAGTGTCATCTGCAAATGTGGCCAAGAAGGTATTGGGAGTAGAGGGGACATCAGCGGTGTATAGGTTATAGCGGATGGGGCCCAGGACACTGCCCTGTTGAACTCCTGCTTTTATGGTATAGTAGTTAGAGTATTCTAAACCACAGCGGACTTGGAAGAAGCTGTTTGAAAGGTAGGACTGCAGGATTAGGAAAAGGGTCTGTGGTAAATGTCTTTTGTGCTTGTAGAGCAAACCTGCGTTCCCAACCCTGTAAAAATCGAACAACTTATTAATTATTAAAACTGTGGAATTACTTACCATAACTAATAAACAATTATAAATATCACATTTCAACGTTTCACCACTTCAGACCTTTGAATGATTTAACAATTGCGTTTTTTATTGCATTTTCCATATTAAACTGATGATTCATAATTTTCAAATAAGTAAATTTAATAAAAAATCTTGAAAGGGATAATAGTTAAATCCTAAGTCCACAAGATACCGGCATATGCAAAACGATGATTTAATTTTTAAAATTTTAAAAGTTTAATTAATAAGAATAATAAAATAGAGACTATATGAATTATATATTAAATTATTTTTCAGCCAATTGCATTCAAAAAATTACAACAGCTTTCGAACTTACTACCTTCTTGTATTCATGCTCCGTTTAAAATTACATCAATATATTTTTTTTTCATCATTAGAAACCGTTAAATTTTCCCTGTGTCGGCCTATCCTGGTCTTCAATTTCCCCGTTCAATGTTGAAACATAAAATTTTTCAAACAAATCCCATTCTATATTGAAGGAAATTTTCATGAAACATGACTAAGGGCCATTAATTAAAGACTTGATTGAAGACATTAATAAAAACAATTCCATAGTATTGCATTGAGGAACAAATTACAGATTTGAAATTAATTTTTTAATTAACTTATAGTATCATCCTGTTTCTGGCCCACTCCGTCGTGATGAAAGTCCTGAGCGGCTTCGGATGGGGATAGGTCGGAGGAATTTGCTCTGCATCTTACCCATACTTTCACTCATAGCACAACTGTGGAAGATTTCCTAACTTCACCTATCCCTCTCTTACTTCTACCAAAAGCCGTTAGGGTCCTCCAAATACCTTCTGAAAACGTACCTTATCAAAAATCCCATGGATATGATATCCTTACTCCTCAAATTCTCAAACAACTTCCTCCTAAAGCTATTATTTTCCTAACCTACATCTATAATTGCATTATCCGAATGACTCACTTTCCTCTTCTCTGGAAACATTTCATTATTGTCACCCTATTGGTCGAACCCGGTAAACCGCGGATCAAAGTAATTGAAGCAAATTGTTTCCATATTACCTTCACCCTCTGCCGCAAGTCATGTCCACTAGTTTTTTGAAATTCTATTCCTCTCCCTGTATCCGAAACAGTACGGTACTTAGGCTTCCATCTCGACAAACGACTGACCTGGAACCCACATACGAGGCTAAAAAGACAAGAACTAAACAGACGATTTGGACTACTGTACAGACTACTTCAAAAAATACAAAATAAATTACTAATCTACAAAGTTATACCTAAGCCTATCTGGACATACGGAATAGAGCTATGGGGGACAACAAAAAAGTCGAACATCAAGCGTATCCAATCCTTTTAATCAAATGTCCTGAGAACGATAGTAAATGCCCCTTATTACGTCAGCAACCAAAAATAATTAATTATTCAACCATGCTGGACAATCGAGTCCTGAAGATAGACTAAACACACGCGACAGCGGGAGTGCTGGGAATGGTCAGTTTCTCCTATCATGTCCTGAGCGGATGTGGCTCCCGCCTTTCTCTTAGCCTTGATGAAAACTTAGCCTTTCTCCCCACATCGAATACCTGGGAAACAGGATCGTTTCAGTTTGTAACTCCTTCGCAAGGATAGGGGGAGCGATGTGGGGGGTGAGGTTCCCAGTCTCGAGAACCCTCTACCAGGCTGTGGTAATGGGCATAGTAAGGTATGCTTCGCAGTCATGGTCGGCGCACCTGAACAAGGGGCAGGCGCACGCCCTGAAGAGGATACAGCGAATGGCACTAGTACGGGTCACGAGGTCCTACAGGACGGTATCTCAGGACGCGGTGGAGGTTTTGGCAGCGGCGGTACCAGTGGATCTGGTCCTCCTGGAGCAGCGCCTCAGGTCGAAGACGAAGAGAGGGCAGATTGAAGATATTCCACCTCCCCTACGGAGAAGAATTGAGGAAGAGCCTGGGAGGTGGAAGGCCCTCATAAGGGAATGGACGATAGAGGCTTGGGGAGCCAGGTGGACTGGTACGACTAAGGGGAGCACCCTGAGGAAGTACTTTCCCTCAGTCCAGGACAGGCTGAGGGCAAGTTGGGTCTCCCCAGACTACTGGGTGTCACAAGTGCTTACAGGACACGGCGGATTTCGTGCCAGGCTGTACGAATACAAGAGGGCAGAAAGCAGGTCCTGCCCTCATTGCGGAGAGGATGACACCGCGGAGCACGTCGTGCTCTCTTGTTATGCGTTAGAACCGGCTAGAGCACGGCTGCTCCGCTCGATAGGAGAGTACAGCCTGGACGAGTCCGACCTGCCGTCGCTGGTGAATGATGAAGTAAGATACACCGCGTTCTGCAGATTCGTCGGGGAGTGGAGAAGGGTACAAGGCTCCGGGCACTTCAATATATCCAGGGGGGTGGCGCGGGGTGAGCAGCCGAGTCTTCGGGAAGGCTCACCCGAAGCCAACGATGTATCGGCGGTTCCAGAGGAGTCACTGTAAATATGTACATATAGATATAAGGTAGGACTGAGTAGCCTATGGTTAGATATAAGTTTAGTTATAGGGGGATAGAGGATGCACACCCCTTGTAAATATAGCACTTAAGTATAGTAGTAAGATATTAGTATAGTTAACGGATCTGTAAATATTGTAAATAGATTAAGGATACTAGCTATAAGGACAAAAAAAAAAAAAAAAAAAAAAAAATAGCTAGTAAGGATTGTACAAAGTAGATTTAAGGAAAAGATTTTATTTTATTTTGTTTTCTTTGTGGTTTTGGAAAATAAAGAACGAAAACAGTATTACTCAAGGTGCGCTGACCGGTGCAACAATCCCATTGCACCGGAATACGCGCACCACAGGCTACGTAACCCCATGAGCTCGCTTCACGGGCTCGTTGGGTAAGCCCGTTTGAGGCTCAGCCTCAGGAAGGGCATAAAAAAAAAAAAAAAAAAAAAAAAAAAAAAAAAAAAAAAAAAAAAAAAAAAAGATGTGGCTCCCGCACCCTTCGTCAGCCACCGCTGGCTCGTATCCGTTGACGCGGCTGACGGTGGAGCGTGGGGGACCTCTAATGATTCCGCTTCCTCTTTTTCATCCGAGGGAGGTGACAACCATGTAGATTTGAGAGGCCTCTGCGCTGTTTGTAAATAATGTATGAATGAGCCAGTGAATGAAATTTAAAAGATTTGAAACATTGCAATAAGAAACACTTTTTTGACGTTTAACTCCAAAGATTTTGATATTATTTTATTACATTGAACAACAGATACCATATATCTTAAGTATGTTCTTCTGGCTATTGAATAGAAGGGCCGTAGCAAGGCGCCATCGCGAAAGATGAATGACCATCGATGCTCCGTTGTACCGTGCTGTGAAGCATCATCGGGCAATAATATTTTTAATTTCCTAATTTCCCAGCTCAGAGGTAGGTGTTAAGGAGCTATCGGCCGGAAGTATATCGTAAAACAAGGAAGTTAAAAGTTAAACAGCCTCGTCCAAAGAGAGATGAACCTTGCTTATGTTGTGGCTCACTTAAGCAAACAAGTAATTGGTTCAAGTAATTGCTGGAGGGTGGAACTCCCACTAATACACCTACTGCCTGCTTAGTTTAGGGGTAGTTTCAGAGCCGTTAGGGTCCTACCAGGCGTAATCAACATCCGACCCAATTAGTAACCTCGCGAGGAAATTAACTTAATCCAGGAAAAATATTGATGTATAAAGCAAACTAGTAATAATCAAAACCGATGTAGTTAGTTTATTTCATCCATAAATTGGAAGCCTAGAGCATATTTATTTTTATGATTTAAATTTTTTTTTATTAAATATTAACCAAAAATTTATTTTTACATACTAAAATTATTTTAATTATATATTTTTAAACTACATGATAAAATTTACTTTTTAAATATGTAAATTGTTTATGTTTATATGTTATATTTTTGATAGATTTTTTTGTTTTGTTTATTTTTTCAAACAACTATAATTTTCTTTGGAGTGAATGGCGGTGAGGTTTGACCCTTCATAATTACATAATATAAACAAATTTGTCTGCCCCAGATTTTAATCATTTCTAATATAACTTTCGATGGCCTAAACCATAGTCTTCACATAGTACGACTTGAGAAAACATACAGTCATATGTATCAATCACTATTTTTTTGAATATTAAACATATTAAAACGACTATACTACATTGCCATTACAGGATGATTTATTCTTGTTGGCTTATGATGAATATGAGTCTTCAATTTAAGTGCAGTTTGTTGACTTGTTCTTAAAATTAACCAATATCATTCACTGTCTAAGGGCAAAGGGTTAGTTAATTATCCTTCCGAAGTCCGTCCAATACCCCCCGAAACAATGCAGCTTGCTTTCTTGTTGTATGGGCAGTATAATTGTTTTTGTGTCTATAGTTTTTATACATTTAGGAACCATTTTAAATTTTCATTAAATTTTGCATAAAAGTTACCAAGCGGTATGCAATAATGGAATAGTGGAAAAATGACTTTAAATATTATCATACGTGTTTTTTACTTTGGGCTGCTACCAATTTTATTACTTATCATTTTATAATAAAAAAAATTGTATAATATAAATAATTTTAACCAAAATTAACCGGCATACTTTGAGGTGTTGTAAAACATACCTTTAAAATATCAGATCGATTAGTTTACTTAAAACTATCTTGAAAAACACATGCGTACAGAGGGAAGACGGCAACCAGTGTTTTATTGATAATTTAAGTAGTTGGCTTTTGAGCTGTAAATATTTGAACAAAGAATGTCGAAGAAATATATGTTTATTGTATGTAAAATTTAAAAACGATTCCTTTATCCATATTCAGTTATTTTTTCTATATATTTAAAAAAGAAATCATACTGATGCACCCTTCCTTCATCCTATTCATCTTGGAAGACTTTAACTGATGACAGTTGCGAACAAATTTATTAATGAAACTAATTGAAGTTTTCAAATTCAACTTGATTGCTCATTTTTTATATTTGAACTTTGCGAATGCATTAAAACTTAGCTACAATGTGTGTGCATGTAATAGATATGCATATTTGTTTATCTCATTTTAATAACCAGAACGGCTCTCAGAGGCTCGTCAACTACATCCGAACTGACGTGAACACAAATTACTTTCCATGGAGTTTTGCCCGTCAAGTTGCTTTGAGATAATGGAGTGGATAGGTGGATATAATGTTGGCGGGATAAAAACATTAGAAAAATAACACAATAAAATATAAAAAGTACAAGTGACTTATTTTAAATAACCCTGGAGTCCTGAAAATTAAGTACAAAATGGAAATTTATAGAACGAGAAAATTGGCAAAATTTTTGTAGGATTTTATTCGTTAGGATTCTGTGCTTATAAGAACATGATGAATAACATTATTTCATTATGCCATCCTACCAAACAAAAAAATCCCAATACTATAAACATTCCTAAATGTAGAACCCAAAACTTAAATCATTTCTTAAACATATATTTTTATACCAATACGCCAGATGGGAACTTCATGAAGAGTGTGAAGGTTGACTCCACGGTTGTCAGGTGATGCCGAGGTATTAGTGAAGGGTCCATAACTTATTACTTTTTGTTTCCTAAATGGATTCGCTACTTGTTTATCTAAGTAGCTGCTCATTTATCCTCAAGAGGCTGAGTCCACCAGACTAATTTGCTAATCAAGACATGTGAATCATTTCTAATCAAATTATACCTGGCTACTTAACTGGTTTGTAGGAGAGCTGTTTGATCGATGACAATTATTCCAAACGTGGATGCATTGGGAAATCGCCAAGGGTTGCTCTCTCTCCCTCTCTCTCTCTCTCTCTCTCTCTCTCTCTCTCTCTCTGTCTCTCTCTCTCTCTCTCTCTCTCTCTCTCTGTATGATAATCACGGAACAACTTCATTATGATGCAGCTGGCACGAATGCAATCTGCAGTCTAATACCGATGGAGGCCTCAGCTAAGTGATCTTCCTCTGCCAGTGCAAATCCCATCGGGCGAGCATCATCCAACTGGGAACCGCCACGCCAATTTCTCTCTATGGTTTCCATGATAGGATACTCTCTTGTCATTACATAGTATTCGATGGGTGCTGCATCGATAAGTTCATAAAATATTGATATGTTGAGCTCGAGGCAAGTATGGAGTTTTTGCGATGTGCAATGCATAGATAAGGAAATGCAAGGACCAATCGTCGTGACGCATGCTTAAAATAAATATTTATTTTTCATAGACAATTTTATAACGTACCATATTCCGATCACATCTAGCGATATTTAACTGAATTTGGATGAGAGTGAAGTTAAAGCATTTTGATATTGGCTGGGAGGGTGTTCGACATGGAATTGCTCAGACAGACCACCTGAGCGGAAACCGGAGGTCGCAAGATTTGTATAGTCTTTTTTATCATTTTTGTATACTCATCCTTAAAATACTTATCCGATATTATCAGCTATCAGCTCACTCACCCTATGAAAATTGAAATTTGTGAAAAAAATTTGCTGACAGACCAATACGAACACATGACCATCTAGCAAAGCAAATGGATACATACAATTTATTGGAATTTTCTGGTTTAGAAGATTGTTTTTTCCTGTTGAGAAATTCGCAAACATAAGGTATCGCAAGTTTTAGTTGCGATCGATCATATATGGTAATTTCAAAATAAATGACCTTAAACCTCTCTAATATCCATATTTTTTTATTATTACACATTCCAATCGTGGTCGTATAAATACCATATTTGACTCACTAAAAAATTCAAACCAGTAATGATCCAAAGGCTGGTTTATATACAACATTTTACAACATTTTTTTTTTTTTTTGGATAAGAATTTGTTATTACAAAAAAACCTACAATCACCCCAACTGGGGCAGTTACCTATTGTAGTTCGTACCAAATTAAAAATAGTTCATTCGCTGTTTTATGACACCTTACTGAACCTTTTCAGTGGAAGTTGTTTTTCAAGAAAAAGTCGACCCCTAAGAAATAAATTTACATCTTGGGTAGATGGATAAATGATGAAATTTATCGAATCATACAATGTAAATTAAATATTAACGAACACAATCACATTGGCAGAGGCTGAGAGGAGACTAGTCGTACTTCATCGGAGCGTATCAAATGGGTTGGAAGAAAGGGTACTGTGTCGTTGAGGCCTAACGATGAGGGGAGACCAAGGTTTTTAATGGTCGGAGATCGATCGTGTCGTGCGATCCAAACGTAACATGAATTATAATATGAACATTATTGATAAACGATTACAAAAAAGTCGATAATTTATTTTAGAACGTTCTAATTAGTAATGTGGCTTGAAGGCTTTTTAGTCACGTAACTGTCTTAAGAGGTTCTTATGCCCTATAAAGCATACAGTGTGTAATAAGAACCTTTGCCAATTGCCACCCCATTGGCAATACAAATGTACAGGATTGTTTCGTGCTTTGGTCGTTTTTGTACCTGTAGGTTACATACTTTGTGTGTTCGGAGAGATGACAGGAAGGCTAACCCGAGCATCTGCTCAGGCATTTACCCAAGACACCTGGGGAAAGTAAGGAACAAACAAACCTCATTGAAACCTACCCTATGTGCGTAGGTTAAATCAAGCAGGCCTATGTAAACTGTGTTCTTTTCACGCTTCAACAAGTCCCTCCCTACCTGTCTCTGTTTAACTTCCAGCGTCTTCACTCGTGTATTCACTGGGAATGATGCCATTATTGTAAGTTATTTTTATTGATAAACTGTTTAAACGTATTTAATAGAGTGAGATCGTTAATTGAACGTGGCAGTAAAACTTACTTACTAGCCTGTACTACTTGATAATATATCAATAAATACAGATCGGCACACTCTCATACCTGCAGAATTACAGAATACATAGATAGATAAAATGTACGAATTCATGGAGTATTCTGTACTCAGGTTCACCTATCCCACATCGATGGCAACAGACTGTTGGGGAAAAATTAGGTTAAGAATTAGTATGTAAGTTAGTTTTAAAGTTGATCAAAAAGGCGAGCACCATCACCTTTATTAGTCAGTTTAGTCCAGTCACGTATAATGTATATTATTATACTTGTTTATTCATTATATAATTTTTATAAAATAACAAAACCTGTATATAATGTAGCGATGCTACAGGAAATAGAAAAATAATTTGTAAATAGATTCGCCTGAGCATCTATAATTATCTGTAAATTTAAAGGGGCTATGAAAGAAAAAAAAATCATGCAGTATCACAGAATACATAGATAAATAAAGCGTACGAACTCATGCAGTATTACAGAATTCATAAATAGATAAAATGTATGAATTCATGTAGTACTACAGAATAATAGATATATAAAATGTACGGATTCATACGTCTGCCGACTCGTTGCAGAACCTAATAAGCCTAGTGTTTAACACTATGACCCCGCATCGATGGCAACAGACTGTCGGGGAAAATTAGGTTAAAATTTACTTGTTAGGTGTAAGTTATTTTTAAGTCCATGATTTATAAGGTTATTCCTGTCACTTTTAAACATGTTTAGACAATGAATGTGTAATGTAAATTATACTTCTGTAACAATCACAAATCGCAATGTAAAATTATTAAAAATTGTGTAAAATGTATTCAAGCTACAGGAGATGACCTACTTGTAAAATCTATACTGATTTCCATAATTATTTGGGGATATGAAGGGGGGGATTTATTAGGATCATACAATTTCCATCATTCAGTTCATTTTAATGGTCTTGAAAATTGTTTCTGCCTAGAATTTAATCAGATTGAGTTAATAACCTTGTTACGATAATCTCGTGTAACAAACAAATTCACGGTCATTTCTCGTTGATTACGACACTTTGACAGCTGAAAGTGGTTGCGCTATATAATAAAGAATTATGGGAAGGCAATGTTATTACCACTTTATTTTTATCGGTCTTGAGTGTCCGGAAAGATTTTGAAGCCATTGTGGGGATGAGAGAGGTATCTTGTCCTCTTTAATGCAAAATGTCTTTGAACAATACTGGAGATAAGCTTGTCACATGGCGAGTAAAGCTTAAAAGAATGTGATAGGGCACGAACTGGCCTCTTAAGGGACGACAAGTGAACATTTGTCCTCAACTGCAATAGTCCACTAAGAACTAATCGATCGTAGGAAATAATTCTAAAGATCTACCTGGTTCAAATATTGAGGTGTTCTTTTAAGTTTAAACTAGAAGGCTCCCCATTAATTTACAGTCAATTTTTTTCTAATTTACTCCTGTTTGAACTAAGTGATAGGGAACTTTTTGAAATTACTTTGCTTTCAAATGACACTGAATACCATAAAATTCATTTCAAACTATTCAGAAAACAATGCACCACTGCAGGTTTTTCACCCTTAAAAAATAATACAGTAAAGAGATTCAAAATTCAACTCTTCCCCAGTCCAGGAAACGTTTGGTGGTTAAGTTATTATTCACCAACAACAATGCCTGCCAACAAATCAGTAATTCATCGTACGAACTAGAACGTTCAACAAGTCACGCTGTATGAAGTGCAAATGATGTTGCCAATCACGGCGGTGCTGTTGATAGTTTTGTCAGTTGGTGAGTTTTATTTTTCTTCAAAAATCATCATCGTATTGCAGCTTTAGAATAGGGAAAGTGTTACATATTGTTTTCCTATTCGTTTCGAAAATATTTATGACTTATAGTCAGTTCGACGGGATATCTTAATACAACACATTCAGTACAATACGACATAACTAAATACAGTAATATATGATGAAAAACATGTAGTTTCCAACACTTCAAATAGTCATTTTAATTCTTACTTCCAAAAGTTTCCTTTGTTACTATGCTGCCTGAATACGAACACGGAACAAAAAGATATCTTTAATGGTTTTTTTTATAAGGTGACAAAAGTTCCTTTTTATATAATTTATTGTTATAATATAATACGAAGTAATGGAGTTCTTTACTCCTTGGTTTGATTATAGCTTATAAACATCTTGGCATGTTTTGTTTCAGACCAGCTATGTCATTTCATTCCTCTTGAAATATTCTTTTTGAATCTCTCAGTGTTTCCGGCCAGGCTACTTAATAATTGAATATTACCGATTTAAGAAAATTCGCGTCCGACGGCACTTTGAAATCAAATGTTTGAAACTTTTCGCCTCCAGGTTCTGTGTTCTTATTCCTGAAAGGTGTATTGGAAGGAGAATAAATAAACAATGTTTCATGTTGTTATCTCTTCTCAAATACTTGGGTTCCGTCTAGCCACAGTACACATAAACTGATCTATGTATGATGAGAAAGTGTGTCTCATGGAGTTAAGTCTAAATTGACCATGATTGCTCCAAACGAGAGGAGTTAATACTCGTTATTAGTTAAAATAATGAAGAAAGTAAGTATAAATAAGTAAGTTTAAATTGATTCGTTAATTAATTAATAAATGAACTTTGGATCTAACAATTATTCTATCTATATCTGCAATTATTCTAGAGAAACAATGTGCCGAAGTCTGGATAAATCTGCATGCATTATAACAGGCCCCCTCTACCCCCAATATCTTCTTGGCCACATACGCAGATGAGACTGCAGTCTTGTTATCCCACTCAGAATCCCATAACCTTCAAAAACATCTTGATGAGATCGAGCATTGGCACAACCAATGGCGGATCAAAGTTAATGAAGCAAAATATTCCCACATTACCTTCACCCTCTGCCGCAAGTTTTGTCCACTAGTTTTTTTAATTCCATTTCTCTACCTGTACCCGAGTTAGTACGATTCTTAGGCTTCTATCTCGACAAACGGCTGACCTGGAACCCACATACGAGGATAAAAAGACTAATCAGACGCTTTCGACAACTGTACAGACCATTTCAAAAAACATCCCATCTCTCGATAGAAAATAAATTACTAATTTACAAAGTTATAATCAAGCCAATCTGGACATGCGGAATAGAGCTATGGGGAACAGAAAAAAAGTCGGACATCAAGCGCATCCAATCCTTTCAATCAACTAGTCCTGAGAACAATAGGAAATGCCCCTATTTACGTCAGCAACAAAACCCTTCATAACGATCTTAATACGAGGGTGGTCTGAAAAGTTTCCGACCTAACAAACCTTTTATTTCACTAGCTTTTATTTATTTTATTATCATCTTCATGTTGAGGTCGGACACTTTTGAGACCACTTGTGTATGCCTTACATCCTCGAACTCCTTTCCTGGAAGAGATGAGCTTCCAGGTTCATTAAATTCCATAGTAATCTATTCAACCACCCTAATCCCCTAGCACAGTTATTGCACTCCACCACTCATCCCTATAATCCTCCTCGGATACTGATGGGAGTGGCCTCGTGACCTGCTATAAATGTGTAACAGTGGGAGTCCTGGCAATGAACAGTTTCTCCAATCATGTCCTGAGCGTATGTGGCTCTCGCACTCTTGGTCAGCCTCCGTTGGCTCGTATCCGGTGACGCTCCTGACGGGGGAGCGTCATAAACCGAAGGTGAGCCCCATCACTTAGTTCTGTATATGTGTATTTTGACCTTTTAACTTCAAATATATTGTTATTGTAATTATACCCTCCGAATGCATCTGCGTATGCAGCAAGAGGATAAAGTTGTAGTTATTTGTTCACTGAATTTTGTTCACATATTGTAAAAAATGATTAATAAAAGGTGTTTTGGGGGGAAAAAAAAGGAGGAGCGTGGGGGACTTCCCAAGACTCCGCTTCCTCTTTCGCATGCGAGGGAGGTGACAACCATGCTTGGGGGGTCTCTGGGCTGTTTGTAAATACAGTATAAATGAGTGAGTGAATGAAAATTGTAAATATGGTATGAATGAAAACATTTATCACAATTACTTATTTCCCAATGAGGCAGATTGTAATTTTATTATAATATATAAGTTAATGTTTATTGAATTACAAGCTAAGAAAGGTTGGTAATAAGAACACGTAGAACGTTATAACAAGACTGCTTTATTTAGACCAAGATACCTCTATCTATAGGTATTACCTGTAAACATATACAGATAACATATGTTTGGGGATTAAGGCTGGGCACTAGCGGCGCCTGGACTTAACTCCCCCCCACCAGTTTACGAACACCCATTCGCAAACTTTGAAGTCCAACACTCGGACGTCTTAGTCCATTCAAATAATGCTCCGCTAATGTTACAAAGGAGCAAAGGCCAGCCCCGCCCGTACACAGCCCGTACACAGCCTGTAATCCCTCGCATTAGGCTCTAATCCTATAAAACGTAAAAACCAACTGTCACTTGTAAACAAAAAACACAAAAGAAAACTTTGACTTTTAAAAAAAAACAATACTTCTGTGGGAAAAATCACATAACTATAACTATTTACAATGTTCCTTGCGTGTATGCTGCGAGGACACTCCAGCTCATTCCTGATCTACAACCTCCCCCCCTGGTGGAAGCTTTAACTGTTCTATGTGGACATTTCGCCGCTTCTTAGGGGGTCGTATACTCTCAATTGTCACGACGTTGTGTTCCCTAATCACGACCACTTTAAAGGGGCCCTCATATCGCACCAGCTCTTTGCTCCTATTTGACCCTAGTTTTTTATAGACGATAGTCCCGATTTTAAGTTCCCCCATTCGATCCCGGACTTTGAGGTTTTCCCGTTCCACTCGTCTCGCTTTGTCCCTCGTTATCCTTTCTCGGACTTTGTCGCATATTTTCCTCAAACCGACAGTATTACTCGCCATTTTCTCCACCATTCCCTTGTCTGCTACCGTCTCTGCCCCATTTCTCCGTCTTTCGCTCAGCCCAAAGAGGATCTCGAACGGGGAGAACCCCGTCGCGGTGTGGATCGAATGATTGTAAGCGGCCACCGCCTTCGGCATTGCCTCATTCGCCGGCAGACCCTTTTCCGCGTGATATACCCGCAGGTGGTCACTCAGGGTGCTGTGCAATCTTTCTATCCCTCCTCTACTCTTAGGGTGCCCTGGGGTATCAAGATGCCAAGAGACATCGAGAGTCTTCATTTCTTTTCGGATGTTGGCATTGTCAAATTCTCTGCCCCCATCCGACGAGATCCGGTCTGGTACTCCGTAAAACTGGAACCAGGTATTTAATGCCAGCATTACCGCGTCTGATGACCGATCTTGCACCGGGTGCGCCATGGCCACTTTGCTAAAGCTGTCGATTGTGGTAACCCACTTATACCCCCTCCAAGTGAAGGTATCCACTTGTAAGTCACTCAACGGTGTCTCGGCGGTGGGCGATTCTTCTTGTCGCCCCCGTGGCGGATGTCTGTCATACTTCGTAGTGAGACAAACTGCACATGCCCCTATCATTTCTTGTATGCTCTTTTTCATTCCCCACCAAAAGTACCTCCGCCGCAACGCTTGCAACGTTTCCTGAACTCCACGGTGGTTCGTTTTTCCTTGGTGATAGGCCAGCGTCACTTCCAGCTGCTGTTCTCTGTCTTTGAGTGTCTCCACCATCGACGTGCACCGAATAAATATCCTATCCACTCCAAGTTGTTCCGTTCGCCAGAGTCTACGAATTTTCTCCCAAATAGTGGCATTCCCTACAAATACATGATGGGTCTTTCCGGGTTCCGAGGCATCTTTCAATGCACGGCAAATTTGGTCGCTCCTAACCCCTGGTGGCGACCAAATCGTCGCGATTTTACTTCTCCCATAACTCTCATATGCGATCTGCAGCCGCCCTGAGGTCTTGGATTTCCAAATGATCTGCCGTCTTTTGTCGTTCACGATCCCTTCTGTTACTTCCATTTCAACAGGTCTTTCGGCGGCGGAACCTT
The DNA here is from genome assembly GCA_930367205.1 of Acanthosoma haemorrhoidale. Taxonomy (NCBI): domain Eukaryota; kingdom Metazoa; phylum Arthropoda; class Insecta; order Hemiptera; family Acanthosomatidae; genus Acanthosoma; species Acanthosoma haemorrhoidale. Next base: position 89,527,070 of record OV884015.1, on the reverse strand, counting down.
CCTCTTCAAGGGTTTTCTCACCTTCGCTATCTCCTCGCGTACCGAGGCTTCCATCCTCCCCGGGTGTCCATTCCCGAAGAAACTGTTGGTTTTCCCCGGATGGTTCCCCTTCTTCCAATGCATTCACAGTAATGGCTCTGGACAGCCAGTCTGCCACTACGTTCTCTTTCCCGGGTTTATATATGATCTCCATATTGTACTGGGACAAAAACTCTTTCCACCTCGTGACCCGCGCCGAGGACTCCTTTAACTTTCCTACCCATTGTAGGGGTCTGTGGTCGGTGTGAACATAGAATTTTCTGCCGAAGACATATGGGCGGAAATGGTCTATAGCCCAGACGATACCTAGGAGCTCTCTCTCTCTAGAGCACTATACCGCGCTTCCGTTTCTGTGAGCCGTCGACTAGCGTACGCCACCGGGCGCTCCCCACCGTCTCTCTCCTGCGACAACACTGCCCCCAGTGCGTATTCGCTGGCATCAGTGGTGATTGTGAAGGGATGTTGGAAATCGGGAAATGCTAATATTGGTTCCTCTTGTAAGCTTGACATACATTTCCGGATGTTCTGCTCCATGATTGGGGTAATTACCACCCTCGCTCCCTTTCGCAGTAAATTATTAATAGGCACCAGGTATGCCGCCATGTCCGGCACAAATCTTCTGTAATAATTAAGCGTCCCCAGAAGTCGACGGATCCCCTTTACATCTGTGGGCACCACCATCCTTCTAATCGCCTCGACCTTCGTAGAGTCTGGCTTAACCCCCTCCTGTGAGATGGCGTGGTCCAAAAAATTGATTTTTTTCTTCCCCAACAGAGACTTCTCCATGGACAATTTTAATCCGAATTCGCGGACTCTTTGAAATACACTTCTTAGGTGCTCAACGTGCTCTGCCTCCGTTCTGCTGAAAACTAACAGATCGTCCATGTAGACCTGGCATACCGCTTCGTCTATTCCCCTCAAAAATTCATCCATTAGGCGTTGAAAGGTAATCGGGGCGTTTTTCAGTCCAAATGGCATCCTGGCAAATTGATAATGCCCCCTCTCAAATGTAAAGGCCGTTTTGTCTTGGTCGTTCGCACTCATCTTGATCTGGTGATAGCCTGCCTATAGATCTAGGGTACTAAATATTGTCGCCCCGTTCAATCTGTCTAATATGTCCTCAAATCGGGGAATAGGATACTTCTCGTCCGTCGTGTTCTCGTTTAACTTCCGATAATCGATAACTACCCTGTATTTCTCCGTCTCGTCCCCAGGTCTATTTTTCTTCCTCACTGCCCATAGAGGACTGTTATATGGCGAAGTGCTATCAATTATAATCCCTTGCCGTTTGAGACTCTCTAGCTCCTCTCTAATATGCCTACGTAGTGCCTGCGGATATCGTCTCTCTTTCACGTATGTGACGCGTTCTTTCTTTAACTGGATCTCGTGGACCGTCTTCCCAGTCGCTCCTAGCGTGTCTCCCTCTACGTAAAAAATATCCTCAAACTCCCTCTGTAGGCCTTCCCTCCAGCCCTCTATTTTATTAACCGCCCCTATCCGCGCTCTTCCGTCTCATATAGTCCCTTGACATTTATATTCCACTTTCCCCAACTTAATGTTCCATTTTTCCCCGATATTCTCCACACGCGCGCCTACCTTCCCCAACATGTCGCACCCAACTATCACCTGGTACTCCCGCGGCATGTTTCCTACGATATGTATCTTTAGATCTCCCCCTTTCTTCGCCCACCTATTTAGCCCTATGACTAACTCTCCCACTACCTCGCAAGGGCCTCCCAGGGTGATTAAACTACAATTACATACCTGAATCTGGAGTGCCCTCTCTCCGCCATACAGCCTCTCCAGCGCTCCGCGGGACATGATGGTGTTGGTGCTTCCCGTGTCCACCAGGCACATCTCTCCTCCTTTGACCCTAATTATTGGCAACGCACACATCCTCTCCCGAATTGCATTACATCTCAGGATGCGGTCGCCTCTCTGCCAACACGCTCCTTAGGCTTCATCACGTTGCTCCCATCTACGTGACTCGACCTTCTGCCCTGTCTGTCTCCTGTTTCTGCTGCGCCTCGCTTCTTCTCCTTCAGTTCCCGAAGTCCCTGATGACTCATCTTCTGATGATCCACTCTCCCCATGTGTCATGCTCCGTCTCTCTCTTACTTCTCGAGTGTTTAACTCCATTGGTTCTGGTCGTTGGTATTCTCTCCTCCGGAAGATATACGGGCAATGCCTCGCGATGTGTCCTTCCTCGCCACACTCAAAACATTTTGTTCGAGGACACTGTGCCACTAAATGTCCTGCCTTCCTACATCCGTGGCATTTTCTTTCTTCCCTGGGCGGGGCATAGCTCGGTCTCGTTCCTCTAAATCTTCTTTCTCCTGTCGTTCCCTTGTCTCTGCCAATAACGGACGTTTCTGGTCTCCTCCAGGTTGGTTTCAGGGTCCGGGTTCTTTTGTATGCAACTCGGCTCCACTCATTGTCGACGTCTTGCACCCTTACTTCTTCCTCCTTGGCACTAGTGTCGATCATTGATTGTGCACACTCCGAGAACGAGCGCTCATCAGAGAATCCTTCCTTTCTTCCTGTCTCCTTGGCCAGTTGCACTTTTAGAATTGTGGATAAGAATCCCATTCTACCCTCCACCTCTTCTACGCTAATCGACTCTCTCATCTTCTCCGTTATCTTATTGAAACGGACTACTAACCCCGCAGCATATTGCCCGTTACTTTGTCTTGGGGACTTTGTCTCCCTAAACATTTGGAATATGTCCTCCTCGGGAGTCCATCGTCCTCCTCCGTACGCCTTCTTCAATCTCATCTTAATTAATTCCCACGGGGTTTCTTCATCTGCCTGAATTTGATTCAGTATACTTCTCTTGACCCGACATATCAGGGCCGCCTTCAACGATTCCGCGTCTCTGGGATCTATTAAATTTTCTTCTGCTTTAGCTCCAATTAAAGCTGTGAGACGGTCTCCTCCTTTTAGGAAATGGTTCAGCTCACCCAGTTCCCCAGTGAATCTCTCCAGCTCCGCAACAGCCTTCCTCAGATCCTGGGTATTCATTGCTTTTACCCTCATCAGCGCGAGCGCCGTGGCATGAACTTCTGGCATAGTTCCCACTCTTCTAATATCTGCTCCCTCTACGAGATTCAAGACGGGCTGTCTCAAAACTCCTCCTTCAGTCATCTTCTCTCTTTCGCGTATAGAAGAAAAAAAAACAAAAAAAAAATTACGCTCGCACTCGATAACTCTCTTTCTCCACGGTTCCCGGGTTTCGGCACCAGTTAATGTTTATTGAATTACAAGCTAAGAAAGGTTGGTAATAAGAACACGTAGAACGTTATAACAAGACTGCTTTATTTAGACCAAGATACCTCTATCTATAGGTATTACCTGTAAACATATACAGATAACATATGTTTGGGGATTAAGGCTGGGCACTAGCGGCGCCTGGACTTAACTTATATATACTCCTTTATTGTGCTATAATTACAATCTGCCTTTTATAAGGCAATAAGTATTAGCTTTATTACTACTTATTATAATAAAGCTGATATTCATTATAACAGATACCTTAAATATATATAGAAACTAATTACAGATCCAATCAATCCCTACTTTAAATAAAAGGTATCACATATATAGTGGACCTTTAGGGAGTTATGAATCAGAGGCCTAGAACATGTTTCTAGAAAAGTAGCAATTTACCAACACATTCACTCAAAGGGTTGCTATAATTCATAAATAATTAAAGAAACCAACGTGCTGGAAAACCTATAAATCTCATTAGACACTTAATTAATAAGAACTAAATCCCTTAACAAACAAAAATACTTATCCATCTCGTATCAAAAATCCTGATACCAGGCTGCACGGCTCAGGTTGGCACGTGCTCAAGGTGAACAGAACACTTTTAATGTATACTCATTTAAATATAATGAACTATTTCTACAAACTTTCAAAAGTTAAGGATATCCATAATTTATTACTTCTTTATTTAAATAATTTAACGTTTATATTATTAAACCTTATATCAGCTTTAAAACAACTCCCATTTTTACTATATTAACAAATCACTAATAATTATTTACTATTTAACAACTTTACTATTACGTATGTATCACCCAATGCCATTTGAATCTCTGAAGATAAAATCGATCTACATAAAATCTATGTGTCTATATAAATCTACTTGCCATCTTATTTGAATCCTCAAAAATTTTCACAGTTAAATAAATGTGTTTAACGGTACAGTTTCACTGGTTTTTCATAAATCTATAACCAGAATATGTTTCCGTTAATACTACTAAATCCTTACCTCATACACCCTTCGACGTGCTCAATTCCCTCCCGAAAGGGTTGACAACCAACCTCTGGCGCAAACTGATACATTTAAATACCTAGGAGTTACAGTTCATAAGATACTTGAAAACAGCACACAAATAAAACGACTAATTCAGTCACAGGCTTCAACCTATTGAAGCATTTATTGGACCAACGATCAAACCTTCCCTAGTCTCGGAAATTATTGGCATAAAAAGTTCTACTGAAACCCTTTTGGACATTAGGAGCTCCAATTTATAGATGTGCTAAGATGACTGACATCAAGACTATTACTTTACATTACTGCGTTAGAACGCTATACAGAAACCTCACAGGCATTCAAAACCCACCGGTACAAGGTCTGTCGTCTGACAACTGGTAGCATTCATCGATTTACGAAGAGACGTTGGAATAAAAATATTCTAAATTAATAACAATCATGTTCAAGTGCCATTTGACTTCATACCATACATGCCATTTGACTTCATACCATACATGCCATTTGACTTCATACCATACATGCCATTTGACTTCATACCATACATGCCATTTTATCATATTTGCCGCACATTCTACGGATATGACGACGCTAGTCACGGTCGTGACTAATTAGAGTTAAAAAAAAAAGATTTAAATATTGGAAACTCTCAACTGGCGACTCTCACAGACCATTCTGCAACCTTAGTCACAATTGCTTTAAGACGCCATTTTTAAGACTGGCACTCATGAAATTCATCCGAACGGCCCTTGCCAGTTCTTAATTAGTCGAATCCCTTTATGGGACAACTTCCCGCTATTACTTGCCCTTCCTGAGGGAGGAGGATCCCGGCCTAGCACCGCCTCACTATTCAATTATATCCCAGTGGAATTAAATTTAATAAAGCCTTATACCGATCTAATCTTCTCAACGTGCCCATAAAGCCCAGTCTCTTCATCAACTATACTTAAATAAATTCATTACATTTTCACTGCGCTGGGGCAACTTTAGCCAAGTGCTATAATTGAGACAATTCATTGGCTTAAGTTCATAGTTTCCGTTCAAATTTCTCCGTTTTTCTGGGCTGATTAGACTAGTTTAGCCAAGAGGTAGCGCAATTAAAATTCTTTCCGGTTGTAACCGTAAACCGGAGTCCTCATAAAACGGAATTGCTTATAAATTTTTGATTTCATAAAACTGAAGAACCGAAAAGTTTTAGTAATATTTATATTTAATATGATGTGCTAAAAATCTTCAACGAGCAAGAATAAACAGATTCTTGGATAAGAATAAAATCTTGGAAATCTAAATAGTTTATTCATTTATTTACAACACTTTGTTAATTTTGTTAAATTGTATGCAGCCTTTATCTTATATCATCCACTTCTTGCCATTTACTTTAAAAATTTCTCCATTTTTGAGAAATATATTGGTCGGTATTTCAGTAGAAGAAGCGTTGAGCGCTGCCGTAATTATCATTGTGCATTATTTTTATATCAATCTTCATACTGAAAAAATAAACTAAAAAATATACATAAATTATTTGTTATTTAATATTGTATTTTTAGGGGTATCACTGGGCGTCCTCTGCCTACATGCCATGTATCCCATTTTGTAATATTTACACATCATTTAGTCGTTGTGATGGCCAATTATAATTACGAATCTATAAATAAATTAAAAAAATATATTTTAAATATGAACATGTGTAATTTTAATATGCAGACTGTCATGTAAGTTTTAAGCAAGCCAACTGAAATTATGATGTAACTATTTTAGTTACGTTTTGAAAGTATAAATGTTATGGTTTAATTTCCGTAGCTAGAAGATGACTGCGTATTTAAGAAGTGAAGACCTAGGAAAAAAATTATTTTAATAATTATTTCTTAGAAGTACACCCATGAACTTTTTTTTAATCATTGCAAAATAAAAAAACATACCTTTAACACCATTATATGCCTAATCTGGTTTAACAAAGGTTCTTTACTAAAAGGTACGCCTCATTATCATAATCATAATCAAAAACTTTTGTGACAAACCATAATTCTTAAACTTTGTTAAACTCTTCTTAAACTTTATACTGCTCAATGCTATATTCGATACTACATTAATTTTTATCTTAAGACTTACAAATCTATCTATCCAGAGAAGTCAGAAGTTCACCGTTCAAAAAGATCTTTTAAAAAATATATAAATGTTTGTTGTGTCGATTTTAAGCTGTGATATACTTGAATAATCAAAAAACAAAGATATATTTTACCAAGTCCCAAAAAAAATGTTTATATACCATCTCAATTTAGAAGCTACAGGAAGAATGAAAAAACGACTAAACAATGTATAGTTTTATTTCAAGGAAGAGGAAAGTTTAACGGGAAAACAAAAAAAAAACTAAACAAGACACCAAGAATTTTAATTTGACACTAAACTAGTAATAATAGGATATTTTCAAAAGTAGTAATAAGCCCTAATGACGGAATTATACCCATCATAGCTCATAGTTTAATTATAGCTATTTAAAACACTAGCAATGAAAACTTGTGAATGTAATTTTAATAACGGTCAATGGCTATTTGGAGTAATATTCCACTAGAGTAGCCATATAAAATAAATGCCATTAACGTCAAGATCTTTAGATAGATTTCCAACTCACAATGACAGGAAACATTTATGTTTTATTAATCGTGGAATCCATTTGTCACTCTTCATTTTTTTGTCTTTTAATGAAGGTGCCTCAATCAATGTTATAATTGGAATCATTGGAGCATCAAATCAAACTAGTAAACAAAAATGGCTTCTACGTAAAACACGAACAAGGTTAATTACAATTATTTCCAGTCTCAGTGATTCTATATTACTCGAAGTACAGATTATTCATCTGGGTACTCGAGAGGGCCTAGGTGCCCCTAGGCTCAATCCTTGGTAGACAGAGAGTCTACCTTCCTGATTCCATCCGCCTTTTTAGGCATTCCACATCCTATATCCTTCTCATACATTCTTCAAATGGGGGACTCCCCTTAGTGAAAGGCACTCATTAGCCCAATATAATTTTTCTTTATTTTTCCCACATCCTATTTTCATAAGTTTGAGAGCTATGAAAAAAAAAAAAAAAAAAAAAAAAAAAACGAGAGGCTAAATCAAATACTTAGTTGTATCCATACGTACAAAAATAATTTGTAAATAGATTTCCCAGAGGATCTATAAGTATTTACAATTATCTGTAAATTTAAAGGGGCTATGAAAGAAAAAAAAAAAAGAAAAAAAAGAGGCTAAAGAACCCCGCACGTTGCCTGGGATGCCGACGTATGTGAGATCATCCACCGGAGACACATGAAATTATTTTACTCGATGCTGCACCTCACCAACCCGGAGTGTTGCAGCGCCCCTAAGACCATGACTCTACCACCCTTCCTGCATCGATGGCACTAGGCTCTACAGGACACTAAGGTGATGTTAGTTTTGGTTCATAAAATCATCCTTAAGGTCTCTCTTATCACATTTTAAACCATTAACTAGAGTTATATGATGCATATCAGATTTGTAACAGAAATCAACAAAAATGCATACAATTTAGGTACGCTACAGTTGCTACAATAAGCCCAAAGTGTAAAATTTAGTTAATGGATTGAAATGGTTAGCATTTTCTGTTATATTTGAAATGTGTAATTAAATTAATAAAGGTATTTTGAAACAAAAAAATAAACGCAAACAATAATTATGGTCCGATTTCAAAGTTGGGTTATCATGCAATCGGTGTCCTATGAAAAATTTCTCCAAATTTTCAATAAAAATATTTTTTTTTTTTTACTTTTCGTGGATCAGACTGACAAAACATAGTGCAGCAAAAGAGTTACAGTTAAATACGCACCATGAGTTAAATTGCTTAAGTTTGGTTTGAGATTCGAGGGTAACGATCGTAGCTAGTCAATTGAGTTTCCATTACTAAATCCAATTAACACTAGATTGATAATGAATCTCAAAGTGTTCCCGCACCGTCGGAACCGCCTGCACACGTCTGCCAATCTAATGGAATTGACATTGTTCCACCTTTTAATAATATAAAATCATTATTACACTGGGTGGAACAACTCTCTCTCTCTCTCTCTCTCTCTCTCTCTCTCCAATTGTTATTATTATTATTACCTCCGACATAATGGCTTGTATCAGATTAATTCTGCCCCCTTCTCATCCAGTTAAATCCAACTGTAGGGTGTATTAGATTGATTTATTGTTCAACTGACAGAAAACAATTATTTAATTTAATAATTGTGTTTCTGCTCGCCCCAAACAGACGAGTATAAATTAGAAAATTATTGCCAGAAGGCATAACAAAACAGAATATGTATAAAACAAATCCTAAAATTATTGGAAAACAATGAACTCACCAGCTTGCGAATGAAAAACATTAACTAATCCTCCGGATAATATGATACTGATAAGACGCTCTGAAGACATAAAAGAAAATTCGAAAATACTGGTGAAGTTTTCGATTGAAAAAAAAAACTTGTCCATTGCGAAAATGCATAGTATTGATTCCTTGCTTTTTTCGACGTATTTGTGTACAGGGATAATATAAGGTTTCGGGCAAAGAAACCTCATATTTCTGATATGAAGACCAAAAACCAGCGTTGGATTGTTAATGTTTTTTTTTGTTTTTTTTCTTAGCTCTCAAACTTGGAAATATAGGATGTAGGAAAAATAAAGTAAAACTTATTAAATTACTAATGTAAAATACGAGAGCGAAATGATGGCTAGGGGTTGTATAGTTTATTTGAGAGAGGGAAAGAACAAGATCAACCAAGAAAAACAAAATCTGTACACTTTTAACATTATTTATCTTTATATACTATTTCTTTTTTGACTGATAAAAGTATATATAAAATATATCAAAAGATTTTTTTAAATTTAAATAATGGTTTTGGCGGTAGAGCAAGTAGCCCTTGTTCTTACTTTAGTAAAAGACACTCAAAGGCAAAGATATTAGGTTTACCTAAAACTACTGTTCGGAGAGAAATCATTATTTATTGTAAGACAGGTGTATGCAATCGCAGACCCGGATCAAGTCGGCCGCGAGCGACCGAGCCAAGAAATGACCGGTTTATTGTCCTACACACGCTTAGGAATCGGCTTTCCACTGCTACTGAGACTGCTTGACTTCTTAGCACAACTTGTGGATTAGCAATGTGTACAAAACCTGTTAGAACAAGACTAGGTAAAGGGAATTTAAACCCTCAAAGACCCATCAGTGTCATTGTTCGCTTGGGAACACCTCATGTGGAGTTAATGGAACCTACTTACTGTTTATATATATGCAAAGAAAGTATTCTGTCTTTAATTTGAATATTTGAATTTGCCGCGCTGCTTCAACTGGCCTCCGCCAGATGGAGCAGCTATCAGATAGAGAAGGTTATATTAAGTAACCAAAGTTGTAAATAGAAGAGAGTGTGGATTACATTGACTGAGAAAATGAAAACAATGTATTTTGATGAAGAAGGTAATGTAATGTTTGATGATTTATATTTAGAACAAGTAATGAAAAAAGATAAGATGGTAGAATCCACACAAAATAAAGAGAATGAGCTAAATTTATAACATATAGCAGAGAAGTTCGTGGTTGAGAAGTTTACATGTAAACACTCAAATGCTAAACAGTGGCTAGAGATGTTTGAGAAATAATGTAGAAGATATGGAATCAATGAAGACAGTAATAAGATTGAGATATTAAGGTTGTTTATGGAAAAATCATGTTTAGACTAGCACTCAGAAACCCTAACAATATTAACAATGGACTCTGTATGGTCTGAACGGAAAGAGAAATTTTTGGAAACTTTTTCAGACCAAGGATGGAGTACAGGAATGCATGCTATATCATATAGGTATAAAGAAGGTCTACTGATGGAATACGCCATGAAAAAAGAGAAATTATTGTTAGATATGGATGAGAATATTAGTTCACAGACTTTAGTGATGCTTATAGCTGCAGGCTTACCTGAGTTCATTAGAAATAAGTTAGATGAAATAGAGGAAAAATGTGAGAATTCAACCAAATTATTTCATGAAATTAGAAAATGTGAGGGTCTAGCGAACAAAAATAATTTTATAAAAAAGAAAGTGGAAAAACTTTACAGTAAAAATAAATTTCAAGAGAAAAAGCCATGCGATAATTGTGAACAATTAAACAAAGGTATCAGGTATGCTGGTTTAAAAAAAGAGACAAAATGAAACTAGAATAGTAGGAAGCAACTCAGTATTAGAAGTAGATCTAAATACAGAACAAAAAACGAATGATCACACAATTGATTAAAGTAAAAATATTATTAGAAGAGAAGTTACAGGTAAACGGGACGTATGATCCAGGATCCCAAGTCTCTCTAATAAATTCAAATTTAACTAAGATTAAAGAAAAAAACAGAAGACGTAAATAAGATATATTTAAAAACAGTCAATGGTGTGACACAAACGAAAGGTTTAGTAACCTTAAAAGTGAATGTTTGTGAAAAAAGGATTGTGAAAAATGTTTGACATAGAAAAATATGTTGATGTGTTCGTTGTAGAGAGAGAGATGATTTTGAAGATTTCTTTATAGGATTAGATATTATAAAATTTAGATTAATTCAAAATGAGAATCTACAAATATTACAGAAAGAAGATGAAACAGGAAATACTGAGCAAAAGAAAGAAAAAAATGAAGAAGTTAAAGTGAATTTTAATGAACATATCAAAGAAGTCGGGTTCAAAATAAAATTAGATCACTTAGATGATATGAAAAAGATTAAGATAGAAAAGTACAGTACAGTATTTGCCGGGAACAAATATGATGTGGGCACGGTTAAGGATTACGAAGCTAGAATTGACTTACTGGTAGTCAGATTCTGCAGCAAAAGGCCGTATGGATGCACTATAGCAGATAAGAAGAAAATAGAAGATCAGGTGGCAAAATTATTACCAAATTATTTATTTGAAGAGTCTTATAGTCCGTTTGCAGCCCCTATGACTCTAGCATTCAAAAGAGATGAAAAAAAGTGATCAAGATTATGTATAGATTTTCGTGAACTGAACAAACTGTTATACCACAAGCTAAACAGTCCCCATTAATAGATGATTTAATAATACAAACAAGAAACTGCAAATACTTCACCACACTAGATATAAATTCCGCTTTTTGGTCAATTCCATTGATACCACGCATTGAAGATAGACAAAAAACAGGATTTGTCACACAAGAAAGGCACTTCTAATGGACATGCCTACCGTACGGTTTAAAGACATCACCAGCTATTTTCCAAAGAATTTTATCCTGCATCTTAGGAAAGCATAATTTAAAAGACTTTTCAGAAAATTACATAGATGAAATGTTAATTTTTTTTTAAAAATTAAGCGAACCACAAAAAAGAAAAAAAGCAATTTATTTAGAATGTTTGGCAATCAAAGAGGCGTTAAAATATTGGTAACACTCGTTAATTGGAAGAAAATTCATTGTATTTTATTGTATAGCAAGAGATGAAGAACTTGGTGAGTTAACTTACTATTTGTCACAATACAATTTTTAAATTAAATACTGTTCGGAGGTGGGGCAACTTTGGATTCCTAAGTCCAAATCTTCAACCTCGTTTCGAACTGATCCGGATCACTAGCAAAGGACGCTGAAACGGTTAGATGGCTTTGACCGGCTGGTCACCTCTTTCCCTCCTTTAACTTACAGTAGTTAATAGCCTCTTTAGTGGAGACGTGAATTGAGTGGTTGCAGTGAACTTGATAAGAAGCATACCATACTTCGAAGACTAGGATGTGATTCAAGCCAGAGAAGGAATTATCCGGAACTAAAACCTAATTGTTTTGTATTAACCAGAAGATTTTTTTTTTTGATCGGTAATTTCTGTAAAAATTTTTTAATTACTTATGGGTGTTTTTCTTCTTATTAATAGCCCTTTATCACTAAAATCGTTTAATATTAGTTAACCAAAATTTGATTAGGAAGCAAATATTTGAATTTTTTTTAGTGCGCCACTTTTTTTTATGGAGCAGTTCCTTTCAACTGTCATATCAATCAATGAAACATGTCTCTGTCATCACGTGTATACTTTTAATTCATTAGATTACAAACAATAATCTGGAAATTATTATTTTATAGCAAGTCATTTTCACTTGCATGTCTCCAACACTTCTTTTATTGGTACTTTTTTTCTCTTATTGGGCATCTTTATTGATTTTTGTCATTTGTGCAATACAAGTGCCTGATTTCCAGGGTGGGCTCTCTACCGGTTACCAACCTTCTATTGCGGATATTACATCTCAAGGCAGGACTTGAATCCTTCAGAACGAAGTGGGGGTTAGGAAACTTACTTTCCTGACTTACCAAATTCCTTTTCATTAATGATTGACACATAAAACATGTTCTTTAACCATCAATGTCCCCAACATTATTGATCACATAATTTAAAAAAAAAAAAAATCTGCCATTGAATAACATAACAATGAAATCTATAAACTATTTTAATTATATTAAATATACGCATTTTACTGTCGTACAATATATACTTACACATTCTGTCAACAAACCCCAACACCCCCATAACCAAGCAGTTGGAAAGCAATTAGACTCTTCTTCCCTCTCTGGGTGGGAAGGTGACCAGCTCCAGGTTGTGTGAAGGTGACCAGCTCTAGGTTGTGGGAAGTGTGACCAGCTCCAGGTTGTGAGAAGTGTGACGAGTCCCGTGCCACACAAATCTGTTCACAATAGCTAAAAAAGTGACGAGGAGGGTCGTATGAATGATTGTTACACGTTTCCTAAAGTTAATAATGAAACTATAATTGCATAACTTGTATAATATTCTTGATTGCAGTCAAGCCACATTTCAACTTTTGTTATTCTGTAGAAACTACATATTTCGTTAAGAAACTACAGCTTAATCATTGGAATTGTAGAAAAGAAACATTTAGTCAAAAAGATTTAGTTACATTCATTCAGAATAAAATAACCAAGGTCTTTAAAAAAAAATTGCGATTTCAAGATACCACACGCTTCTTTACATATGAAACACATTAATGACATCAAGAGATACTGTATAAATCATTATAGAAGGGAATGACACTTGAGATGATACCTTAGACGGAATTGTTCTATTTTGCAGGAAAGCTATATCACGTTCTGTTCTCTTTGTTCTTTTGAAAGAAATCCTCGTTCCCTTTTAAGGTTTTAGTTTAAGAGAGTGAAAAAAAAAGTACCATCCGCTATACTTTATCTCGAATGCAACTAACTTCTTCAACTGTGCTGAGTTGTGATCCTTCCGGAAGGGTTGCTCCCACACAGAGCCGACGACTCGCTAACAATGGGCTAGGTATGCCCGCTACAAGGGCCCCATTTAAAACTCCAAGGTATAGCCAGAGATGAAGAAGTTATCAAGGGCTTTGACTGAATTAAAGTGAAACTTGCCCCGCTCTTATCTTTCCCTCTCTTATTTCAAGCATTAGCTGCTTTTTGGCGGCAAAAATATTACCAGGCTAGGGAGATATTATCTCATTTCAAATTTATACCTGAAATGAAAGGAGGGGCGTCGGTTGAACTGTAAGTTTGTAAAAGCTCCAACCTTCTTTAGAGTAAAATAACAAAATCTTGTTCTGATTTCCTGAGAAGCTGAATTATTCATCTAAACAAGGTTAGCTTGTTTTCTGGAATAATTCCAGAGGTATTATGATTATTGGAATAGCTCTCCAAGAAATAACAGGCACGGAGATAGGATTATTTTTCTTATTCCCGAGGGAAGTGAGCTTTCATTGAAGAAATTATTATTAAACACTCCCATATCTGTTTTTTACAGCACGCTTCTAATATTCATAATTTCAAAACGCAGCAAAATTAAATTATTATCCGTCAGTCGGTAAAAGATTGTTACCGATGAACCAGTATGACCGTTCAACATATTTAATGTTTATAATACGAACAAATAGTTTTGTTACTGCAGTGGAATTGGAAGGAAGTATGAGGGGAATTGCGTATAAAATGTTTATAACATAATGTAATCCAAATAAGGTTAAATGATTTCTGTATTCCAGAATAGGATCAGAAAATCTCACCTCAAGAAAAAAAAAATTATAGGATACATAGAGTCCAAAGACAACTCCAAAAGAAAGAAGAAAAATTGGTAGACGAAGAAAGCAACAACACAAAGCATGACAGCAAGTGGGCAAAAGATGAAAACTAGCAGGACAGAAAAAAGTCCGTGTTAAGAATTTAAAATTACGATGTAAAAAGGAAGTTCAGAAATGAGATACATATTTTGTGGCATAAGGATTCAAATTTAAAATAGAAATTAAATTAGCAGTGTTTATGAGTTGAGTACCATTGAACATTACCTTGAAAAGAGGAATGGAGTAGGGGCTGATAAAATGACCACTCAAAGCCCATTGTGTACAAATTATTAGATACAAAAGTGGCATTCATTCTATTCTAACCTTTCAGCCAACGCTATTGGTTTTCGAAATGATATTATTTATTAGTCCTTTGAATTGCGAACTTTAGTAGAACCAGCCTGGGAACCAGGTTGTGATGCAATAACAACGTTAACCTAAAAGTATATTCGTTTTAAAATACGGTTATGAACGCTTAAAGTCCCCATAAGATATAATTTATGTTAGGTGCAAAGTGTAAACAGCTAATAATGGTATCTTCCTGGTCCAAAAATGTGATAGCCCCTTTATCAAAAGTTGGCTAAGTAAAGCTAAACAAATCATATACCAAAGTGACTATATTTTTATAAGTTTCAAATCCATTGGAAACCCATCCATTGGGAAAATTGGATTCAAGTAGCAAATCCAAAGGTTACCTTCATAAAGTTCAATTATTTGGTTCCTTTGCGGACAGCGTTTTATACAAGTGGTGGCCTCTGATTCATGGTAGTCTTAAGTACTTAAAAATACCCCTGTCATATCAGTAGATTGGAACTAGCTTACAGCATACGAGATAAACAAATCTTCAAAGTAACGATGAATTGATGGTTCAAGCTGCTCGGAATGACAGATAATAAGTAGGCTATGAAAGAATGCTTTGGGAGATTGAGGGATATTTAAAGTAATGAGAATATTCCCTATAATTGTACATCTCAGTGGAAACTCCTTAATTCAATCGGATCGAAGGCACTTTTAACCATTAATGACAAATCCGTCGTTGAATTGATAAAAAGGTTGTATACTGGAGGAGTGTGGTTTTAAACATCTATTTAGCTTGGCCCTTAAAAAAATGCACACACTCTCATTACAACAAAATATTAAATTACATAAGTACTTTAGGGTTAGGATAATGAAGTTTTGTTTTTACATGTCCACGAGCGTCTATGACTCTATGACTCTCTCTATGACTTTCACCCTCTTGGTCGTCCTCTTTTTTTTCTCAACCCCTGTGAGTATTATTGTTTAAATCGAATTAAAATTATTACAGGATATAATAATAACTGAGGGTTTCTCCTTGTACTGCATAGCTTATGCATTGTAACGAGTGCATGTCTTAAAAACTAACATTTCTTTTTGTCGTTAAAAAATTATATGATGTAAAGGGACTAGGTGATGGGGCTCACCTTCGGGTTACAATAAAGGGGCTAAAACTAAACTTACATACTAACATAACCTCCGCTTCCGGAGGTAGCGATTACACAGCAGTGAGTTGGGAGGTCACTGGGATGTTTGTGTTTGTACATATCGAATGAGCAAGTGTGGATATGGAATAAATGAGATCATTGATCCCAATTAGTTAATGCCCAGTGGGTTAGACTGTAATTTTACTTTTAAAAAATATATTCTAATAACTTACTTATGCATTGTATCCGCTGTTATTCGCCCATTAGTTACAATAAGCTATTTCAATTATATAAAATATCTATTATATAATACGTACACAATAATTACAATTTTGTGTTTTATTATTTTCCATTTATAGTTGTGTATTTTTTTTAAAACAGTGCAAACTAACATTGATATATTTTATTTCTTTTCATTGTATGTGTCGGGTTGTCACTAGGAGGTGCCTGATCACCTAACTTTGGTGACAAGTGCGGATTGTTCGAGTTAATAACCTGGACAATCGTTCCAGGACGGCGTTGATATCTGACTCCATTTTGTGATAGGGATGTGCCCCGACAATGCACTATGTTCAAAAGAAGAGGTACAGAGGTTTCATAAAGAATAAGACATGTTCATAATTCGAGCGGGGGCCCGGCAGCGTAACAGGTACAAGGCGCCAGAGGGTCTGCAAGATTGAGAGACAGAGGCGCTTAAGAGAGAGTAGGCCTACAGGGTGAAGCCCCCTGGTTTAAATATTATTTCCCCTTCCAACCGGAAGGCGGAGCCTGGCCTGAAAGAGGTATGATGCCACACCTGCACCTCTGTCACAAGGCGCGTGACCGGAGACAAACGTTGCTTAGTTTATGGCCTGCTAGGGACTCACCCATTAAGGTTTATGAGGCGACCCTAGGTCTACCGGGTCTGGTTTATGACGGCCAGGTAGCTTTTAAGGCAGTGCAGCTACTGTTACCTGACTTGTTACGACTGCCGGCCCATGCGTTTATTGCTAGGCTTTCACCATGATTCACATTATCACAATAAATTATATATGCACCAGAGTATAGGGTGATTTAACTTAAGCGGTCGCTACAGTATGTAATCGTATCTTTTTTCAGAGAGGGTCGTTGTCTTTTAATTAACTTGTAATAACTTATTGATCTGTCATACGAACAACAAATATATACTAGCACAAAAAAAAAAAACCAACCGAATAAAAAGTTGATACTGCTTTCACCTTACACTATTTTTTTTATTTGTACACTTAATTGAGTTTGAAAATGAATAGGAACGATATGGGTCCATTGAAAAAAACAGAATGAACGAAAACGTGATGATTACATTTTCGAATCTGTATACATAATTTATCCTTTTGATGTAACTGTTGATTCTGAGTATTATATCCCCATGTTTTGATTACAGCTTCCGGCCAACTTGGTTCAATTCCTGCCGTTCTTATTTATTCCTGAATTCAATATAAACTGAAAATTAGTGTATCACTTCATTTTTCATAGCATGTGGTATAACAACAACCTCTCATACTTTTAGATATTAATAATAAAGACTTATGACCTGGTATCATGATCATCATTGGAAGAGTTAGTCAGAAAAAAACAAACAAGGAAAGTGTTACAGTTTAAAACAGTTTTAAAGTGGGAAGAATCTCATACAGGGAATTAATTAGAAAAAAAATGCTTACATTGTTAGTATTTGGACACCTCCTCTTACTTGTATAACAACTTCAGTAAATATATATACATGTTTGCTTGCACTTTCCTTGGTTTTCACTATTGTATTTTTAGCTTGTATGTTGTTTTTTATTTGGTATTTGTATTAAATCAATAATTTCCATTTATGGTGTATTTTCACGTATGGTATTGAATTGACTTTTTGTTCAGTAAACTTTGTAACAGTTGTTTTTCTGTATGTGGATCTATCTATGGCTTTATTTGCTAAATTTAGGTAAATATTTTTATTAGTTTTTCTTACAGAGGTTTATATTTTATTTATACTTTTGTGATGTAATAGTTCTTTATATTTGCCATTTATGAATTAATCACATGAGCATTATTGCTATTCATTGAGGACTTTGTCCCGGAATACAATATGTTTTCTGGTCTATTCTATTCTAAAGCACCCCGACTAGATATTGGATAGGGTTCCTGTCCCGGTTCTGCCTGAATATTATTTCTTCAGATGTAAATAATTTCTATTCATAGATGTTTTTTCTTTTCTGGAAATGTGTTAGCTTAGACTATCGAGATTACGTTTGCTTCAAAACAGCATCTGCGGGCTGAGACTCACCATGTTATTATCGAAGACAAAATTTTGTCTCATCAAATTGATGGAGACGTGTCCTTCAGAGAAACATAACGTCCTCCGCTATAAATCTGACACCCTGCTGGTCCTGTAGGGCGAGCTACGTTATGTCCCTTGTTAAGCTAAAGCCTCGCTAGGGAGTTAAAGGGCGTAACTGAAGCCGGTGAAGCAGCGACAAACCTATGACACCGCATCGCCCCTGAATTTATTCAACCGATTCCCACTACTACATCAGCCTTTCTTCCTCGCCTTGTCCCTTTTATTTTCTTGTTTTGTTCCTAGAAAGCGGCATATGCATTGAGTATTTCTTCGTGACAATAACCAGCAAAGCCGCTCTTGATAAAGTAGATCTATCAGTTTTTATTTCTTAATATCTCACATGAAAGGAAAAACACTCCATGAATTAGCCAAGCTGTCGGGTCGTCACGAGGGGGGTGCCTAGTTACCCTAGCCCTGGTGAGGAAGTGAGGGTTGATTAAGTTTATAACCTGGACAATCGTTTCATGACGGTTTTACTATCTGACTCCACTTTTTGACGGGTATGTGCCCCGACAATGCACTATGTTCAGGAGAAGAGATATAGGGTAGGTGGTGTAGGTAGTTTGTGTGGTCTTGGAATTACCACGAATTCACACTCGGTATCTGAGAGTAGGCAAAATCTGTCCGGATCCCAAAGGCGAGTGTGAACCGGATAGAGGCAGACTGAATCGCCGTGGTGGAACACTGCTAGGTAAGCTTGCAGGGCCACGACAACCGTTGTCCACTAGGGAGAGGTCTCTCCTAAGGAGGTGCTAGATTTAGCGAGACGAAGGCAGCGATTCCCACTAGGAAGGTGTGGGGTCTGACAACGTTGGACTAAACGTAGGGAGGTGAGGAGAGAGAGGCAGAGGTTTTCAGGTGAAGAAGTCAAGTTTCAGAGTTTAAAGCAGAGCAGCCTCGAGCCAGTTAGTTTCCAGGAGAATGATATACAGGCCCCAAACCACCGGTCTTAAATACCCAGCTGGCTTCGTGAGTAGCCAATAAGGACCGTTTTTATAGTACCCAACGAGGTTTGAGTGTGTGGTTTTCTATGTTCTCTGACAAAGAGACGTGAGCCGGGACGGGTCCCTCGGCGGCTGGGTCTACTACCTGCCCTGGCAGCTGGCGTCCCAGCTCATATAACTAATTAGCTCCTAGCTGCATGTTTTATTGTTTACCATATTTACAATGATTTATATTTTGGTAATGTAATTTACATTTGTTTACAATATATATAAAATAGAGTATAGGGTGATTTATCTTATGTAGTTATCGGTCGCTAAACAAGCATTTTACAATTAATAATTATTAGTTATTTTAATACATAGTACACCTCTCTCTGATCTACTCACGATTTATTGTGTATACTGATACCACTCTGTGGAAATACCGCCGATAGTAAAAATTATAGAATAAATCATAAAATACTAAATAAATAAAGTCTGAAGTTTGAATAATGACTTATTCATAAAGTGCTTGTGTCAATGTAAAACAAATCGTGGATAGACCAGAAGGGGGTGTAAATTTATTCACAAAAATAGCCTACAACCAGCTTTCTAAAATAATTATTGTTGGTGGTATGCGAACCACAATAGTCTACTTTTTAATAATTATTTGAGGTGACTAGCCCCCGAATTCCGTTTATTTAACCCACAACCGCTTTCGGCAGCTGACACTGTCATTATCAAATGCAAAAAAATGACAGACAAATTACAAATCACAATGAGGTATTTGATGATTTAGGCATTGGTTCCGTTAAAGTAAATCAAATAAATAAAAACAAAAACTGTGAATGGTTGGAAAATATAGAAATTAACAGAAAATTAATTTTGTTCAAATTCTGATTATATTCCTTTATTGTGCTATCATTACAATCTGCTTTTTATAAGGCAATAAGTAATTAAGATAAATGCTCTCATTCATACCATATTTACAGTTCATCCTTCACTCGCTCAACCATACAATATTTACAGACAGCCCAGAGACCTCCCAAATCCACATGCGAAGAGAAAGCGGAATCTTGGGAAGTCCCCCACGCTCCTCCGTCAGCCGCGTCACGGGATACTAGCCAGTGGAGGCCGACCAAGAGCGCGAGAGCCACAGAAGCTCAGGACATGATTGGAGAAACTGGCCATTGCCAGGACTCCCACTGTCACGCGTTTATAGCAGGTCACGAGGCCACTGCCGTTTCAGTCTCCGAGGAGGATTATAGGGATGAGTGGCGCAGTGCAATGACTGTGCTACAGGATTAGGGTGGTTGGTAAGGCTACTGTGGAATTTCATAAACTTGGAAGGGATGAGTTCTAGAATGTAGGGTAAATTTAGGTCGTTATGAAGGGTTTTGTTGCTGACATAATAAGGGGCATTTACTATTGTTCTCAGGACTTTTGATTGAAAGGATTGGATACGCTTGATGTTCGACTTTTTTGCTGTCCCCCATAGCTCTATTTCTTGTATTTTCAAATTAGATACTGGCACCGAAACAAATGTTACATCATTGCATTTGCTAAAAAATGAGTTAGGAATGAGCAACTCTGATTTTTCCAATACTGGCACTGTGTTAGAGGTATTTGGGGGGTTCAAAATAAAACCTATTGGTGCAATTAAGTTGAAAATTAGTTATCAGAATAATTTTTGTTCAACAAAATTTGTAGTTCTTAAGAAAAATGTAGGTTTTCCAATTCTGGGACTCAGAACATGTTTGGATTTAAATTTAATTAAAACAGAAGAAGATATCAAAGCTAAAAATTTCTTAAACTTCTTGGAGTTAAATAATGATGTTTTAGGTTGGTTTCCAGACTTGTGTTCATTAAAATTGAAAGAGGGTGCTATTCCAAAATCAAGCTCTGCTCGCAGGGTTAAAATTAAAGATAGATTAAGACAGACCCTGATAAACTTATTGAAAAATAAGGTTATTGCAAAGGTTGAGAGCCCAGGAGAATAGGTCAATAATATTGTCATAGTGGAAAAGCAAGACTCATCATTGCGAATTTGTATAGACCCTCACCAATTAAATAAATATCACATTAGAGATTATTATGAAATCCCAACAATCAGGGATATATCTGTCAAGCTAGCCAATAAAAAAATTTTCTGTCTCTTTGATCTGAAACAGGGCTTTCATCAATCTGTTTTGGATGGGGCTTCTAGTGATTTGTGCTCATTCAGTACACTTTTTGGACTCTCAGAAAATATCTCAGAGTACCATTCGGGTTATCAGTGTTACCTGAATGCTTTCAAAAATTGACCCAAAAGTATTTTGGCCATTTGCAAGGTGTCACAGTTTACTTCGATAATATTCTGTGTGCTGCAGAATCGGAGGAGGAATTGCAGGGAATCGTGAATGATGTGGGTGTGGCTCGAAAAAATAATATTAGATTCAACCCAGAAAAAGTTCAATATTTCGTTAAAGAGGTTAAATTCCTGGGGTTCTTGTTTAGTGGACATGGGCATAAGCCGGATCCAAACCGGATCCGTGTTATTAATGAGCTAAAAGCACCACGTAACGTTAAGGAACTACAAAAAATGTTAGGAATGGTGAATTTTCTACGCAGCCACTTACCGAACTTGTCTCAGGTTTTGTCTCCCTCCAGCTGTTGCTAAAAAAGGGGTCAGAATGGTTACGGACCTCGCTTCATGGTAAGGAATTTCTTGAATTGAAGGAACTTCTTGGCAATGCAACATTATTGGGTTCGTTTGACCCTACTAAAAAAGTAGAAATCCAAGCTGGGTTGTGCACTTTTTCAAGAAGGTAGACCTATCCTCTTTGCTTGTAGGTCATTGACAGATTGTGAGTGCAATTATGCTCAGATTGAAAAGGAAATGCTTGCTGTTGTATTCGCGTTCACCAAGTTCCACAAATATGTATATGGTCATTCCAGTGTTACAGTTTATTCTGACCATTCGCCACTGACATCTATTTTTACAAAGGATAGAAGTAAGATAGTTAATAAATCAAATAAAACGAATGAGATTGAAATTGTTGCCTTATCAGTTTGAATTAAAGTATCTGCCCAGAAATTACATGTATATCGCAGATTTCTTATCTCGTAATTTTGTCAAATCTGACCTTGAAGATGACCCATTTATGCTGGAGAGAGTGCATTGTTTGGGAGCCAAAATCAATTTTACGAATGAAAAATACTCTAAGTTTGTTGCTGAAACCCAGCAGGATCCGTCTCTTTCACAAATAACTGAGTTCTATCGTAATGGTTTGCCGTCAAAATTAGAATCCACTATAGCTCCCGAAGTGGTTCATTTTTATAAGTTTCGTAATGATATATGTGAAGAAAAAGGTTTATTATATTTAGAGAATAGGTTGATTGTTCCGGTTGCATTGAGGTGGTTTATCCTGGATCTCTTTCAAGAGACCAATTTAGGTTTAAACAAAATAAAGAACACAGTTAAGAGTTTTTTTTTATTGGCCAGGGATAACGTCTGATATCGTAGGCTTGGTGTCAGGTTGTATAGTGTGTCAAACATTTCAAAGGAGTAAGATAAAAGAAGAGCTGCTCCCTCATGATATTCCGAACATCCCTTTTTATAAGGTTGGGCTTGACATAGCTGAATTCGATAGAAAGAATTTTTTAATCCTTGTTTATTATTACTCCAGATGGGTGGAAGTAATTCCTATAAAAGATAAATCCAGTTCAACCATCATAATGTCAATTAACCCAATTTTTGCAAGATTTGGGATTCCTAGGATCATCATTGCAGACAACAACCCATTTGGTTCTGCAGAGTTTCGAAGTTTTGCTCAACAATGGGCGACAGAAAATAAAACAGTAAGCCCTCATTATCCTTAGAGTAATGGTCTCGCAGAAAAATATGTTGGTATTGCCAAATCTATGTTGAAAAAATGGCAGATTAGCGGCCAAGATTTTAATTTGTATTTATTAAATTACAGAAGCTCACCAGTGGCAGGTTTGAATAGTTCTCCTTCTAAATTATTAATAAACGTTCTCAAACTCCTGATAATTTTGTTGCACAGGAACCTGTGCTGGTTCAAAATAAATTTACTAAGTTATGGGCTTAAGGGAACATTGTGAAAAAATTAGATTTTCGATCTTATATAGTTTATATTAATGGCAAAAGATACAGGAGAAATTCTAGGTTTATTAGAAAATTTAAGAAACCACTAATGTCTGAGGCAGATTTAAATAGATATAATACAGATTGTAAACCCCGTTTAGCTGAAACAAATTATAATGATGATGATTTAGAATTTAATGAAAATTGTGATGAAAAACTAAATGAAACTCATGAAGATAATATGTTTGGCCAGGAAGCTGGTAATAATGCTAGTGGTAATAATTTTGTTAACAGCCCTGAAGGGTACCAAACTAGAGCAGGAAGAGTGGTAAGGTGACAGAAAAGATTTCAAGAGTAAAGATTAGGCCTAATTAGTATCATCCTAAGATAGTAATTGTTTTATATGTAATTGTAGCTTATAATATTATTTTCTTGATAATGTTTCCTACAGCTTAATGATTGAAATGTTTTTTTTTTTTGTTTTTTGAAGTATAATTTGAGAGACTTGAAGGGGAGGATGTTTGGATATTTTATATTTGAAAATATGGTGACAATACTTTTGTTACCTTTCTGTATAGTTATATGTTGTTGTCATGGAGCCTGTGTTTAGAGTCGTAGTTGCCATGATCTGTTGTGATGTAATTATGATTAATAAATGTGAATACAAATGTAACAGTTTTGTTTATTCAATAATAGGATCCGATTAACCTAAATATTCTATATTTTCCCCTCATCCTAAATTTCTAACTAGAGAGCTTAGAAAAAAAAAAAAATTTAATAATAGCCACACAAAACAAAAGTAATATTTATTGCATTGCGGTGCTTATTTTAAGAAATAAAACACTTTTCTATCAAAATTCTCTTATTTATTTCCACATACCTATTTAATATATTTCGAGAATCTTACGTGAGTTGAATATATTAACTAAACTTGCACTTTGTGCTTATTGTATTTACTGCAGTTATGCTACATGCCATGCATTTTCTGCCTATATTGTCTTTTTCCAGTTAAAATTTTGATGCATAAAGTAAAAGGCTTTTTGAGTAATTAAAAGGAGATGCGACTCTCCTTAAGGATACATAAAACACCTCCTGTCTCTCCACAGCTTTATTAATTTGTATGCTAACTTTTTCAGGCTATGCTGGAGTATACCTTTGTATCCCCCCCCTCTTTTGCACCATTCCAGACGTCCCTTGATAACGGCAAGTACAATACCCGCAGTTACTGTCAGCCCAAACCCTTGGGGATGACACAATACTCCGTTGAAAACTTTCCCGGATAAATACATAAAGTAAGGAAATACAGAAGATGTTCTATTTAATATTGTATTGAAAATTCTCTATTGTGCTAAAATTACAATCTGCCTTATTAGGCAATAAATAATTGTTATAAATGTTCTCATTCACACCATATGTACAATTAGCATTTACTTGCTCATTCATACTGTCGGGTTGCCACTAGGGGAGTGCCTAATCACTCTAGCCCTAGTGACAAGTGCGGTTTGTTGTAGTTTATAACATGGACCATGTTCCATGTAGGGGTTAATATCTGACTCCATTTTATGATAGGGATGTGTCCCGACAATACGCTGTGTTCAGGAGAAGAGGTACAGAGGTTTCATGAAGAATAAGACAAGTTTTCAGAGCTCGGGTGGGGGCCCGGCAGCGTAACAGGTCAAGGCGCCAGAGGGTCTGCAAGGTGGCTGAGAAATAGGGCGACGGGCTCAGAGGCGCTGAAGAGAGAGTAGACTAGTAGAAGACTGAGTGGACTTACTTCCAGGGCCCCGGGGCCCTGGCGTAAAGCGACCGAGTGATAGCGGCTGTCGAGATGAGGAGACTGAGAAAGAGTAGTTTTACATGGCGAAACCCCCTGGTTTAAATATTATTTCCCCTCCCTACTGGAAGGTGGAGCCTGGCTTGAAAGGTGCATGTTTATGATTACCGCGATACGTGATCCCTTGTCCCCTAAAGGACTGTTTTATGGCATGGCTTTTAGATTTTATGACCACCGGAAGGTGAACCTAGGTCTACCGGGTCTGTTTTATGAGGGGCAGGTGGCTTACCCTCTCAGGTTTATTGCTGACGACCTTCCACCCTCTGTGACTTGTTTTACGACTGCCGGCCCCTCCATAAATAGAAAAAGTTTTACATCTAATTACAATACATTATATATGCACCAGAGTATAGGGTGATTTAACACTTATGTAGTTAGGGTCACTACACATACAATATTTACAAACACCCCAGAGAGCTCCCAAAGCCAAATGGTTGTCACCTCCCTCGCATGCGAAAGAGAAAGCGGAGTCTTGGGAAGTTCCCCACGTTCCTCCGTCAGCCGCGTCACCGGATACAAGCAAGTGGAGGCTGGCGAAGAGCGCGAGAGCCACATACGCTCAGGACATGATTGGAGAAAATGGCCATTGGCTTCCACTATTGCGCATTTATACCAGGTCACTGCAATTCAGTCTCCGAGGTGAATTATAGGGATGAGTGGTGCAGTGAAATGACTTGGGGATTAGGGTGGTTGGATAGGCTACTATGGAATTTCATGAAATTTTAAGTCTGGTCAGAGCAAATAAATCTTTCGCCTTTTACTAAAGATTTATATTTAATAATAGTTATTGTTTTGATATAAACTATGGTGTTCTCATTTCCGTTCAGTTCCCTTTATGGATAATTGTCTTTTTTTATTATTCTGACTGACGATTATATTTTAGTGTAAATTTTTCTTTCTTACAACAGTTATAGGCTGTTTTTTTTCTACAAAGTCATAGGCAGGTAATCAGACCTGAAACGTAATCGGTCAAGTTTAGGGGAAAAGCGCCTTATCGTAACACACACACCAACGGATAGTCAAACCACCATTCGTAAGATGATTGCTCCGAACCTGTTCAAAATGAGGTCCCTCCATTAGTAGTTACAAAGCGAACCCCTGTATATAGTTTTGAAGTTCGACAGTTGAATAGTGTGCCAGTCTATAGGTTTTAGGGCAAAAGTTGGCCTGAGTAGAGAGACTTAAGTCCAGGTGACTAGATTAAGGACGAGCATTATGGCCCATTATGGGCAAGAATAGTGAAGGAACCCAACTTGAAAGCGGCTTGTTAGTATGCAGCTGCTGTGCCTATATAATTACTTTTGCTACTAAATTTCTAAGCCGGGTAAAAGGAGATGTTCAATTAATTTTATCTTAATTATTTTAACATATTTTATTATCACGGTAATTTACCGATGACAATTTTAGTGAATAGGTCTGGAAATTATAATAATAATAAAATATCAAAATATTTAATGCCATTCCAACCGAGCTCAATAGTTTCGTTTAGTTAAATTTTTTTGGTGGGGGGGGGGTGATGTGCTGTTTGACGATTTAACAAATTAAGTGAGGAATTTCGACCAAGTTTTTAAGAATCTCACTCCTTATCAGGCTATATCATTAGTGCTTATTCACTGTCCTTTGTTTTTAACATTAAATTACATAATTATATCATAAAAAAATTTCAAATAGCATAATTGAGAACTATAGCTGATATCGTTGACTTTTATTATACTATCTGTTTCTTTTCTCTTCATTTTTAATGGCTGAAGATGAACTTTTGAAGCATTGAAAACAATTGTACTTAAATTGTACGGTAAGGAGGTAAGGTTGAGTTTTACTATCAAAACTGCAACCTACAGTTGGGGACCACGATGTAAGTTGGTATATAAAATCGTCATTTACATTTTCTTATATATCTTTTGAAAATAAAAAATGTATGCACATAGTTTTGTATTTCTTCTCATGTTATATATCTTGCAAATCTTAGTAATTTATACTAGCAGGAAAAGTAAATATTAACCGACTCGATCACAAGACAAACTAAAAGTAATAAATAAAAATTATAAGCTAGTTTAAAAATCAAAAAATAAAAATTAACCTGTTCTTTAAAACACACATTCGCATTATGTCATAAATAATGCATCTACCGATCCTACAATTTTTTTTTTTTTAAGTATATAAATCTATGTACAATGTATAATATAAATAGTACAACATATACATTCTCAAGCGAATCTATTTACAATTTCTTTATTGTATTTCGTGTAGCTTGGCTTTTATTTTATTCATGCTCTAACATATGAAATAATAATGCTTTGCAATGTACAAAGTATAATCATGTACATTATACATAAATGGATTAAATTTACTAAAAGTGATGGGGCTCACCTTTTCTTTCTTTTTTTTATCCCTTGGCTCTCAAATTTTTAAGATTATAGATAAGGGAAAAATAAAAGTAATTTATTAGGGGTGAGCGGATCCTTTTACTAGGAGTACCTGTTTGAAGGTGGAGTGAGGAAATTAAGGAGTGTGGGAAGCCTCGGTAGAGGTGGAAATGTTGCGGTGCAGTGGTAAGAGTCCACTGGTGGCTGGGCCTAGAGTCGCTCTAGGCATGTAGTGGAAGCTCATCCAGTTGGAAAGCAGTGATGGGTGCCCGTCAGGGGCTTGTTGATGGTTGGCTAAGGGCCGTAATGTCCACCATTCGGTCTGCTTTCCCAGAATTGGAGAGTTGCCATCTTGCCGGTAGTGGTGGGAGTGTCAGGTCTTGGAATAGGGGATTTTGGCAATTTTTCATCGAGTCGAAGAATTATATGTGTCTTCATCTGATGGTTTCGGTGATGGTGGGAACCTCGAACTTTTCATGGATGTCAGGAGCCTTCATTTCACGAAAAGGGGTATGCCATGTGCAGGATGTTGTTCTGGAAGCTCTGGAGTCTAGTTACGGTGCTGGTGTGGAGAAAACGGAAAAGGGGAGTTCCAAACAATAGTGCTGGCCTCAGGACGCTCTTATATATTAACAGTTTCAGCCTCAGGGATATAGCCGGGCTTGTGATGAGATGCTGGAGAGAGTAGCAAGTCCTACGTACTCTTTTCAGCTTCTTCTGCAGGTGTGTGCCGAACGTCATGTGTCTGCCTAAGTTGATGCCTAGGGAGCATATGCTATTGGCAAGTTTGCAATTTTTGTTTTTTTTCCCTAAGCTCTCTAGTTAGAAATTCAGGATGAGGGAAAAATATAGAATATTTAGGTTAGTTGGATCCTTATACTAGGAGTACCTGCTTGAAGGTGGTGTGAGAGGATTAAGGGGTGTGGGAAGGCTCGGTGGAGGTTGGTTGTCTCGGTACAGTGGTGAGAGTCCACTGGTGGCTGGGCCTAGAGTCTCTCTAGGCATGTAGTGTATTCTTATTTAGTCTGATTTCATGTATGTATGTATAACATTCTTTTTATCATAAACTTAAAACTAACGTACATACTACATCTTAACCATTGATGCGGGAGGGGGAGTCGGGTCATAGTTTTAAACACTGGGTTCGTGAGATGCTGCAATTAGTCAAAAAATTTGAGGTGTCTCCGGCGGATGAACTCACCCTCCGATGGCTCACCAAGCAGCGGGTTCAGGTCGGTGTGCCATGTCGGGCAACTGTTCTTATGATCCCATTCTGGAATTGTTGGAGATGTTTGGTTGTATTGTCAGTCAAGTGGGGATACAGCGGGCGGGGCACCGTACAGCAGAGTTGGTTGGAGGACACAATTTATATTTCATTAGTTTGTGACGCAGCGACTAGTTGGGTGAAGTCAGCAAGTGGCAAAGCCGGTAAGACCTGTGTAGTAATTTTGATATTTTTTTACTAAAATGTGTAGAGAAATGGAGGTGCCTATCCAAGCCTCAAGCTTAGTAAATAGTAATTGTTTAGTTCGCTTATGAGTGTGCTCTGCGAGAGTTTTTCATGGTTTCCTATTTCATGAACTAAGTGGTTGTTGTATGATGTAACAAATATTTTTTTCAGTATATAAGTGTATATATGCTATTGAAATGTTTCCAATTAAAGGTCAAATACGTGGTCCTTGTGGTTGAAACCACCTAAAATAGACAAACGAAAAAAAAGAACAAAGAAATTAAGTTGCGATTTCAGATATTTATGTAACGTGGTTATTGATGTATAATCATCATGCATAGATTATGAATTAAAGTTTTTTGTAGTTTTATTTGCAGCCTCAACATTTTAACCTCCAAACTAGGAAGGCCTTTGTCAGTTGTGTGTAGAATCAGCTCATGTTAGGTCGAAAGTAATCATTTTTTATTAAAGTACGAGTGAATTTAGTAAACTAGCCTTTTAACATTGTTTATTTTATTATGGATACGTTCTTTAGTAGTTAATCTTTTATCCGGTCTTAAGCCAAGGTGCTTGACAGATCTGGAACACGGAATGCGGTTATAATTTTGCCTGATATATGATTTTTTTTTTCCAATAATCATGTAAACATATGCACGATAAATATTTTGTGGATTCTTAACATGTCAGCTGTTTAAATAATGTAAATGAGCAGAATAATGCATTTATGAGGTAGGTAAGGCGTCCTTTGGTGACCCTGACTGGTCTGAGCAAAAGAGCACCACTGACCATATCGCATGCCAAGAATTTCAGTGGAGTCAGCAGGTCCCTTCCAGGCCGCTATAAACCTCCATACACACTCAACGTATATGCACTGCGATGTAAATGCAATGCTTTGTTGTTTACTTCACACTGGAAACTAATCATAATCTGTATAGCCTCTTGTATTTATTAATTATATTTTAAAATATCAAATGTATATAAATGTTAATTTCCGGTGTGAAGGGCACTAATAAAGGAAGCAGCCAATGACAGAGCTGACTAAATGCGGTACCGCATACCACGGTTTGGATACGATGGTTATCGTACTTATACTTATCCTCAAATTAAGTTGTATTAGTTTCTAAGTTAAATTCTAAACCATAGTTTTAAGTTTATTTTGTTTAATAGCTAAGGAATAGGTCACAATACAATTAATTTTATAAAGTACCGGTGTTCAAACTCAAGATATTACGATCGTTTAAATTATTATACTGGTTTACCACTAATTATACATGGGTTTGTCACCATTGACGTCATATCTACCCTGAAACGGCGTAAACAATCTCTCCTAATTGCAACTATAATATCCCATTGTTAAAAAACGTTATGGTATAATTCATTTTATATTTATTAAAAAATTATATAAAAACTTGTTCGTAGAATAATAAGTGGTCTTATTTTGAAAGAGATCTACGTACAAGATAAAAAAAAACATAATGTAGTGAATAATAATTCAAATCAAGGTGTAATGACCACATGGGATGACGTCATAATAATAGCTAACTTTCTAAATAAACAAAAATAAAGTAATAAACATTCAATATAATTAAAATGTAATTCAAATACATATACGATGCCCCACTACCACAAAAAAATTGAAATATTTGCTCTTAATAGAATTATTTCGGCTTTCAATTCTTTGTTAGTTAATATTACACATTTTCAGTAGTAAATATTAAAGAACACCCCAATAAGTATTAAAAAAAACTAGTTGAAAAAAAAACTACAGTTTACAATTTAAAAGATAGTTTTGATGTTTGATAATGTAGACCGTGTTCTTGCTTTTGTTGAAGCTAAAGGTACGCAATGGGTGCTTTGGGTTTTTCTGAAAAGGCTGGTCAGACAGCAATCACTGGTTACCAGGAGAACAGGTTTGTGCAATCGCAGACCAGGATCAGGTCAGCCGCAAATGACAGAGCCAAGAGATGACCGGTCTATTGTCCTACACACGCTTCGGAATCGGCTTTCAACTGCTACTGAGACTGCTCAACTTCTTGGTTCAGCTCAAAGAGTAGAAGGAATAGGTGCATATACTGTATTCACCTTTAAAGAAATTCCACCCCAAGCAAATTCTCCCAGTGAGATTAGACACAACGTAACGCTCTCCAGGCCTTCCGTAAACTCTCATCCGTCCATCTGGCGTACACAAATAGAAGCGTGACTCATCTGAAAACAGCACCTTGATCCATTCGACTTTAGTCCGTTCAAGTCCCAACTCAGAACCTATTTAAAATTAATTTGATTTTATCACCTAACTTTAATAAACTATTAAAACTACGAACGAAAAATGCCCGTATAGATTTTCTTATAAGTAGGTTTTATATTTTAGCAATTTTTAGTGTCACACTGATTTTTATTTTCTATTTTCATTATTATGTTTTCAGCTAATGAGAATGGGCGTAAGAGTTTTCAAAAGAGCTTGATGAATACTTTGTAGTCGTGCAGTGATGCCGAAAACATTGACTTTTTTACACGCCACTGGACACTCCTTGGATATCCCAGGACCAAACCGAGCCGGGGGCTACAACTAATGGACGAACAAGACAATATTGCAGATGGAGCAGGAAGACAAGAGAGGCCTCCCGTAGATAACATAAATCCGGAGACCGGACCCCTGTTTTTCTCACCCCACCATCAGCCTTATCATGGTGGAGTTAATTGAGAGATATGGGGCACCAGCACCCCATCCAGCCTCTTCCCTCTGGCTTCTTGCTCTTCTCCTTTCCATCCTTCTTATATCCCATCTAATCATGTAACTAACATTACTTCGTTATGTATATGGCATCAAACAACGGCTGGTCTTACGTCACCAAAGACATCCTATTTCCCATTTTTAATTTGGTCTTATTTATAGTTAGCTTACAATAAAAAGAAGTAATTCATTTAAATGCTGCTGTTTACATATTTTAAGTATAAAGCAATGCGAACCTCTCACTGGTCTACCCAAAATTTATTCCATTCTTATACTTGTGCGTTCGGAGTCCATTCTTAAGTATCTTATAATTAAATTGATGGGATTGGAAATAAAACTGAAAAGAACAACAGATCGGACTACGCAAAAATATAAAAAAATATTTAAGTTTTTCTTTTTTGTTCCCTGTTTTATCAATTTAATTATAAGATACTTGTGAATGGTAGTGTATCCGCCAAAAGCGCTTTTATCAGTATAATATAAGATATGGGTAACCCACAGAGAGGAGTGTACATTTAATAATATTAATAGCCCACAACCAGCCTTGCATACAGTGAAGTATAGCTATGTCAAAGTTATATAAATAAAGAGAGGTTTGATTATTTTAATTACTTGACAGTAAAATAATAAAAATAAACTATTATTAATAATGATTAGAAGAGTTTGTCAGATGATCTGCTTAGGTCAATGGAAGAGAGTTTTCATCAATTTTACGTTTAAAAAAAAGTTTTAACATCCTCTGTATCCCTGCGTCAGGACCTTGTGCGAGATAGTAGTGGGTAATAACTGTTTAAAACATTTTGGAAAACTAATGAACATATAATCTTCTGTGTATCTAAGTCCCTCAGAAAATGTATAAGCTGTCAACATCTTCTACCATTTTAGGCAAGGGCCTGATGCAGACACAAAATCGATTTATTTGCAATATTTACAATAAAAATAGTTTTAAGCTAATATGAAACACATCCAATTTTGCTAAGTTGTTGAAATGCTACCTGAGCCTTCCAAACAAAATTAACTATATTCACGGCTAACAATAAATTCACAGCATAATCGTAGAACGCAAAGAAAAAACAACAACAGAATACAAATAGAAACAAATAAGATATACAAATAAAAAACTATATTTAATTCTTTATAGGTAAATAATATAAACAATATTTGCAACGGTTATTTGCAATAGTAGCCAACCAATATGTGTTATAGATTATGTACCGTTTGCTGTTCATAAGTTTCGTAGTATTTCAAGATGATAAAATTAATGATTTTATGCTTGTATTGTTTATGTAAACATTAACCAACGCCTTGAATATATCAAGTCTCTTTAGCCTTGCTCTCACATCATAACTACACAGATGCAGAGACTTAATATTGACATAAAGCTTGTGTTGATTGATCAGTCGAATGAGATCTTGAGTTGTCCCAGGCTCAAGCCCAGACACTGCCGAATTTTATTCTTTTGATAATAATTATTTAAAAAAGTATAAAATGACTCATTATTCAATGAAATTCATCGTTTACAATCTCCATTTCAGTACATTAATTTTCCCGTGTTATCAATGTGCAATTCCTACTTCTGTCCCATGACATTCATATCTGAAGGTTTTACTGTTGTAGATGTCAATGCACGTTGTTTAAAAGTTTAGTTTGAAGAACTTTCCATAACACGATTGAAACCAACTTCTTATGATTAATTACTTATATTTTTATATTACTCACAACAGATTTTACCTATAGTTATTACGTTTATCACTTCGATGTTTAATGGCTTGGTTAAAACGGAACTTTTAACTCGGTTCATTCCTTCAACATTCGTCTGCTTCACCATAATGTTGTTGACCACGCATTGCAATTAGAAATTTTGTAGATTCCATCTACAAAATAACACTTAGAACTATTTAACTGCATATTTATTTTACAACACAGAAAATGTGAATGTCTTTTCACAGTAAAAGTTAAATTTGGTAAGCCCACGTTTTTTTTTTCCCTTGCGAATTGACATTAATTAACAATACAAATTATATGATCTTAACGTGGTATAAGTTTATGTTTCGGGTTTAAGTGGTTAAATAGGATTTCCTTTTTAAAATATTTAAATCATTTTTTAAACTATAGTTTAACTTAACTTCGTGCTTTTCTCATTATCTTGTGATAGAAAATCGATGCTTCTGTATCTCTCTAATTTAAAATAATAATAATATATGGAAATAAATTCGAAGGAATGCTTCTAATATGTATATATATAGTTATAGTGCACCCGTGCTAGCATTCTAAGAACTATGAATCACCCCTTTGCTGACTCTTATTTAAACCCGTGAGAATCAGAGAAGGAGGTCAGTCTATTGTATCTCATTAGCCCGTCACTATGCTAGATTAGATCTGTATATTACCATGTCATTTATGTTTGTTATTCAAAATAAATCTTTTTAAAAAAGTCTTGTGTGCTTTGAAGATATTTAACTGGCGCCCGAACAGGGACTTGGGAGGAATTTTGAAGGTATTTAAAGTAACTTTGCGGAGCTTAGAATCGTGTGTAATACCGAAATCAAGCAGCATAACTACTTCTCTCCGTCTTGAGGAAGATTGCCACTGCGTATACAAGTATAGCAAGCATTCTCCACGACTACAGAGGTATCTTTCAACTTTCTGAAGATTTTCAAATCTTATCACCCGAGTTTCAAAACTATTTGTTGAGACTTCGCAGCACCAAGGAAGAAGATTTTTCCACTGAAGACAACATACTTGATGGTAATTATAAGTAATTATAAGTTTATTTTATGTCAAATTTACAGGATAGATTAAACCAATTAAGACAAGTACATACAACTTTTAATCTAGATAATATTGATCAATTACTATTAGAAAATACAAATTCAGAGATGGCTATGGAAATAAAAGATCATGATTTTAAATTAATTCCGGAATATGATGGTGATCCTTTACAATTAGTAGATTTTATTAGAAATACAACATTTGTGTATGACTTATATTGTAAAGATGATAACCAATATAAAGATATAAACCATTCAAAATTAGTATTAACTTTATTAACTAAGCTAAAAGGAAAAGCAAAAATTGCAACCTATGATAAGGAATTCACTAGTGTGACAGAAATTTTAACATTCCTTAAACGTAAATATCAAGATACGCGAACGAGAGAGCAATTAATATCAGAAATACTCAATACTAAATCGTACCATAACGAAAACCCACATGATTACTTAGAAAGATTAGGTAAGAAAAGATGCGATTTATATGCTCGCGTGTATGCCGACTCGGAAATAGTGAATAAACAGTCGGAAATGGAAAGATACGACAAACAGATATCACATCACACCGTTCATAATTTACATCCCTCGCTTACTGATTTTATTTATCATATTAAATTCGAGACAATCGAAGATATTGACGAAATCTTAAGAAATAACGCTGCGCACATTGTGCATCGGGTGTACGGTCCGGGTAGTCGAAAAGACAAACACCACCAACCACACCAATCGAATTATAAAGGCAAAAATTTCGATCCAAATTACAAACATAAATATGAAAAACAATTTCAAAAACAACCTCATGAACAAAAACAAGATTATCAACATCAACAAAACCAAAATTATAAAAGTTATCAAAATGCACAACCAAATTATCACAATTACCCAAATAATCAACAAAATTATCAAAAACCTATTCATAATCAATCATGGGATCCAAAATCTCAACATGGATTCTTTAATAAACCTCCATCCGGAAATTGGAGAAATAATCAACAAAAAGT
This sequence comes from Acanthosoma haemorrhoidale, assembly GCA_930367205.1. NCBI lineage: Eukaryota > Metazoa > Arthropoda > Insecta > Hemiptera > Acanthosomatidae > Acanthosoma > Acanthosoma haemorrhoidale. Next base: position 89,491,705 of record OV884015.1, on the reverse strand, counting down.
AGATCCACCACAACAAAATGATTCAAATACGGTTTCGATGAGAACTGTTTCTAATCGCGTACATTACGCCGAGGATGAGAGAGATGAACAAATTAGAATATTAACTGAAAGAGTAAAACAACTTGAAACTAATAAAGATAATTTTTTAGACCAAGGTCCGAACAAAGGAGAACCACCGGATCGAATGTAATTAAAATAAGTGACGAAGTTAATTTTTTAAATAATTTACCACAGCTCTTGGATAAAGAAAATAATAAATGGTTAATTGACACAGGAGCAACAAAAAATTATATTTGTCCCCAAGCAATTCCGAAAGATGCTAAAATAAACGTAGAAAACTTCGCGATAAAAACCCCTACAGGACGAGCAGAAGGAACACAAAGTGTAAACCTCAACCTGCAAAATCTGATAGGAATTAATCAAGAAGTAAAGTTCTTAGTTTATCCTATTAGTTCACGGTTTGATATTTTACTTGGGTACGAAACAATGAAAATGTTAAAAACTAATATAAATTTAGAAGACATGGAAATAAAAATAATGGGAATAAAATACAAACTTGAAAGAGACGAAATGTTTCATATCGAAGATACTAATGAAATTAAAAATGATTTAGGTACACATAATAAAGAAAGCCTTAACAAAAATAATAAAATAGAGAAGGAAGTGGAAGACTTAAAAAATAAATTGGAAGAAAATAAAAATAAAATGTCAGGTAACTCGTGTGAACCTCAATTAGTAATTGATAAAGAAATAATAAGAGAAATAAGTAGTAATAACAAATTAGAATTAAAAATTTCAGCTCATTTAAGTGAGAACCCTTTTTGCGAGTTTAGAGGAAACAAAATGAAAAATAATTTCAGGGATGTTTTTAATACCATTGAATATAATTATAAAAAGAAAAAGAAAAAAGAGCTATACTCTATTATTACGAAATAATGATAATCGGATAAATATAAAAAAGTAATTAAAAAATAAATAAATAAATAAAATAAAAAATTTAAAATTAATAAAAAAATCTATTATTAAAAAATGGCAATTAGGCACGTGTAGAGTTTGGAAATTAAAGTTTATTATAGTGTAAAATCAAAGTTAAAATTATGGTAAAAGATTTTGTCGTAAAATGACATCAATCAAGCACATGTAACATTTGAGGACACACATTTTGATATTGTAATGTACCTATAAGAAAATCCAAACTGTTTGAATGTTAACAAAAGTAAAAGTCTACAATAATAATTATAAAATGAATTTTTGGATTAATTTATTATTCTTCAATGTTAAGATTATAATCGATATGTTTTCCCTTGATTTGAATATTATATAGGTGTATTGGAGATTTGCCATTCGAAAACTTTTATTATCATGAATAAAAATTCGAAAACTTTTATTATCATGAATAAAAATTCGAAAACTTTTATTATCATGAATAAAATATAGGACTACAAGTCATTAAAGTAAGCATTAATCTAATATCTTATTCATTTGAACAAAAATTAAAACTTGCAATTATTGCGTACAATAATACCTTAAATAACAATCTAAAATTAACACCCAATGAAATCACTTTCGGATTTATAAAAGAAAATAACAACAACAAAAATATTAGTATAACAGAACTATACGTACAAAAGTATCATAAAGATTTACAACTTTTGCATGAATTAGCTCACACAAAAATTAATGAAGAAAAGATAAAGCGTACAGAAAAATTAAATAAAACTCGGGAAGATCCACCTGAATTAATAAATCAAGAATTTATCAAAGATACTCAATCGAAGATTAAAAGTAGAGACAAATTCAGAAAAGTAAATGTGTTAATCCAAGGCGCTAGGCAATTAACAACACATGTTGATAACGTTAGGAGACCCAACAAACGTAAAAAGAGGAAACATTTTGTTTCAGATGAAGATTCACTACATGTCAATAATTCTGATACTTCATCTTCAGAAGATTCTGACGATAAAAGTAGTAGATCTCACTAACTCTCCAGGAATTCTCCATTATTCTGTAAATAATATTAGAGTAGTTAATCAATATTATGAAACTTATCATTTTTATAATTTAAGTTTATTAGAAGTAGAAATAATAAATATTGAAGATCATGTTACTAACTTTAGATCACATAAAATGTATCATTTGCTAAAAGATTTAACAAACGAAGTTTTTGAACAATTTCAATTAATGCAACGAAGAGATATTAAAAATCGTCACAGACGAGGCTTGATAAATGGTCTAGGTAATGTTATTAGTTGGATAACAGGTAATATGAATAATGACGACAAGGAATACTACGATAAAATAATTTCAAATGTAGAACAAAATAATTATAAGATTGAACATAACATCGAAAATTCTGTCAATATTAATAAACGTCTGATTGAGGATTACCAGAATGAAATCAAAACAATTAATAAAAATTTCATAATTAATAGACAAAATTTCGAATCGCTAGGACAAAATGAAAAAGCTTATGACTTATATATTCACATCATACATTTATTAAATAAAATTAAAGATTTAACTTTATCTTTAGAATTTTGTAAGCTTGGCATTGTTCACACCAATTTAATGATTGATGTAATAAAAAATCTACCAAGTAACATAAAACTAATCTCAGATAATACTGAAATTCTATGGACAAATAGTAAAATCTTTTGTTCAACTCATCACAATATAATCCATACTTTTATCAAATTACCAATTCATGATGAATCCTATAAAGGATATTTTGTGATATCAGTACCAAGAATTATAAACCAGACAATTTACGAAATTGATTTAAAAACTGATCTTTACTTACAAAAAGGAGCCACTCTCTATCAAGGAAGTTGTATTTTTATTGACAATTATTACTGTATAAATCTTAATAAAACAGAATCAAAATGTGTTTCATCTATTGTACATAACGGAAATTTAAAAGAATGTAAACTAGTATTAAGTAATCAAAATAATATAAGATATTTAGATCATATTAAGCAATATATCACTGTAAATATTAAAAAAATAACAGATTGTCATAATAACACTGTATTTTTACCAAATGTAGGATTAATTAATATTAGTAAGGAGGATTGCTTTCCAGAATTTAATAAAATTTATACTCATGATTTTAACACTATTTTACAACCATTTTATGAAAATGTAATATTAAATACAACTATGTTAGAAACAAATAATTATACTATACCAGAATTAGAAATATTGTCCTTTGTAGACAACACTAATATTTATCATTATTCTTTTGTATTATGTATTATTCTAATCATTGTACTAATTAACATTTTTATTTATAAAAGAAATTGTAAAAAGATCCAAAATTCAAATCTACCTTTAAATAATGTAAAGGTTTCAACAACACCTATTACTATTGATGATCATAAAGTAATTTTAAGTAAATTGTATAAATCAAGTTTTTAAAATGTAAAAATTAAATGTTTGTTTTGACCAGAGTTCCAAACTTAAGGCTGCGGGGAGTTATAGTGCACCCGTGCTAGCATTCTAAGAACTATGAATCACCCCTTTGCTGACTCTTATTTAAACCCGTGAGAATCAGAGAAGGAGGTCAGTCTATTGTATCTCATTAGCCCGTCACTATGCTAGATTAGATCTGTATATTACCATGTCATTTATGTTTGTTATTCAAAATAAATCTTTTTAAAAAAGTCTTGTGTGCTTTGAAGATATTTAACTATATATATACATGTTTATTTAGTTAAATTTACATATAATAGATTATTGCGAATTGGTCACACTCACATTTAACACCATCGCGAATTCTAGCTATTTGTTACACAATACCTTGATTGTCAAAGTTTAATAATTTGCATATTATAAACAGATTCTACCACCACGATTTACAGCATGCCATTGACACTAGCCCAAATACTCGAAAACAATAAACGACGTTTATGTATTCGATTAAGAGATGACAATAAGCATAGTAAATTAATTCATATCTGACCCCCAACTATATGGCATTGTATAAAATGATTCTTACCTATGCATATGTATTTACAGTAAATATATACTAGCTAATAGTAGTATAATAGTATTTATTTAAATTTACATATTAAAATTAGTGTAACCCCGATTACAAGATATGATGTGAAACCTCAATCCAAAAATACTCATATGCAAATGATTGGGTTAACATCGTTTAGTTTTGAATCGTGGATTTAGTATCTGAACTGGTGTGACGCAGTTTTGGAATCACGTCGCAAGTCAATTGTATTCAAATCCGAGCCTAAATTTAAATACGTAAAAAAAAATTAAATTTTAATAGTTATACATTTTACTTGTCAGACAACAAGCAGCCCACGTTTAAGGAGGTCCTAAATACAAATATCCCTAAAGGGATTTTATTGCCTGATAATAAATAAGTATTACTAATTATAAATTACTAGACTGCATATTTACGAATTTATATTGGGGGTGCAGTAAGCGATATTACTACTGATTCTCGAATTTTCATTTGATTTTATCAATTCCTCTAGTAGTGGTCTCGTTAGTAAAATAAAGAATTGTTCGTCTTGAGAGTGCAGTACCAGTTTTTGTTTTTATTCACTATTTGTCTGTAACATTTTACCTCCTAATAAGAGGGGTGACTGATAATTAAACGTTATAAGAAAAAAAGTCTTTATTTCGGAGAAATTCCCGTTTTATGAGAAAAAATGAGTTAAAAAAAAATTGTTTCCTTTTGTTCAGAAAAATGGTTACTAAATTACAACTTAACTAAAACTTTATAACAATAATTAAAATAGAATAACTAAAGTTTACATACTGCGAAAATGAAATGTATAATATAATAAAAAGGTAGGAAAAAGGTAAGCAGTTTATAAAAGACTTTTTTATATATTTTTTCTTCTTCTTGAATTATCCAGCACAAAACCTATTGCGCAACTATCGAGAATTTTCCTTTCTTTCTTTTGAAAAAATATTGCAATAAACATAATTTAAGTCAAAATACCCATAGGTGATGTTAGTATACCTAATTGAATTGTTTATAGTATTGATAAAGTTATTATTTACTCTCTACACATTATGGTAGTTTTCATTTTAATGTACACTCCAGATTGACGATATATAGGTTAAATAGTATGTTATAACTTATTTGTTATATTCTATTTTCTCATGTACTGAGCGTCTGTGGCTCTCGCACTCTCGGTCAGTCTCCGCTGGCTCTTATCCAGTGACGTAGCTGACTGAGGAGACTTCCCAAGACTTCGCTTCCTCCTTCGCACGCGAGGGAGGTGACGACCATGTGTACTTGGGAGTTCTCTGGGCTGAATGAAAATCGTAAATATAGTATGAATGAGATCATATATTACAATAACTTATTGCCAAATGAGGCAGATTGTAATTTTATCATGATAAAGTAGTTGTAAATATTTTATTTTATTACTTACGTGTTACATATTTTACCGCATCAATTGTTTTCGACACAGCATCTTGAAAATTTCTTTTTCAGAATGATGAAGTGGTTCCGGCCCTCACACTGTGAGGTAGACCATACCATAACGCCCAAGCCCTACCCCGAACAAAGGGCATATGATATATTATGTTTGCATTATATCAATAGATTAAGGTAAAATTTATTATTTGAATTTGACTTCTCCCATTTCCCAATTATTTTGACTTTTTGTGATTCTTCAATCAATAAAATACAAACTTCAACCGCGTATTTCATTAGGTATTATTTTTTAACGGGCCTCAGAAAACTACTATTCAACTGTTATACAATTAAAATAGATCTGGCAATACCTTAAAATGAGCTGATATGTTGTTGGTTGGAATACAGTAACAAGAATTGTTAGCCTACATGGCCTATTCAAGTCACACCCCTCATGAATTCAATTTGACGATTTTTCACATTGGCTTGAACCTCACTAAAGCCGGTAGTAAAGGCATGAATTACAGAGACATTGCATGATTTTCGATGGGGTATTTATTGTTTTTTTTTAACGATATCTTAGGTTTTAACGTTTTTGTTTCATTTTGATCATTGCCTAATATAGTAAAACATTTTTCAATTACTAGCTACACTAAAATGACGATTCCATTAATCTTTGAACCAAATAGTAAATATAATAAGAAGATCTCTATGCCTTTTTGCAGTTACATTAGAAACGGGTTTTTCTTTTTTCAAAAAATGGGTTAAAAAAAAAAGTGATGTGATTATTTATTCACCTTATGTGAAAACTTACAGTACATTTTACAAGCCAGGGAGAAAATGAGAACAATACAGCGTTGCGAAATAAAGTTATTACTTTTTCAGAAGTTTTAGTGATCTCAAGCCGAACCGTTAGTATTAAGTATATAGTACATACTTTAAATCTGGCAATGATAGCTACAGAGGACTTGGTATATTTACCCAATGGGTAAAGTGTGCGTTAGTAAATCAACTTCCGGAATCAGTGATGTTCCTCGCCGTGGATAACAAATTGTGACAACCTGTTGCCGCCCCCCCTCCCCACCGCTGATCGCTTACATGAATTAAACATTCGCTTACAGCCGCAGCAGATTCCGCAGGGTCTTTTGTGCTTATATTCACTCAGTCATATCTTGACTGATTCTTCTCTGTAACTCTCTCACTAGTCTACTTCTTGTTAAACCTAGATACTTGATAAGCACTAGTACATCCATCATGTATAATTAAAATTTATAAATGAATAGAGGATTAGTAGGGAGATCGGCGTTGAAAGAGATTTGTTAGGCTTTCTGCAAAGTTATTCACAAAAAAACATAAAATATGCAAATTATGTATCAGTTGAAAAACAAGTATAGAAAAAAAAACCCTTATAGCCATTTGGGGTTTTTATATTTTTATTTTCATGCTTCAATAGCTATTGAAAATTTTACGTCTTGACTATTTTTCCACTTGTTTTAAGCAACAGCAAAAGCGGTAACGTAAATGTTATTTAAAAGACGAAAAATAAGAATTTCATTTGTTCAGAATTTTAGCTCTTTACAATTAAAACAAAAATGGAGCGAATAATGACTAGAAGAGTTTGTTAAGAGATCGGCTTAGGTTAATGAAAGGAAGTTATTGGGTTTTCTTCATGTAAATGATGTTTTATTAATGTAAAACGTTTTGACATACTTTGTTGTTGTATGCATCAGGTCAGAAAAGAATGTAGATGTTAAATTTGTTTGGTAGTACTTAGTAACTAATTTTAAGTATAAAAAAACAGTTAAACACAAAACACAGGCCTATTCGAAAAATATTGGTTTTTAGTGACTAGGAGTTTAGAACTGATTTTAGTTATATTTGGGGCACTTAAATACAAATAAGAAATCATTTTTTCTCTATCTGCTCTCCTTTTTGAGACCAGAGTTTTTTTTTTTTAACGCGCAGTTCTAACTCCATTTTTTGCAGATCTAAATCACATATTTAAGGTGTAGCGACCGCTAACTACATAAGATAAATCACCCTATACTCTATTGTATATATTGAAACCTACCTCATTTTCTACCATTTCTTTTCCTAATTTATTAGATCAATTGACCTTAACTAATTTGGTAGGTCCGTCATGAGATCTTTAATTCAACTTGTTTTTATGTCTTCGACATAGGAAATTATCCCGATTGAATCGCCCGATCTCAAGGCTAATGTTATAGTTATTAATAAATTGAGAAACTGGGAATTGTGAAATATATACAAGTAAAATGGTTATAACAAATAATTATAATTATAAATAGTGCTGACATTAATTATATAAAAAAATATTCAATTCCTTTTGAACAAGGATAGTTACTACTAATTAGTTATATAAAAAAATGAAAATTGAGCTCAATCTCTTTTTAGTGGATCCATAATAATAAAAAAACAATATCTATATCACCCAATCGATGATCTCCGTTTAATCCAATCAACGTTACTGTTGATCTCCTCTTCTTCTTCTTCTTCTTCTCCTCTTCTTCTGTTGGATACCGCCAAGTCGGGGTCTTGCTCTTGTTCGCCTTCTGGCTGTTAGGCTAAGACTGACCTTTATCTCATCCCCACTCCTAAGAGCATAAGGGCTGATGCTGGACAAAGTGGGAGGGTGGCTGGTCATGATATTCTCAAATATCATGAATGTTACAATTGCCTTCCCTTATAAATAAAAAAAAAAATTTATGAAAAATTTTTTTTTTTTTTTAAGTGGATCCACAATATTATGTTGCTGTGTTCGGTTTGTTGAATTGGTTGTTTATAACGGGTGTTGAAATTTTACAAAGTTTATAGTAATAATAGTTCAAATTTTGCAAGGTTTTAAATTGCTTGAAAAGCGTACAAGTTGTTTTAATTTTTTACTTAACTAAATTATTATGCTAATTAGTATGGATTAGTTCGAAGGTACATTGTTTTATGGATCATAACGCGATTTGGAAAACATTTGTTGAAAAGACGGTTGAGTGTGATTAGTAATACATATTGGTTTTTAATTAAAGTACTAGACAATTCTACTGGTAATTAGTAACAATAGAGAAAAATTGTTGATTGTGTGTGTGTGATTTGAATATTTTACCTGAGTGAAAAGATAGTGTTTATAAAAAAATTATAAATGTTACGAAAAGATAGGGAGGTCGTTGTCGTGTATAAAATTGTATGAGCTCATTTTATTTCCTTGCTATAAAATTAATTATAATGGACTTAAGCATTCAAAGAATATTTATGATCTGTTTTATAGATTAAGTGATAATGAAAGCAAAAGCTTCACTTGCTGATAATTCCATAGACTTTACTAGGGTCAATACTTCTAATAATAGTTTGTTTTTGTTTGTATAAACTTCTAAAGTTTATGTGTCATCCGATCAGTATTATTTTCATTTAGTAAAGAAAATAATAAAAAAAAACTATAAATTTTTTTTTTTGAAGTCATATTGTATCGAACAAAAAACATCCCTGTAATTATTTTTAAATGCCTTCCATTCATTAATTTTAATGTTGTTCAAATCAAACACGCAAAAAGGAATTTCATCAAGATGAGTTGGAATTTGAGATTCCAATTTCTTCATATCCAAAACTTTATTTTGAATTATTTTTAAATTTTTCACGTTATCGCTGGTTGTCTGCTGATGCTCTGTAATTTGATCTTTCAATGAAATCACTTCTCCTTTCTTAATATTCGCTGTATCTTCTAACTCTGAAAATTTATTTTCCAACAAACTCATATTATTCTCATCGTCAAGCTTTATTAGATCATGTTGACGTGAGGTACACTCATCATTGTTATCTGCAATCTTCTGTTCATATTCCAATGAAGTCATTTTCTCTTCATTATCCTTAATTGAATATAAGCTAAGATCTGTCTGACAATCAACATCGACTAGTTGTGACTTTGTTAAATTTGTTTTTTCATAATCTGACGTATTTTTCAATAGAACGATTTCTTCTTTTAATTTTGAATTTACATTATTATTTACTTGGAGTGTTCTCTCCTCACAAATTCGTAATTGTCTATCTAATTCATCGTTTACATCCGTGTAACCTTGTTCGAATTTAGCCGATCTTCCCGATTTTATTTCTTCCCTTAATTGATCAAACTTCCCGCTCAACTCTTTATTATTTTCTTTAATTGCGTTAAATTGACTGTTTATTTGGGCAAGGATTAGTTGTAACATCTTGACATGATTTATCGTGGGTTCGGGGTCGGGGGCTGGGGGGCCTCTTTTAGAGGCTGGGTTTGATCCAACCGCGGGGAGCATACCTGAATCTGACCCGGACATGTTTGTGTTCGTCATTTGTGTCTGTGTAACAAATGTAAAATTATAGGAAAATATAATTTGTTATTGGTTAGTTCTAGTTATTATTCTAACATGCAATACCTCACAATTCCTTTGGTTTCTTTAGAATTTTTTTTTTTTTAAGTTAATCCCGGAACGGCCCCCATTGGAACCTACCTCATTTTCTACCATTTTATTTTCTAATTTATTAGATCAATTGACCTTAACTAATTTGGTAGGTCCGTCATGAGATCTTTAATTCAACTTGTTTTTATGTCTTCGACATAGGAAATTATCCCGATTGAATCGCCCGATCTCAAGGCTAATGTTATAGTTATTAATAAATTGAGAAACTGGGAATTGTGAAATATATACAAGTAAAATGGTTATAACAAATAATTATAATTATAAATAGTGCTGACATTAATTATATAAAAAAATATTCAATTCCTTTTGAACAAGGATAGTTACTACTAATTAGTTATATGAAAAAATGAAAATTGAGCTCAATCTCTTTTTAGTGGATCCATAATAATAAAAAAACAATATCTATATCACCCAATCGATGATCGCCGTTTAATCCAATCAACGTTACTGTTGATCTCCTCTTCTTCTTCTTCTTCTTCTCCTCTTCTTCTGTTGGATACCGCCAAGTCGGGGTCTTGCTCTTGTTCGCCTTCTGGCTGTTAGGCTAAGACTGACCTTTATCTCATCCCCACTCCTAAGAGCATAAGGGCTGATGCTGGACAAAGTGGGAGGGTGGCTGGTCATGATATTCTCAAATATCATGAATGTTACAATATATTCCAAACAAATGTAAATAACATGAACAAAATATATTGTAAGCAAATGTAAATAACATGAACAAAATATAAATCATTGTAAATGTGTTAAGCAATAAAAAATGTGGGGTGCCAAGTAGTATATGAGATGGGGCACTAGCTGTCAGTACCCAGGTATGGAGGGGCCCAAACAGCCAGCGCCCAGCCTCTGCCAGAGAACAAAGAAACCACACGTCATTGGTTACACCAATCTTAATGATTGGCCAAGGGCAAGGCTAGCTGGGTACTTAAGCCGAGGGTCTAGCCCCTGTAAATCATTCTCTCCTGGCAACTACGTGGCTACACCACTTGAACTCTGAAAACCTCACTGCTTCTTTATGAAAAACCTCTGCATCTCTTCTCTCCTAACCTCGCTATGTTTTAGCCCGGCGTCGTCAGACCCCACACCTTCCTAGTGGGAACCTCTGCCTTCGTCTCGCTAAAACTAGCACCTCCTCGGGAGAGACCTCTCCCTAGTGAACAACGGTTGTCGCGGCCCGGCAAACTTACCGAGAAAAGTCCCCCGTGACAATTCAGTCTACCTCTCTCCGGTTCACACTCGCTTTTGGGATCCGGACGGATTTTGCCTACCCTCAGATACCGAGTGTGAATTCATGGTCATTCCAAGACCACACAAACTACCTACACCACCTACCCTAACTCTGTTTTTTACTCTGTATTTTTATACGATAGTGTTAATATAATAATAACAATTCCATGTTTAGGTTTTTTATTTAATTTATAGATTTAACTTAAAACAGTGCGACGTACATTCAAATGAAATCAATTCCAAATACTCCAGCACCAAAACACCTGATGACCTGCGTAATAGATACAAAATATATGATATGATGTAAACAGAGTCTGCTGGTTGGCATATTCATTGTTTTACCCATGTTTTCTAAGTATACCTGTTTCTTCTATTATCTATACATCTTTGTAATTCAAACCTAATAACATTTAGATATATCATTCCATTAGCTACTCACATTTCAGTTATTTCTAGCTCATTTTGTTTGTTTATCTTGTACCTGGCTTTTGTTACTAACTATTTATTATATTTTACTATCGTCTGCACCTTATTTAGACAAACTATAATAGTTCCTTTAACAACCTCAACCGATCTCACTCCCGACCAACTCATCTGTTCAATTATAAACGTAGGGCTGACAAAGAACTATCATTAACTAATTCCGGGAGCTGAACCTAAGTATGGAAAAAATGAAAGTTTTCCTGACTGTTTGACTATATATTATATGCAATGTTTAAATACTCGCCCAACAAGCACGCTTTAGTCTGTCAATAATGAAATACATTTTGTTTTTAATGCAAGGAATGCTACTATGTAGCAATAACTACTTAATTAAAAAATTATTCTTCAGTAATTAATTTAAACATTTAATTATATTAGGATAGCAGAGTACAATTTATTAAATTCATCAAGAACTTTTGTTTGGCTCCCAGCTCTCTACGATCAGTGAACTCATATGCACGTTATCTATAAATTGCTCAATTAATGACATGTATTTTTTATTAGGTATTTATTAATGTTACACGACACTGCTGATGTATAAATTAAAACCTTGACTCAATATTTGATGCTTCTGTTGGGTTTTTAGGATAAATTGGAATTAAATGAATTCTTTATGTATCGTTTCTGCTACAAATAAATGTCCATTTGAGACACAAGCGCAACCAAAAACTGAGATCGTCACAATGTATTGGAGTGCCTTTACTCCCAATTTGAAAACAACCAACCAATCAATCAGTAAAGTGATACGACTCAAATTAGCCTGGCCACAAACTAAAAAAAAAACGCCTTAGCCACAAGGCAAAAATACAACTTGTGCGTTTACAAATTTGTTCGCTGGTTTTGTGAATTTTTGTGTACCCGACGTAAGAAAACATATGACTGGTCCTTCCAGCGAAATATAAGGAGAATCTTCCGAGACGTGTTCTGGTGTCGCGCTTAACAACCTCCAAGGAACGGTGGGATAATCAATAAAAATTGTATGAATAATTACTCCGTAAAACACTTAAAGATATTAAAGAGGTATACAAGACGATACCTATGTACGTACTACTTGACCAGTGTTCAGTAGTCACCAGTTTCAATCCTGACTCAGTCCTTTTTTTTTGTTTTAGGTAATAAATGGCAAAAAAACAGTTCTATTTTAGTGTCAAATTTCGTCGATCAACCCTAAAAGTATTTTATTCATGAAGGCTGAGGGATTGGGGCGATAAAATGTAATTTAGGGCTAGCTCCTCGTTCTCTTCGAGTATAAAAAAAAAAAAAACACATTGCATCAGCCATGTTTCAAAGTCAGCCACAATATATTGCACTAAATCAGATAAATGCTATAGATACTGCTTTATGATGTATTTTATGGTTTTATTGTTATTGTAATAGTGGTCCTTTACCAGTCAAGGGTAATTAAGTATAACAATCGCTAAACGAACAATTTATTATCGTCAATCCACAGTTTTAGCTTTTAATTTTCAATAATAATTATTTCTCCAGAATAATTACACATAAAATATTTTCTTGTTAATTAATTTTCCAATTAAGCAGCGTAATGTGGCCAATCAAGCAATTTAACACGACTTTATGGCCCCTCTACAACGCAATAAAATGGCGAAGTAAAATGTGAACTGAAGCGGTGAAGATGAAAATGGACTCCGTGGCAATCACGCAAATGGTGGTTCCACATCGTGATGTAACATCGTTGAGGTTCTTCGCTGCTGCTGCCAGAATGTAACAACAAATGAATCCCCCACTCAGCGACGATCTTCAACGTTATTATTCAATTGTTTATTGCCTGCCTATTGTCTATTGCTTATCAGTATGCTTAAACAGTCGGAGTTGATTTCAAATCTTATATCAGTTATAATATAAATGGAGTGGGTATTATTACTACTATTATTCAGGGGCAATATGGATCTGGTGACGAAGGATACCCAACCAAAGAGTTTGATATTGCTTTCCAATACTAGAAAGAAAACAATTTTCAATAACAAATGCTTCATTTCAAGTTTCTTCCTCTCGTTTGTCTGGTGAATAAAATAACCTACTGGCTTATTGGTACTGTCGAGAATCGTGTCCCCAAGAGAGGAGGACGCCCGCCACGGGCTAGGGTCACTACAAACCGGCCGCTGTCCGGCGAACGTCAAGAAACAGATAAAATGGGTGGACCTATGGTCTTGGACCTTTGCTGGTGGCCTAGTCGGTAGGCAGTTTTATTCGTATTGATCTGACTCCATAAGTTCTTAAAAGGTGTGCCCTGAATAACGACAATGTTCAGGAGAAGAAGAACAGGGTAGGTATTATAGGTCTAGGTATTATGACCACTGATCCACACTCGGTATCTAAGGGTAGGCAAAAGTCGTCCGGATCCCAAAGGTGAGTGTAAACCGGAGAGAGGCAGACTGGATCGCCGGGGTATACGCTACTAGGCACAGTTTGTAGGCCCCGGGGTCCGTCGTCCGCGAGGAAGATGTTTCTTCCAAGGAGGTGCTAGTTTCAGCGAGACGAAGGCAGAGATTCCCACTAATAAGGTGTGGAGCCTGACAACTGAACATGAAAACATTGCGTGGTTAGGAAAGAGAGATGCAGAGGTAGTTGAATAATAAAGCCATGGTTCGAGTAGAGCAGCAAGTGCCAGTGCAGAGAGAGAGAGAGAGAGAGAGAGAGAGAGAGAGAGAGGGAGAGAGAGAGAGAGAGAGAGAGAGAGAGAGAGAGAGAGAGAGAGAGAGAGAGAGAGGGAGAGAGAGAGAGAGAGAGAGAGAGAGAGAGAGAGAGAGAGAGAGAGAGAGAGAGAGAGAGAGAGAGAGAGAGCGGGGAACTTTTAATTATTTGTGATGAAGAGATTAACACATCAGCACTGATTCTCATTTCAGAAGTCAAAGTAATCAAATTGCCCCCCTAGCGATAGCGAAAAATAATAAGCAATTATGTCTAGGTTACAAAGACAGAAAGGAAACTGATGAGATTATATTATAAATATCATAATAAGAAACCCATGTACATATGAGATGACTACATTAAAACAACAGCACAATATTAAAACAAAACACTTCTATTCATTTAAGAAGTGAATAACATTCATTAGCTTACAATTGTAACACGGAACATGTTGAAATAGTAGAAATAAGTACTGGGTAGGGGGAGAGCGTGACATGTTGTTGGTATTTATTCAAATAGGGTATGAATAAATAAAATAAAATTAACAGATAACAAGTATAATAATGGTGAATTACAATGATTTTATTGTATGGAGATAAGGAACTGGTAAAATCTTGATTTAAAGATTGTGAGAGATTGAGTATAAACTCCGCGTTTAACTGGTTAGGTATTATTTTCAACTTTTATGGATTACAACTTGCACGTTCGGAAAATGTCCGGAAAGGAAATATTTCCTCTTCTTCAATCAAAGATATCACGCTAACCTAATAGACTTGGATGTGTTTATAGTGCGTTGCATATTACAAATTAAACTAGTAAAAATTGTATTTACTTTATTCTCTCCTGTTGCTAACATATTATCACTTATTGGTAATGTTGTTTATTCCCGAATCAGCTATTCACGTATGTCAACCTTTTTAAAGTTTCATACCCGAACAAAAATTGAATATTTTTCGGTTACGTTGTCCAAAAAATTTATCAGGCAAACCAATTTGAAAAATCTAACTCCCGTTTTCGCGTTCAGTGGGCTGCTCCAGATAAGTAAATGGCCTTTTTACTATTATTATTCCTACCTCACTGTAATAACTATTGAGAGTGTATTTATAAGATAACTAGCTTTAATGTCTCATATTTTTAGCCATGAGTTGTCAGTGTTGTTCATTTGGGTCTGAATGATGGTGAGTGTGGCTCAAAAATTAATTATTTATTAGCTAGTTTTAGTGAAACAGTTTTGTCACCATGCAAAAAAAAATATCTTTCATCAAGAATAAAACAAATAAAAGAAATGTAGGTTAATTATTATTATGGCACTCCTAAGTGACATTCTTTTTTATTTTATCCACTGCTATTATTAACTTACAATAAGGATTCTATTAAAGTAAGAGAACCTATAATTTGTTACGGTTAGTAAAAATGATGTTTTATATTCCTGTAATTTTAAAAATATATCTTTCCGCTAGGGGGAAATAAGGTATTATATTTATTTTAAAATAAAAAAAAATAATAAAAGAAGGAAAAAGATGAGCCTATGGGTGGCGAAGAGACCCTGGTCCCAGAAGGGAGATAAACCGGCGCAGTGCCCTCAGGAGCGATATAAACTCAGCCCCCACAATTCAATTTCCTTCTTCTAGGCGAGCTTTCCCCGCCACTCAGCAGTAAAACTTCGAAAAATGAATTTTCTTAGGGGTGGTTGTCTGGGGGTTGAAGGGTTGCTTATTGTCTCTGAAAACTTTACTATCTATAGCTGGAGCTTTCCCCCTGTAATCTATTTATATATTCCTCATTAAATTTTTAAAAGTCAGATTACGATAACATAGCTACGTATTCGCTTATCAAACCAAAAAGCGTTTCAAAACTTTTTAAAAGAGGGGACGAATCCAATCGGCAATTTGTAGTAGCTTTTTCCAGTCCTGCTTTTAAACTCATCTCATTTGCTCGTAGAAAATGTGATTAACCTTGTTTTTCAAAATTTTATTTATTTTCTTTTAGCGTGCAATAAACTGCAAAAAAAGAAAAAAAACATTCTGTATCAACAACCACAGATAAGCTCGTAAAGTAAACAATTTATTAGAAGATATCGAAAAACATTAATTTTTCATATTCTACAGCTCTTTTTATAAATTGTTCGTTTAATAAACAGCCTCTTTTCCCTTATTTTCAGGGAGCTAATCGCTGGGTGGAAGATTGTTTTTTTGTTTTTTATAGATTTGCCTAAATCAAATCTGACAGTACACAACACATATTATAGTGATATTATGGTGATATATGATAGATATTATGGTGGAAGCAAAATAAAAAAATGTTGAGAAATTATTAATTGCTTGTTACTTCTTCGGCCCAAGATCCATTTGTGAGTTACTGGCTCCTGGATCAGTATCCTCCAGTGTCATGGTCCTTGGGCACCAAGTCCACACATCTCAATTATATTCATACTCTTCTGCGTCCATAGATTTCTCACAATATTATTGTTTTTACGAATTTCGTGGTCTAACGTACAAGTCACATGGCTTGCCCACCAAACACCATTAAAATATTTCCTCCGTTGTATTAGCATACGATTCTAGACCGGGTATCAATCCTCACCACCATATATGTCTCACGACACAGTTCACGGAACTTGTCAATAAAATCCTGGGAGTGTTAGTTTGGGAATGAATGAAATACATGTTCCAGACCTTCAGATGGGTTTGCTGACACCGTTGTGATTTTAATATACAAAGTAATTTAGATTCAATTTAAGGCAGCCCAACAATTTAATTTCTCAAAGCCTAGTATAACAAATACCACCCTTACCTGGGTCCTTGCTCTTTTACGACCATCAGACATCATGTTTTATTAGTTAGTATGTTAGTTAATTTACGACAAGCCTCCTTCTTCTGTTACGATTTCCTTCCGTGATGGGATCTCCTGCGTAACCCAATATTTGCATGTTTTGAGACAGAGGTTTTTTCTAATTGAAATCTGTGGCCAAACCTAATTATATTGCTAAAACTGATTCTCATGTATATTAAAAATTAATCCATAACCAATAAATCACTTGTTGTTGTTGTCTCCATAACCATGCTGGAAGTGCATTTTTCCTATAGTACTGTTGTTTCTATTCAAAATAAGTTTCTGGATACCAATCAACCAAATCAAAAAAATATTTTGGAACCTAATTGAGATGATAGTTATGAGTTTATTTAGTATGACGTCCATCAAACGAAATTTAGCATGACTGAGTGCGTCAGTAAAGAAATACATGGTGGAATATAATTTTGTCGAGTAGTGGAAAATCGATCACATGAATGGAAATATCACATTAATACACAATATTAGTTTTACAGAAGATGAATAAACGAACGTTGATTTACTCATCTGCCATTACAATGAGTATTGTTCATTGTTTGATTTGAAGAGCGGAGACGAGTTTTGGTAGTTTGGCAAATAGCTGGCTGTTTGCCCGTGTAATTGAGCTTGTTTCTGCCCGTGAGAGTTGCAGAGGCACTAAATACTGCAGGCCCAAGCTCAAGCCGATCAAATGAACCGTTTACTCGCCAGCAAACACATGCAGTTTACAGCAGACTCGACAAGCAACAAAATAACAGAATGAACAACAAAAACTGATCAGTTATTTCCATTTTTATAGTTCCGTTGTTTTTTAATCCACAAAACATTATGTTTTTGTCCTTGTCCTTTTTTGTATGATTTCGTAATTAGTACCCCTCCTTGACATAAATACAAACAATTTAAATAAAAGCTTCCGTTTTCCTTGACAGCACGAAAAATACTGACAACTCCATGAAATTAATTTTCATTAGTTAATTTAAATTGAAAACAAATGTTTTTCTATATTATTTAGCAGTACATCAAACCAAAGGTATTGAAATCCTGATTAATAACAACACGTGTTTCATCTCATTAATATATAATTACAAATGACCATTGAAATCATTTTCTCAATATTAATTGAATTTGATGTTGCAAAGTAATTCCATTATATGCTCCAATGATAAATACAAATAAAATAAACTCCATCTCAATAATAAAAAGTTATTATTCAATTACTTGTAAATTCAAAAATATACATTATCCTATGATTTAAGTAGGTTGTATATGCAATTGGATTGAAGATCTCATCATCGCGACTAATTATATATTTTATTATTGGGAGTAGTTTGAAGAACTGTACTTGCAAAATATATATGGACTTTATGTATAAAAGTAAGGGTCAAAAATGCGGCCTAATCAGAACCTTGCTCAAGTTAAATTAGACTCGACCTAAATTGACCCCATAAACTTCGTATCATGAAGCATTTACGCTGATCCGTACACTTCATGGAAATTCCTAGTTTGTCTCATAACTCAGATTTCCCGAATTAATAAAGCAAATTCCTTCAAAACTGAGTCATCTTGTAGTGTAGTAAAGGGCTTTCCTGCTTCTTTATATCAACAAGGAAACGATTGGAATAATTTGTTCGGCATTTAAAGTAATTGGACAGAAATGTTATTGGACAAATTGTACTTTATAAAATTATACGGTTGTATTTTATTACAGTTTGAAGACCGGAATTATGGTACATTTTGCAGTTCCGTTTTTATTAGGTTAACCACATTATTCGTACAGGGTGCTGGAGATCGGACGGATCCCAATACTGATTGAGTATTTATTCATTGACAAAAAATTATTGATAATGAGATTTGTGTCTTTTGGCACTGCGTGTCATTGTAATAATTTCGTGGTGGCTGGTGTAATGATCCATTATTGTATGGATGGAGTGTGCATAAAATAAAACTCCTTATATAACTCCTCTGTTTTATTTATTTCTACTCGAACGTTTTGGACGGACTATCCTTAGGGGCTCGAAATGATGGTACTGTAGTACTTACAGTTGGCTGTCGAATTACGTTTGTAAACTGAGACCAGAAATCAATAAAAATATAGAGAAAGAATTTAATATGTGATGAATATTAGTTATATATTATTGCCGGGTTATAGATTTATGATTGAGGAAAAAAGTATTCTTAAAAAACTGTTTTATTGGTGTAAAGTTTCATTTCGTCCAGTTGTAATTGTAATTATATGTATATATATTAAGATGTCCTGAATTTTCGATTTACCAGCCGTAATTTTAACTTTGATTAATTTTAATTCCGAACTTTCTCTCCTTTAGCCAATGAGAGAGAGAGACAGGTGGCAAGGGGGAAAGGTTAGTTCAAGCCTATCCTTGCCAGAAAGACTTACTCCCGTTTAAAGTGATCGGTTATTTTTAAGTTATTGACGAACAATTCAAGAAATAGCATTGCTCGGTAGACTCTCACTACCTTCCTGATTCCATCCACCTCCTTTAGGCATACCCCACCCTATATCCTTCTCATACATCCTTCAAATGGGGGACTCCCCTTAGTGAAAGGCACTCATTAGCCCAAAATAATTTTTCCCACATCCTATTTTATAAGTTTGAGAGCTTAAAAAAAAAAAAAAAAAAAAAAAAAAAAAATAGCATTGTAGCTGAAGAATCATTGGACATACCGACGACCAGAAAAGAAAAATAGGAAACGAGGTATGTTACTATAAATATTTATATTGGCTGGAGAAAACCTCTAGAATCAACTGGGCTATATTTTGATAAATTAAATATTTTGACGTTTTCTTTTTGAAAATTTGCCTGATCTAATTTTTTTTTTTAATTATTACTGTACATGTTGTAGTATATTTAGTTGGATACAACAGTGCGTTGAGTTGGATACAATATTTGCTCGACAATAGTGGAAAGGTGGTGATCTCTATTTCTGGCAGAGGTGCGGTAGAAAGGATCTGGTTCATCCATCAATGCCCGCCTAACCCCCTTCCTTGATCAATTTGAGGGAGCGGTGGTCAGTCTCTAGGAAACAATATAAACGATAACTTCAGTCCACTGTTAGTCTGCTTTCCTAGGGCGGAACCCCCGTGCAACCCCGTAAGTTGACTATCCTGCTGCCACCCCATTCCAGCAACACTGGGAGGAATCCTGAGATTTATGTATTCAGCCACGAAATAATGAGTTTCTTAAATACTCCATGAAAAGAACCCCTGTCAACATTTAAGACAGTGACTATAAGTTACAAAATGAATTGAATAGTTTTGATCTTCAAGCCATATTATAAATTAGAGTTGTTTAGGGATCGGACAATCCCTAATATACACGCACTCCATACGGACGGAAGCCACTTGGTCGCACCTCAGTGCTCCCTCTACAAAACACGTCCTCATTAGGTGATATATATATATATGTTTCATGTTGGAGAACTTTAATTTATATTGTGTGGCAAAGGGTACAATTGGACATAAAATCATTAAATTAAGTTCTGAAATTTAAATCAACCAATGCTCATCCTGAGGCCTAGTATTTAGCAAGTGATTCGGTGATGATGCAATAAATAAAAAACTCATGACAAATAATGGAGTCTTTATTAATTCATCATTTACTTAATAATTTGTATTTAATTATGTTATATTGAATGGAGTGTCATATTAAATATTCTTTTGCCCCAAACTATAGTATGCATCATGTCTAGGGAACTTTTTCTTATCAGCTGATGGTTTGGAAATATATCTTCACGAGGGTGTTATACTGAAACCAAAATATGATAATAAGGTGTCTTTTTTTTTTTTTTTTTCTTAGCTCTCAAATTTTTAAGATTATGAATAAGGGAAAAATAAAGGAATTTATTTGGGGTGAGCGGATCCTTTTACTAGGAGTACCTGTTTGAAGGTGGAGTGAGGAAATTAAGAAGTGTGGGAAGCCTCGTTAGAGGTGGAAATGTTGCGGTGCAGTGGTGAGAGCCCACTGAAGGCTGAGCCTAGAGTCTCTCTAGGCATGTCTAGGTCTCTATGTGTCATAGGTGTCTATGTGTAAAGAACTATTTATAATTGAATAGAAAATAATATATGTCGGAACAAGGCCTCCTTTGAATAACTGTGAATTTAAACTTGGTATTTAAAAAACAAATACAGGCCATATTATGCGTATTAAATCACATATTTCGAGGTTATGATCAATATGTAACACATTTTGGAGCTTCAGTGGAACGTTTTGCCTGAATATTTGTTTCCCTCATATTATAAGTAAATTATTACACATCGAATTACGTAGTATTTCGGTGCATTTTCAATCATGTGACTTTGCGATGTCAAAGCAGAATGTAATAATAATAATAATAATAATAATTCCCTTTGTAAATTACAAGGGATATGAAACTGAATAACAAATAAAGGGTTTGATGTTTTGTAATGAAGTCGAATATTGATTAGCTGGATATTTAGCTACTCCTGTAGCGAGAATTTCTATTAAACATTTCATTCGTCTGTTTGCTACTGGGAATTATGACACCTAACTATAGCTGACAATGGCTGAACCTTCATCTAAGGCGAATCATACACGATAAGTGATAATGTCATTATAAGAAGGCTTGCAGAAGATTTGCTATCGATAGTTTGGAAAGGCTTTTCATCACTAGGGAAAGGTAACTACGAACATCAACCTGAAATTTACCATCCACTGAGTGTACATTGAAAATCGTAAGTGTCGTTAGACTAGGTAATTGACACGTAACTCTTACTATTTAAAAAGCAATTACATTTTCTACCGTTTCGGTTTCTTATCCAGCATTGTCTAAAGCGAATAGAACTATTCTTGATTTTAATTGGTCCGCAATTTCATTTAAGGTGAAAAGCTTTACTAATGGTTTGCAACTTGTTCGAATTTTTATCATACCGCATTGTTGTTTTTTTAGTTTTTAGAAGAAAAAAGCGCATTTAGAATAAACCTTCACAAAAGGAGCCGAGCGCAAAGAGCCTGAGTTTTTCATAGTTACCAACTTAGACTAAAGAACATAGATCCATTTCCAGCAGGCAAT
This sequence comes from Acanthosoma haemorrhoidale, assembly GCA_930367205.1. Classification (NCBI taxonomy): domain Eukaryota; kingdom Metazoa; phylum Arthropoda; class Insecta; order Hemiptera; family Acanthosomatidae; genus Acanthosoma; species Acanthosoma haemorrhoidale. The sequence continues at coordinate 89,469,619 of OV884015.1, read as the reverse complement.
AAGATTGATTAATTTAGAGGTTATGGAAAATCAAATATAATAAACCAAAAGTTACATTAGTCACTTAAACCATATTCACTAGCCATAATTATACCACATGCAGCTTAAAACATTATCATTTCTCATGTATATTTCCATTTTCTTTAAAAATTGGTCAACAGTATTATAGATATTTTTTATTTCGCAAACTATAATATGTTTACTAATTTTCACTCCATGTTATGAAGTTGTTTTAATACCAATTTTTAGACTCTTCATAAAATATGTCTTATTATCAAGACCTGATGCAGATACACTTAGTACGCCTAAAGGGCATCTATTTATAAATTTGATGAAATCATAAAATCTTTTTAGTGTATCGTTGACTTTTTTCATCACTAGCAAAACTCAAGTCTGATTTCATGGATTCCGGTGAACTTGAAGTTGATTATTGTATGGGCTATTCGGGAGTCAATTTGGCAAATGAATCAAATGATGAAACAACAAAAATAATTAATCGTCGTAAAATACTGCCCCTAATGCTTCTATCTCAAAACCCCTACCTGTGGGAATCATGGGGTATAAAGGATATTAAGGAAATAAGGCGGTGATTATGAATAGGGACCAGGAATTGATGAATAATGAGTCTAATCACTAGGTCTGAAATTTATATGAGTTTACATATTTTTCCCCAGAGCAAAATATTTGCTGTGCAATCGATTTCTGTACTTTTTAAGGGGTTTTAAGTAAATTTAGTTTAATTTAATTTTACATATATTACATATTTTAGTGGAATTATAAATTTTTAGATATTTCTTAAATAGTTCTTTGGGAGTTATATATACTTTTGTTTTGTATTAAAATTATGTGTGGGCTTTCAATTAAAAAATGAGAATTCTGGAGAAGTGGTCTTTAGGTAAATAGACTTAGAATTGTTTAATTTCATTCTCCTTCACTCTTGATCTGTCTGTTTACTGGAAGCAGTGATCCTATACCATTAACGTAAAATAAAAGTTTTCGAAGAAAAAAGATACCTAGTTCCAAAGTACGTTCGTGAATTTCCTAACGAAACATTCAATAATGATGAGGGTACTTCATGTTTCTCTGATGTGAGTTTTTGAGAAGTTTCGATTCATACGCGAGTGAAGGGATGTGCAGACAAGCCAACCAGGTTTTCTAACTGACGCCTACCTGTCAGACCCGAAAAATCTAGGACACAATAGTCACCGGGTGAAAACAATATCCATAACAAAAACATCACGACATAAAATGTATTAATTATTATTATTATTATTAAGGAAATTACACATTTATAATTCACATAAAGTAAAATATTCGTTTACTTCTTCATAAAATATGTGGCAACATATTCCACCACATCGCAACATCACGGGAGTCAGCTTTTAATATAGAGTTGCACAGTGCTTCAGTTATGGCTGTTACGGATTTATCACCTTTCATAAAATTAACTCTCATTTCAAGGATTTCTCAGGGACGCATACTGGTAGAAAAATACCTGACTTTCACGCGCCGTTTACACGTGATAAGTGAACAAGTATTTAGTGTTTAGTTAATTGCGACACGTGTAAACCACTAGTTAAGTAAATACTTAAAATTAGATGTATATGGTCAACCTATTCATAGGAACATGTCATTGATTGATAACATCGCTTCTAAACTACCTATAAATCCTTTACCTCTTCTTCTGAACATAGTGCATGTCAGGGAACGCCTTCTAAGATCTTATGTATCAGATCAAAGATCAGTAAACAAATTCTAAGATGCCCGCCAACTAGGCCGCCAGCAAAGATCAAAGACCAGAGGTTTATGCATTTATCTCTTTCTTGACTGAAAAACTGATGCTCGAAGGACATACAGATAATTTGAAAAGTGCACCGACGAATGAGCTTTATTGAAAATTAGTCGAATTGTCACGAACTGAACTCGTGGTTTTTAAACAGGCTTTAATAACTTTGGTCCATATGGAGTGGACTCTCAGCCGCTATAAATCTATTTTAAGGCATGATCATATACTCTTAATAAGTGAACTGTACATATAATCAGCTTTATTATGATAATCTGCTTCATTGGGCAATAAGTAATTGTGATAAATGTTTTCATTCATACCATATTTACAATTTTCATTCATACATTATTTACAAACAGCCCAGAGACCTCCAAAATCCACTTGGAAGCGGAGTCTTGGGAAGTCCCCCACGCTCCTCCGTCTGTGGCGTCACCGGATACAAGCCAATAAGTGAACTACAGATTTTATTCTGTTTTTCTTTATATTATTTTTTTTCTTTCTTTACATGTGTTTATTCATGTTTGTTCTAAAAAATGTTTATCTTAGGATTCAAAAATATTTGTTTTGTTTAAATTTTTAACATTGTACATACTGTAATTCCTCATTTTTAGTTACATATTTCTGTGTAAATAAAAATACAAATATATGTACATGTTTTACTTGTTTTATTACATATAAATCTCAACCCTACCTGCCTTTCTTAACCCGGGGTTGCCTGAAATGTGGTCTGGTTAACATTAACTCCCCTGGTTAGGGAAGGTGTAGACAATGTAAATGATGTAGTCTGTATGTAGACAATAATCCACCAAAGCCAGCTGAACACTATTTATTGCCCCCTTGTAAGCAAAAATGAAAGAAAACTTTGGCTGCCTTTGGCCTAAGCATTATTGCTTTAATTGCTTGGTCACTGTAAAAAGTCCCGGGATTAATCGCATTCCCATTTAATATTCATGCTTTGTTCTTATACTCATTGCTGTCTTTAACATGACTACAAACCCTCCAAAATTATACTTCTTTAGTTACCAACCTAAAAACAGTGAACCCAAATTATATTCTGAAGGAGCCGTCTGTATATAGCTTAGAACTAAGGAGATGCGATACAAAATAAACTTTCTAATAACTGATTTGTAGTTCTGATTATCGACGTTTACACAATAATGCGTATCTGATGAGATTTACAACTTTAAAAGACTGGAAACACTTCGAGTAATTTATTTCAGTCGAACGAACTAAAAAGAACACTATCAAATATTCCCCCACATATATAGAAACACTATTATTCGTCCCTGCGGACACACTACTTCTTCTTAAAACATAGATGGCGCACTCACGAGGGTGAGTAATCCTGAGTCACAGCTCCTGGTAAATAGCCTGGAAATACAGCTGTCATAAAATGTAGTTATATTATGTTATAAACTGTAATAAGCGCCATTGTATCGCTTTATGCTGCATCCATAAACTATTTTCCATTAACCATGTAACATAATAACATTGGCCGTTGAAGGAGGGTGTCAATTTTGCATGCTGTACGACTCGAATCCAGTCCTAATTTTAGTGATGGTTTTAATGATTTTTTTTCAGAAATATTACTAAAGCCTTTTTAGCCAAGTTTTTGAGATCTTATTTAACATCACTGCGGCATCAAACGCAACAAGCCTTTAAAAAAGACACTGTTCTGAATAACGCGTTAATGTAAGTGAGGGGTCCAAAAAAATGTATCCACTGGTTAACAGTCCATAACCTGCAAACTAATTGACGGAGTTGTCTCATTTTTGGTAAAAGTATAGCTTAAAGTCCAACTTAAAGATATCACTGTAGGTGTTCGAAATGGTCACCATTAACATCCGCACACAAACGATGCCACCGAACTGCAGCACGAACTACTGACTGCAACGAGTTCAGTTGGATATTTGCACATGAATATACGATGGATTCTCGAAGTTCATCCAATGTGCGTGGCTTTTGTCGATAAACGACGTCCTTTAGTGCTCCCCACAGGTAAAAGTCCAGAGGAGTTAAGTCTGGGGAACGTGGTGGATACTCTACAGCACCTCTACGTGTACCTTTAACTACCTTTAAGTGCCTTTCGTACTTAAAATACCACTTTAAAACAGGCTTCCTTTCATCAAATGTAAGCTTTACGCCAGCCATGTTTACTCGAGTAACAAGGTACAACTAACAATAAAACACTAACTATCTGGTGACTGTCATCTGACAAAACAAAACAACGCAATACAACGCTTGTATGGCGATTGCCGGAACTACATACTATTACACTGCCAAAAATGAGACCACTCTGTCAATTAGTTTGCAAGTTATGGACTTTTAAACAGGGGATACATTCTTTTGGACCCCTCTGTATTGCTGACTTTGTTATTAAAGTTTTAATAACAAAAAGCAAATTACATATTGCTCATCATGATGTTGAGATCTTTAATTTAATATCCTACTCAACATTATAGAAAAAATGTTTTGTTTTTTTATACAGACAAATTAATTAATTACTGACATATGTAGTTGGATATATCACGTCTTTCTTATATTAAATGAGATCTCAATGTAATATATTCCATGTATCTAAGTTGAGTGATAACAGAAGACAAAAAATCAGAAGAGACATCCAGATAGGTTTGGCGTACGGGGAAAAAAACGTTGCTGTTATGAAAAAAAAAACACTACTATCATTTTAAAAACCTTAGGTGCCAAATTTCAATATTAGTTTGTTGTTGTTTTTTTTGGGGGGGGGGGTTAATAGTGCAATTCTTAATATCAGATAAAAATGTACTTAGAATAATTACATCACCAGTATTTGTGTTATGCAATTTATAACGGAATATTGATAAGAGAAAAAAATGAGGAACAATTGTGGGAATCCGTGCTTTAACCAAAGGCAAAGTTTCCCGTGGCAACAATACAAAGGAAGAGAGCCATCATGGCCGGACTCGAGTGAGTCATCCGTTATCTCTTTTGCATCATTTTTTTTCTCCCTCTCGCCCGTGCCATCTTCCTCAATCCACCTCCCGGGGTGAAGCGGGGAGATTGAAGCGGCCGGGAGATGGGGGCTTTCTGTTCATGACTCCTGCTCCCAGTCAACCGATGCGGAAACAAAAATTGAAAAAGTTTAGCCCTCCAGGCCTGGAGCACCCGCGGCTTCTCAAGCCACGCTTCGGTAATGAAAATTCGCAGAGAGTTCAAATTGTGCTCACAAAAGCGTTTTATAGTCTCCATCAACTAATGCAAGGTGGAAAAAGTAACCTGACAGGTATTTATTGTTTCCACTTCTCAATAACAACTAGATTCTAGAGTACTCTGGTATTTTTTTCTTTGTAATGTTCAAGGGAGATTAATTGAATTCCTCTTTTTTTGTTAAGTGAAGTATGAAACCACCAAAAAAACGTATAAAACCATTTTATCCATTGCTCAGCCTTAATACTTTTTTTCATAACAGAAAACGTTTGTTTATCGTCTAAAATCTTTCCAGACTAATTATTACATGAAATATAATTTTTTATTATGTTCCTTCTTATTTTCTTATTCTTATTTTAAGGGCATGTCGACAGATCAGAGGATTTGGATGAAAAACATGTTAGCTACCAATATACCGGCACAGTCCACTGATGTTTGTGTAATTGTGCGCGGAAAATGCACAATACACCACAAGTCCTTGGAGCCAAGCTCCGGTTAAACCTGTTAAAGCCCAGAGTAGGAACTCAATCCAAAAAATATTATACCATGTATAAATTAAATTAAGGCGTTAGATAGTTGACGATGTGTAGTTAAAGATGTCCAGAGAGTAGTTGATCTCTAGTTAGGAGGGTTCCAAAAGTTATTAAACACTTACGAGGACGTACCTTAAAGAAACCAAGCTACATTTTTACAAAGTGATTTATTTAATTTGTTTTCATAAAACCTTTAATTTCTTTCAAAGTACTCTCCGTCACTTGTATTCGAGTCACTTGTCCAACCTTTTATTACACTGCGCGGAACATTTTTTAAATTCTTATTGTGTGATGCCTGGCAGCCCCTTCGTCGTTTTTGTCTTTACTTCTTTAACGCCCGCAAGACGCTTTCCTATCACGTCCCTTTTCATTTGGGGGAATTAAAAGAAGTCGCAGGGGGCTAGATCGGGCGAGAAGTCCTCCCTTCTACACATGGTACACAGTGGTCATACCATTTCTGGTCCAAAGTCGGTGCACAGGGAGGGCTGTATGACCTAGCATTGCAGACACACTGCTGGTTGGTTGTAGCAAAATAATACGACTTGTTGAGTTAACACCTTTTTCATTTTCCAGATAGGTATATTGCATAGAAAGACCGTTTTCACAACACCAACGTAAACCTAGACTTAACAATATCTACTCAGATTAAGAGCTTGCACCCTTGCTCAAACTTCAGCAGTGATTGTACCGATTCAATGCCAGCCTCGCAATGGCTTGAAACCATAATTGCCTAACTGTTCTATGAAACGATATGTACGGTAGTTTTATTTCTACCAATTTTTATTATAATTAATTGAAGTGTTCCGTAAATATAGGGCTGGCTGAAAATATTTTTATATACTGACAATTAATAATTGATAGTTATTTGTTTGGATAATGCATGGTGATAGTTGAAGGCATCAGCTCATCACGAGTAAATAAACACAACAAAAAAAACTTGAAAAGCCTATGAGGTACTCAAACCGATTGGTGTTTTCTTGATTTTCCCAGGATCTAGGTCGTAACGAACTACCGTAGCTGAGTGGAAAACCGTTTAGCGAGCTGGGATCTCCTTCAAAGGCCTCAAGCCTTGACTTTCTTTCAGGATTGCCTATTTCTTTAAGAGGCTCTTTAAACTGTCACTTTAATCAGATTAGATTTTGTACTGAAGAGGAATCGCGTTTTATTTAAAACGCCTTATAACTCAAAAAGGAAAAAAAAAAAAACACCATTGACTCTCTTAGCCGGAGGTTTTTTCTTTTAATACATTTAAATACCTTTTTTTTGACTGTTTATTTTTTTAGATCCCTTCTAGTTCATCTTTCTGGGGTTTTCTCGGTCGAAACAAGTGTTTCATATTTATTATTAATAGTTGTTAGTTGTGGGATTATATGCCACTATTTTTTTTTTCAAATAGTAGTCTAAGAATAAAGGTGTGTGGGTTTTCTAAGTGATCCGTCCCTACAAACCCTTAGCCTGGTCAAATTTATATTCTCTAGCAGATTTTGGAAAAACTCAGAGAAATCATGCGTCAGAACAGAGAACGGACAGGAGACGGAACCAGGAGCGACTTATGGAAGTATTTCAAGAAGAAATATAGCTAAAAATTGAAAAAGTCTGAATTTGTTCTCCATCGAAATGGTCGCTGAGTGCTTTGGTTATTTTATTGCATTTTCGTTTGGTTTACTTTTCACTACAATCCGCAAAAAGGCATTGGAATACATGTTTCATTGCTATTTATAGTATATTCCATGTATGGTTTTGTGACACAACAATACGAAAACGGAAACTAAAATAAAAAAAATACAGAATAAATAAATAATTTAACTAACTATTCGTTTTTAGATCTGTAAAATATTGCGTTGAATATAGTTAAATCAGTCCACGAAGAGTAAGGCTTTTTAAAAAGAACTCTTTATTGAAGTACAAAATACAAGGTTGAAAACTATGAATGACTTTGAGCTATGACGCGGGAGTCTAATCCTGGATTAACCAATGTTTGGGATTAATTGCTGACCTTTAACTATATATCTATAATTATCAGTAATTTTTTTGGGATACAAAAGGTTCAAATTATTACTAATTAAGAATTCAATTTGTGACACAAACTGGGATTGAGCCTGGAACCTGTGTAATTCTGTTTTGACGTCCATATTCATACTCATTAGGCATGCCTAATACCAGTCATGTATCCATTCTCTTCGAGGTTCTAGAAGCTCATCTTTTCAAGCTGACCACGATGTAGTAATTTTATTTTATAATTTTTCATTTCTCTTTTTTAAATAAAGATGATCGATGGAGGGAATATTCGAAATATTTTGATGTTTGAAATACTGAGAAGGTATAATAAATTCGAAACTTTCAAATTGCAAGTATTTTTTTTAATCGTGCAATAATTGTAATGTGATGGTTGGAATCTCAGGGTGGGAAAATAAACTACTTTGCTATGTCTAATAATCGAGAGATACTTGTGGTAGCCGGGGTAAATTATTGATAACGGCTTAAGCGATTATAAAAGAACAAAATAACACTCGTTATTTTTTTACCGAAAGTAGCCATTTCGGTCACTTATCCATTTGTTGCATCATAAACAAAAAGTAATCGGCTAATTGAAATGTCTTTTTAATTTCTGATGAATCAGATAATTTCTATGACCGCGATAGTAAATCAAGCAGACAGGCGAAAGATGATCCCTCGAATCTGGATAAAGGTAGAGTGTATCCGGATTAATGTGGGCAGGGGTGACCCGAAGTAAGGGGAGGGGAAAATCTGTGACTAGGATATATACGAAATAAAGAAAAATCTAAGGGATTATACATTTATTTTATTTATTTAGAATAAACTTTAGAATTTTACGTCACAATATTTGCTTAAAGTTGTTTGGTTTTGTTTTTTTTGTCAACCTTTTCTAAGCCACGATGTCTTGACAGTACGTTATGAGCATTGACGTCTGTTTAAATGGTAATTCATACTATAGTTTCGTCTTTTTAGTTAGGTAATTCTCATTTTAAAAATGACTAAAGTGACTTTTGTATTTTTCGCGTGTTTAGTTATCCGGTTATGGGAGGGTTTAATTTATATAAAAATTTTATATTCTTTCATTTACAGTACCATCCACAATCCGTATCCCGTTAATTTGCAAAACCCGCTTATTTTCAATAAACCTTGGAAAGTAATGATGATGATGATGAACGTGCTGGAAAACTCAAAGGAAATCAGTTAATTTTAACTTGTTAATAAAAATCGTTTTACAAAGGGTTGTATTTATTAAAGGAACCGATTTCCGAATTTCGTGAGGCCAATAATTTATGTACGAGTCAATAATGTTTTTTGCGAAAACTATTTTTTTAATTTTAAACAGAAAATCGATGGCCTTGCCATTTTATTTAGTCAAATTTTATCAAAGAACAGTTTAATACATTTTTACTTTTAACGGGAAACAATTTAACACTATACTGCACTTCATGTTGATTCAGTACGAAAATGTTTAAAAACTAAAATAAAAACAGCGATTTTATTAATATATTTTTTTTTATGAACAGTGTATCTGAAATAATGTTTGTACACTTTTTAAAAAGGAGTTCAAATTAATAATTTTTTATTACATATTCTAGACGTCGTCTGAAAGCCTGCAAGTACTATTGTTACTATCACTTCGAACCCTTGAGAATGACGCTGAAAGAAAATATTCTGGTAAAAATAAATAAAGCTTTGGAGAGGCAGAAAGTGTTTTGTTTCTTTTAAAAATGTTTTTACTCCACCGGAATGCCAACTAAGCTCTTATAAAAAGTATTTCTAAACCAGATCACAACGTCACAAAAATCGTTGCCGTTTTAGGGAACTTTATTAATTTTACTAACTTCCATTTTTAGTGAAACTTGAAGAAAATCTTTTTATATTTCTTAATATATTCTTAAGCTCTTTTAAAGCTACCGAATATATCTTCTCAGCAATGGATTTATATCAAATGAAGAATTAAAGTTATTTTTAGCAAACCATTGAGAGCGAATACACTATTTCGACTTCAGAACTTTTTTCTCACTCTATCAGACTCAAAATGGGATTTAAGTTTTTAAAGCGAAAACTAGACTTTTCAATTGTGTTTTGTTTTCGTAATAATTTCGTTATGTTGTATTTTTAATTGCTACTTTCAACATTTAATTAGACAAAACTCCTCTAAAAAAAATGAATTAAGGAGAGAGTAGTAAACTTTCAAGGGGGTCTCATTTCTCTCAAAAGTTGTTCAACAACACTTCTAAAACCCTCCAGTGGATATTTACAATCTAATTAAATTTCGGCTGAAAATGAGCTGAAAACGTTAGCTTGACAATTGGGGTGAAGGAGATATTAAACAAAAAATTATACATTACAATGTTTATTCAAATACGTTTTTTTAAAAATGGGATACTATTGATTAAGTAGAATTCAAATTCATCAAAGTGTGGTAATTATACAAATTTGGAAATGGGAATTGGTAAATCCCATTTTATTTTTTTCCATAAACTAGCGTTAATTTTGGAATGGATAAAATCCGTTCTTAAGAGAATAAACCACGTAAAAAACTTATACTAAAAATGTGAAACAGGTTCATGAAAACCCATTTCAGAGATAAAAGCCGATAAAAAAAATGAGGTTTAAATGATCGTAGATGATAAAACATTACCCTATTGATTAATGACAATTAACTTTCTAAGTTAATCAGAAAATAAGAAATTTCGAATTGAATTAATCAATGTATATCTTACAAATAAAATAATTGTAATCAATTTTGAAATAAATAAAATTAACCACTAACTTACAGGATAAACCTATTAAAAGGTATTTGGTAAAACGATAAAGATCTTAATTGATACTCAGGCCTTTATTATTATTATGAGATTTAATCATACAATCTGAGCAATTTTCATTAAAACATTAATTGAAATGTTTAGCTCATTAGTAGTTCAAATCTGTCGTCTAAATAATAGATTGTGTGGTATATTATTACTGGCTGAGTTTAACAGCTTAATTATAACTTATTTATCTGATTACATTCATTCTTAAGAGCACATACTGCCCCCCCCTCTTCTAACATAAAAACGGTCCTGGTCTTGTCCCTGCAAACAATTTGAGAAATGGATTGAAATATATTTTTATTTAGATGGGAAATGCCTTTAATGGAAGTTATTTAAAACATATGCCAGTAGGTTTTCGTACAAAATGCTCACTATAGGATCAGATACCAGAGTACAGAAGTAATAAATTCGGTACAGTATTTTCTCTAAAGCGAATTTGTATTATGTTTGCACATATTTTTTAAGAGCATCTAATGATCGAGTCCAACGATATTTAACTGAAATAAGTTTGAAAAAAAGCCTGGCAGAGTACAGCAAGCTAAAAATTGCTCATACAAATCTTTGTTTCTATTAACTTTATAGAAAGGAGGAAAGGACTTAATACAGTACAAATCGAGCTAATTACCAAAAACTTCCTATGAAGAACAATTAAATACTGAAAGTTGCTTCTAAAAAAACGGAAGTTTAATTTTTTTTTACAACCCTAACCCTAAATCATAAAAATAAACACAACTAGAAAACATGTATTTCGTAAACTAAATTAGGAGCAAGAATACCTGAGCTATACTGTTTTAGATTAAGCCATGCCATCATGTATGATTCTTGTTTTCCATGACAAATGAAATTTGAAAAAAACGAACAAAATTACCAGTAAATAGCTTAAATATTTACCACAAAAATACCAGATCGAGTTGGCCTCGATATTGCTTGATCGATATTATGATTTCAAGACTTCAATTATATATTTTATTTAGCTTTACCTTCATAACATTGACATTAACCAATCGGAAAAACTCCCGAAAAATTTAAACTTTAAATAAATTACCAATGAAAAAGCTTCAATGTTGGAAAGGAGGATTGGTTTTGTTTGATGATGTTTTTTGTGAATATATAACAAGTTACATGGTAATTATACGTTTAAAACTTTGTTTTTATTGTAGAATGGATTGGATCACTTTTATAGATTGGAAGATAAACCATACATCAGAAAGACTGTCGAAAGACAATCACCTCATATCTGTTTTAAATTAAAAATTTTCTCTTTCGGTTTGGCCAAAGAACAATAATAATTCGGGAGGCATACAAACTAATACAAATTACCTTTAATCACTGCATTGAAGGTATTTGACTCACGTCGTCATCAACACAAAGTTTGTTCATTATTGTACAAAATTGCATCCAATATTATTGGAGTCTCGATATAGTGGAAACTTTTGGAGCGAATTTTTTTAAAGCTATGCGGATTAAAGCGAACCTCGCATATTTGTGAGCAGCCATATTGATCGGTAAGGAATTTGTTATTACTATGTTATGTATGGGTGTTGATTTAAATGATTTTGAACCGGTCGACTCTTTAAGGTTTCACGTTTCATATTCTATAGTGGATTTTGTTGTAAATTAACTGTTGGCTAAACATAAAATATACTAAGGTATACTTTAATCCTGACGGAGGCGGTAGTTGAAAGGCCTTCTTGTAAAACCAAGGAATAATGTTTTTATTCTTATTCGTATTAATTGAGTTGTGGCTTTGCAAATACCACGGCAGAAAAACAAATACCTCTTATTTTGTTTCTCTTAATTACAATAATCAATAACAAAGATGATCTTGAAATTGAAATTGAGTGGTTTTGAATTAAGATATGAAGAAAAAAAAAGCGCAATTCCTAACTCACTCGTTTCGTATTCAAAGGATGAATTTGTCGAACACATTAGAGCTGCACTCGAGAGGGCGTGTGTGGACGTGTAGCCTTCCAGCCGTGATGAAATTTTAAACAACCCCCCCCCCCTTTCAATGGGACATTGAAGTCACGAAAGCCTGTAGGATCGTTTCTTTCGAGCAGGACCAGATACTAGCAGTGGCAGCCCCAATAGACTTGGCCTACCAGGAATAAAGCCTCCGAGCTAAGGTGGAGAGAAGACATCTAGAAGAGCTTCCCCTCCGCTTTGCAGGGTAATTGAAGAAAACCTAGGAAGTGGAAGGAGCATCTTAGTGACTGGACCAATGAGTTGAGAAATACCAGGTGGTCCAATACCATAAAAGGGAGTACACTAAGGAAGTACTTCCCCTCGGACTGACTACTGGAGTTCCCAGGTGCTATCAGTATTCAGTCTCAATCTTTAAGAGCATAAAAGAGCTGCGGACAAGCGCAAGAGCGCGGATGGTTCGCTCAATCAGCTTGGATGAGTCAGATTTGCCGTTGCTGGTCGATGAGGAGAATTACAGAGCCTTCCTCATCTTTGTCCAGAAGTTGAAGGAGCTGAAGGGACCAGTGCACTACATCATCTCTAGGGGAGTGAGGACAGGTTGAGCATCCTAAATATCGGGGGGGGCTCGACAAGAAGACATCGTTGGACCAAGATGTATCGGAGTCCCTTTGTAAATAGCAATAAGTTACCCTTAAACAAAAGTTGAAGCTACAATTCAACGAGCTCGTTCCATTACTCCTTTCTGGATTGAAATGGCGAAAGGAATATTTAATAGAGGATAGGGATATAAATGCATTTGAAAGATCTCTTGATTTCTCCTCATGCCTGTAGGAAGGGATTTTTTTTTAAACATAAATTTACTCCTGTACCTATTGCATTCCCCGGTGTGTATCCTTTTCCCACTCTGATGAGGGCCAGTTCTCTTACCATTAATGTTGTCTATGCATAGCTAGGCTCATTACCTACGTGGGAATACTACGAACAACCCCGGATTAAGTCCATCGATTCACCTCGAAAGTAGATGTGACCTCACTTTCCCCAATTAACTTATTTACTCCCACAAGTACATCACTAATTATTTACATGCCCAGGATGTATTACATCTTGGATATCAGGGGTGAAGGAGTTCACTAAATAAAAAGTAACAAGGTATAAAATTAGTTTTCAATTATTAATCTCTCTCTCCTTCTCCTTTACGGGTTTTTCATATTTTATTATTATTGTGAAAATTGAGCAGACTGCCACAAATCACCCTTTTTTCACTCAGAAATTACCTCGATTTTTAACTATAATCCTAACCAAGAGAGTAATTTTTATGCAACTATATTTACATTATCTAAAATAAATGTGTTGACTAATAGCAGTTGGATATCCCAAGGAAGTGTGAAATTCTTAGAAATAATAATAATGTAGGATATAACGGAAAAAATAATCACATGACAACTGTATTTCACTAATTGAAACAAACATTAAATAGGGACTGAAAACGCTATAATCTTTAAAAAGAGTTCTGGACTATAGCATAGTTTATAAGTCCTTCATAGACAGATCAGACAATGTCGGTGAATTGCTGAAATCGATCAAACGACAGAGCTTAATCACTGCACCGTGATTGTTCATCTTCGATGATGACCCCAACATTGGATAAACAATCAAGATAGGCGAGGCTCGCCTGCTCCGTCAAATCAGTTACTATCGGATAATGATTCCTGCCGTTACTCCCTGTTTACACGATCGTCAATTTTAGTGACATTGTTACAAGTCAATTGGCATCATATGATCTGGATCTATTACGAGCCAGTAAAGATGGTTTTTTATAACTTATTTACAGTTAGTAGGTATTGGCCTGGAAGCAGGATGTAGAAAAAGATATCAAGTTCAATAGGGATTGTTGTGGCCACTTTTTGATTATAAATAATTATAAGTCACCCTCTTCTCGATCAAATCATATCTATCACTGTTTTCGTATGTTTAATATAGGTTATGACGTCAGTGAGAGTGGGGGTGGAAGTAGTGGGGGAGACAGCCGTAGATTGGTATTTACCCCCACCCTACTGGCTGGCCTCCTATATAAGCTTGGACCTCCCAGAAAATTAGCATAACTAATCGGACCTTCACTTGGAAAACTACTCTCTCCTCTGTCTCTGCACTGGCGCCTGTTGCACTACTCAAAACCATGGTCTTCTCATTCAACCACCTCTGCATCTCTCTCTCCTAGCCTCGCTATGTTTTAGTCCGGTCTTGTCAGACCCCACACCTTCCTAGTGGGAATCTCTGCCTTCGTCTCGCTAAAACTAGCACCTCCTTGGGAGAGACCTCACCCTCGTGGACGACGGTTGCCGTGGCCCGGCAAATTTTACCAGCAGTGTCTCCCGTTGTAATTCAGTCGGCCTCTCTCAGTTCAAACTCGCCTTTGGGATCCGGTCGGTTTTCGCCTACCCTTAGTTACCGAGTGTGCATTCGTGGTCATTCCAATACCACATAAACTACCTGTAAACCTACCCTGTACCTCTTCTCCTGAACACAGTGTATTGTCGGGGCACACACACCTTCTAAAGATCTTATGGAGTCAGATCAAAGCGAATTAAAGCTGCCCACCGACTAGGTCGGCAGCCAGGGTGAAAGACCATATGTCCGGTCCACCCGCTCTATCTCTTTCTTGGCGCTCGCCGGACGGGGGCTAAAAGGTTGTAGCGACCCTAGTCCGCGGCGGGCGTCTCCTCACCACTTTGGGGATACTATGGTATAAACTGAGCCTCCTAGTGGACGACCCGACAGGGATATTGTCTATATATTGAAACCTACCTCATTTTTTACCATTTATTTTTCTAATTTATTTGATCAATTTACCTTAACTAATTTGGTAGGTCCGTCATGAGATCTTTAATTCAAATTGTTTTTATGTCTTCGATATAGGAAATTATCCCGATTGAATTGCCCGATCTCTAGGCTAATGTTATAGTTATTAATAAATTGAGAAACTGGGAATTGTGAAATATATTCAAATAAAATGGTTATAACAAATAATTATAATTATATAGAGTGCTGACATTAATTATATAAAAAATATTCAATTCCTTTTGAACAAGGATAGTTACTACTAATTACAATAAAAACATGAAAATTGAGCTCTATCTCTTTTAATGGATCCATAATAATAAAAAAACAATATCAATATCACCCAATCGATCATCTCCGTATAATCCAATCAACGTTACTGTTGATCTCTTCTTCTTCTTCTCCTCTTCTTCTGTTGGTTACCGCCAAATCGGGAGCTTGCCCTGGTTCACTCTCTGGCTGTTAGGATAAGACTGGCTAAGACAGGCCCTTCATCGAATCCCCACTCCTAAGAGCACAAAGGGACGATGCTGACCAGATGGAAGGGTTGCAGGACATGATATTCTCAAATATCATGAATGTTACAATATATATATATATATAATGAAAGTGATCTCTCTTTCATTTGAATTTGCCGTGCTGCTTCCACTGGCCCCCACTAGATGGAGCATCAGTTATCAGATAGAGAAGGTTATGTGAGATAACAGAACATGTAAATAGTGTGTAAAATAAAATAGTGTAAATAGAGAATTGATAGTTAGAAACTGTAATTGTCGTTTCTTTGTTTACAGGTAAGATTGTGTAAATCAATATTAATAATTGTTATAATATAATATATAGTGAATAAAATTGCTAACTTTGTTTACAGAGAAACTGATTTCAGTCTATTCACCCCACCTTCAATAATTGTCTTACATATATATATATATATATATAATAGATCTATGATAAATGATATTAAAATTATTAATAATCGTTGGCGTAAGGATGAGTGGCCTTCTTATAACTTTTGTCAGGAACAATAATAGCTGCTATAAAACATAAATAAATAAATAATGCATAAAAAAAAAAATTCTTGACAGTAATACTCCAACACAGTATATTGATAATGATACTGTGTGAAAATTGTTTTTTTTTTCCCCAATCCCATTAAAAAAATGACAAAACTTTTATTTACTATAGATTCTTTGGTGAAT
Organism: Acanthosoma haemorrhoidale; assembly: GCA_930367205.1. Lineage (NCBI taxonomy): Eukaryota > Metazoa > Arthropoda > Insecta > Hemiptera > Acanthosomatidae > Acanthosoma > Acanthosoma haemorrhoidale. The sequence continues at coordinate 89,453,340 of OV884015.1, read as the reverse complement.
CTATTTACATATTACATTTTATATGTCCTGTACCATCGGTACACTCTATACAAGGTCTGAATCGGCATAGAAGTTATATAATCAATACAAGTACAATGATACACAATGTACTTGGCTTCATTGACAAGACTCTACAAGGTGATGGGGCTGACCTTTTTTATCACAACAAAAGAAAACTTAAAAACTAACTTACATACTAATTCTTAACCTAAATTTTCCCCGACAGTCTGTTGCCATCGATTCGGGAGGGGTGGTGGGGTCATAGTATTAAACACTGGATTTGTGAGGTGCTGCAACGCGTCGAAAAACTTGATGTGCCGACGGTGGATGAGTTCATCCGCCGTCGGCACATCAAGCAATGGGTGCCGGTCGGCGTTCTTTAACCTCTCAAGAGAGGTATGTCGGACAAATTTTCGCATGATCCCATTCTGGGAATGTTGGAGACTTGTGGCTGTAGCGTCAGTCAAGTGGATGAATAGCGGGGCACCGTACAGCAGAGCTGGCCGGAGGATACATTTATAAGTAAGAAAGTTTTTTTTGTGTTTTTTTACATAGCTCTCAAACTTATAAAAATAGGATGTGGGAAAAATAAAAGGAAAAGGTGAGAAAGAAAATTGTTTTTCGAAGAAGAAACTGTTGATGTAAAATCAAGAATAACAGATTTTTTTTTTTTTAGTTAAATTCATTTATTGTGCTATAATTACAATCTGCCTTTTATAAGGCAATAAGTAATTAAGATAAATGCTCTCATTCATACCATATTTACAGTTCATCATTCACTCGCTCATTCATACAATATTTACAGACAGCCCAGAGACCTCCCAAATCCACATGCGAAGAGAAAGCGGAGTCTTGGGAAGTCCCCCACTCTCCTCTGTCAGCCGCGCCACCGGATACTAGCCAGTGGAGGCTGACCAATTGCGGGAGAGAGTTTTGTTTGAAAAAAAAAAATAATACAAATAAATAAAAAATTTATCGTGTTATGTTAATTTATAATAATTATAATATTATAAATTTATAATAACCGTTTTTTATATATGTTTCTTTATAAGTACAAAATTTAACAAAGGTGCTGGTTAGTTGTCCTTCAAAAAATACCAAGGAAGGACTTGGTATGTATATATATATATATATATATATATATATATATATATATATAAAATATATACTTTCTCAACGATGACGATGTTTTACAATAACAGTTATTCGGATTAGATGATTGCAGGTGTTACTTATTTGGATAACATGTTCCGAATCTATACCTATTCTCGAACACCTACCTTTATTGAATCGCTACAGGCAAGTAGGAATAGGAAACTATGCAAAAAATATATAAGGATGTATTCCTGAAAGTCCTCACCGTAAGAACGGAAGTTTGCTAAGCATAATGACTACAACATTATGATGATTATTATAAACATTATGAGAGAGAGAGAGCTATGTTCATGAAATGATATTCATAAGAAAAGTCATTGGGAGAACCAAATACCATTTTTTTTTATTACCATCGACCATTTTGGATATATCAAAACAACATTTTAAAAACCTTAATTGTAAAAAAACCAAAGAAACTTAAAAAAAAAATTGGAAGTCAGTTTTAACTGGACTCAGACGGCTCTTGTTTTCGCTGATTATCTCTCCGGCTTCAGTGAAAATTCTCTCGGATGAGACCGTGCTTGCAGGAACGTATAAATATTTGTCAATATTCAACCGTCAATGGAACCTCTTTGCTATGGAAAATGCCTTCTTTCCAATGAAGAACCTCGATTGTTGCCATCTGTGGCATTGATTTTGTTTCATAAGAGGCAAAGTGGTTATACATATCATTAGCTTTTTAAGCTTATACATCTAACAACACAGAATTAGAAATCGTTTCTCTGTTGGGAAGTAAATATTTCGGATCCAATTTTTGGTTCAATCCTGCCAATCCTTTTTTTGGACCACGTTGAAAGTTTATATGCCAGTGTTATCATTTTAATAAAGTCATCAATCCAGGATTTCTTTCTGTACCGTGAGCATAAGGATCTAATTCCTTGTTCTGACGCATAAATATTCTAATTGTTTTTTGTTTTTTTCGGCTCAGTCGGAGTATTGTTAGCTCTTTGAAAGTGGACTCATAAACGTTAAAAAACAATCGTTAACAAATAATCTAAAGACAATCAATGGTGCACACCAATTGATCAATTCATTGTTACAATCCACAATTAATAAACCCTAAAGGTAGACCATTAAAAAAAGCTGGATGAAATGGGGCGAGCGCGCACGAGAGAGAAAGAGAGAGAGATTACTTAGTCTACGTACCCTTTGAGGAATTACGTAGGCTCTTGGTCGACAAAGGTGGCTTTAGACGATGGGCCTTTGCTGCCTTGAAAGAGACTGACATAAGTCGAAAAATAAGAGCTAACATCAAAAAGTACCGTGCCGTGCCAGGTGTAAAGGCTAAACATGATAAAATAAACAAAATCTTGTGAAGGCTCTTTGGTCTATATCTCCAACTCATTTTGAGCTGGTGTTCTAGTTAAGGAGAGAAAATCAATTTTGTTTTATAATGCTTTTTTCTTTTCCAATGTCCCAGACGTTTGTAGAGAACGATATAAGAATGTATTCTTTAGTTAAAGAGACAAATTTAAGCTAAAACGGGAAAATAACTAAATTAAAAGCGTATTTAATAACTGGCAGGGGCTTTTATTAGAGAATGTCTTTCATATTCAGGTCGTACATAATGATCAGTCCATAAATTATGGAGAACGTACTGAGTTCTCTCAATGACAGACGAGGGAAGTGAAAAGGCCTTGTCTAGCAAAGACAAACTTATGAAGATACTTGGAAACCTAAATCATAGCATTATCTTCCAATCCAATACTTCATTGTATGTAAATTAATATGTTCTGGCGTCAAAACGAAATATCTTTTAACTGTTCGACTAGCTCTTAAAATACATTATTTGAGCAATGGCTTTTTTCCAATATTTATCTAGGTGGTCATTTGGCAAATGTAAATTCAAATAATAACACAAATTCTCTATGATTTTATTTTTTCATAGCAGTACCGGGTTCCGAAAAAAGAGATTATCTGTCATGTTCCAAATAGCGGACGGGACAAAAGGTTGGAGTTAGATTAAGTGCTCTCAAACTCCTTCTCCCCACCACTGACGGTTCCTATCTAACTGCAGTTCAAATGGAGCCGAGCCAGATTTTTCTACGTTCTTTATTCGGCGTGGATTTATGGCCTAGATGGACTGATAGCATTCACCCCGCACCATACTCCCAGTGCGCCAACCGACATACTGCCATCTCTCTCTCGCATTTCCTCTCTCCTTCCGTGATCTTTTAGAGCCACCTCATCGACAGCAACAAAATCTAAAAACATTCTTCATTGCCTCTAAAGTCCTTCCTGCCAGATAGGATGGAATATAAGAAGAAAAAGGACACACCTTGACAAGAATCCTAAGACAACATAACAAAATGACAACGCAGGGAAAAGCTTAAAAAAATTAGAAATATTCCGCGACTGACAATAATTGAATTACTAATACAAAAATACTATTAAATTACTAAAATTCTATTAAAATTATATTCAATATGTCATATAAGGCCCAGCGTCCTTACTACATTTTTTGACTATCAGTGGGTTCATCGTGTATCTTTGTACTAGTAATTACCTATTATCTGAAGGCATTTCATTACCTGGTTGTGACAGTTAAGTGTGATCACCCAGGTGTCTAGGTTTATGAGAAACGCCGTTTTAATCGCCCAACTCTAGAAGGGGTAACACAAAGAGAAAAACAGGGAAAAAAGCGAAACGCTGCATTTCACATATGTTTAATTAACACTTGTTGAAATAATTAATATAGATACATACGAAAAATCAACTTGTAACTAGTCGGAGTCCGTTCAATCAATGGTTCATCATAGTTCAAAAGCCATTTATGCTCCAAGTGCTCTTTACTTTTGCTAAATGGTTAACGAGAGAATTTTGTTTTTTAAAATGGGTTCTGTTGGACGAAAATTATTATAATTGTATTCTTAAAAAACATCGATGATAATAAATTCCTACCTGCTTTGTTCTTTTCAATATAATTTTTTTTTTCATAGAAATGTATCTAATCTTGAGACTACACCTTGAGACCGCAGTTTGCACCGGCTCAATCTTAGTAATCACCATATTTTTTTGAACAGTCAAATTCTCTTATTTCATTTAGTCATTTAGTAGACGTTAAGTAATAAAGGAAAAAAAAACAAAACAGATGTAGTGATGAAGCTGCGAGAGGTGAGGACTACCAACCGTCCGTGGCAAGCCTTACGTAACTAGATAGAAAACGCAGATGACCATACGTGGTCACACGTACCAATTCCATTTTGATTAAGCCCTATTCGCTGAGATATCCTGATTGGGAGCCACTGACCAGCCAATACGTGCTTAATGAAGGAATGAGAAACGGCGGTAATTCGTAGATGGGGTTTCTCCACATGGAAGCGGAGACTATCTCGGGCTTGCCTCTCTTCACTAATACAGCTGGGAACCGCCTTTCTTGTCTAACAATGGTAAGATTCTCACGGTCCTGGCGTTATCATTGTGGAAGATTGGCGTCTGGTGTTTCTTTTCCTAATCTAGCTGGAAAAAAAAGTTGTTTCAAGTGATAATTAACATGTTAAACGTGTTAGAAATGTTCGTGTTTTCGAAAGACTGATCTGACATGTTAAGTTTTTCGGCCGATGTCAGTTCCTAAGGCAGTATTAGCACTTTTTTTATTAATATTCTTGTTTTCAGTCAAATATATTTTTAAAAAATATCTTTTTTATGTCATGGTAACATTATTATGACATGGTTTCAAACATTTACCAAACCATCAATGTTCATCGCCCTTCATATATTTATAATAGCCTACAATTAAAAAATCTCATTCTATTCCATGAACTTCGGATCCAATCTCTCTGACCTCTGGCAAAATTGCAGCATGTGACTGTTCGTTCCTCGCTCTCTCCACTACTCTCTGGAATTCTTCATTGTAGCGACCGCTAACTACATAAGATAAATCACCCTATACTATATTGTAAATAACATGACCAAAATATAAATCATTGTTTTTTTTGTTTTTATTTGTTGTTTTTTTTGTTTTTTCTTAGCTCTCAAATTTATAAAAAATAGGATGTAGGAAAAATAAAGGAAAATTATTTAGGGCTGATGAGTGCCTTTCACTAAGGGGAGTCCCCCATTTGAAGGATGTATGAGAAGGATATAGGGTGTGGAATGCCTAAAAAGGCGGATGGAATCAGGAAGGTAGTGAGAGTCTACCAAGGATTCTAAATCATTGTAAATGTGTTAAACAATAAAAAATGCGGGGTGCCAATTAGTTATATGAGCTGGGACGCCAGCTGTCAGTAGCCAGGTATATGTGGACCCAACCGCCGGCAAGACCCTTCCAGCCTCTGCCAGGGAACAAAGGAAAGCCACATCATTGGCCACAACAATGGCGATTCTTATTGGCAAGGCTAGCTGGGTATTTAAGCCGGTGATTTGTGTCTTGTAAATGATTCTCCTGGCAACTACCGGCTCGTGGCTACCTCCGCTTGAAACTTTGAAACTTGACTGCTTCTTTATGAAAAACCTCTACCTCACCTCGCTACGTTTTAGTCCGGCGTTGTCAGACCCCACACCTTCCTAGTGGGAATCTCTGCCTTCGTCCCATAGCACAGTCATTGCACTGCACCGAACCTTTACCACTCATCCCTATAATTCTCCTCGGAGACTGAAACGGCAGTGGCCTCGTGAGTTTGGGAACGATTTGTTCAATATACTATAATTTTATCCTTTTATTTTTATTTCATTTACTGTTCATACCCAGATGTTTGGCTGGCACCTTCTTTGATTTTTACTGTTGCATATTTAGTGTATATTAATTTAAAGTTTTTCATTTATTGTTGTATTTTACTGCCTTGTTATGTTTATTTTTATTTAATGAAACGATCCATCAATGACTTTATTTACTGAATGCTGTTAAACAATATTTTATTTCATTCATTTAGTTTTTCTTGTAGAGGATTACATTTCATTTTTCGTAATGATTTAATCGTTTTCTTTTTTGCTAGAAATGAATGTGTTATCTGTAGGTCATTGTTATTCATAGGGGCCTTGGTCCCGGAATATGTTTTGTTTTTTTATTATACTCTCTGACATTAAGCAGATAGTCGGAAAGGTTGAAGAAATAAGTGGCCAAACATATCATTTACAATCCATTTCAATGATACCGTAGACATGTGTACATTTGATCAATGTTTGGATGACTACTAAACGACTTCCAAGTATAGGTTCAAATTAGTCTTTTAGCCCTGAACACGTCGGAATTTCATTTTGGATTTCGTTTTCTGGGTTTATTATAGGTAACGGACTAAGTTTCTCTCTATACGCAAGGATTGGAAAATTATTTTTTATGGTCATCACGACTTAATAACTGCGTACGGCATTCAGCATGGTGCTTCTTTCCATCTACAAATGTAGGGTACAAAAGCGTACATACAGAACTAAAGAGTCCAGTAACAAGACAGTAGTATTTGCATTCTTTTGGAATTCTGTGCCATACAAAAATGACCCTGTGCATGGATCCAGAACACTTAAAGGGCCAAGTTGCAGAAGCCCAGGAGGGCCACAGGGCACAATGAGAGGAAATTCAGCTGAAGCAGCCGATAGGAGCGATTAGCAGACAATGGATAACTGTCAATAACAGATCAGAGAGTGGTGAGTGGTTCGTCGTCCTGATTGTTTGTGTCAACTGCAACATTGCCGCAGCCTCCTCTCTTCGCTGAAGCTGCCAGTCATTGTCTTCCCTCTGTCCGCAGCCACTGTTTTGTCTCTCTGGCATCGCCGTAAAGCATAGAAATTTACTTAACCATCTGAAAAAAGGTCTCTGTTCCTAAATCTTATTTTTAAATGTATTTTTTTTTTTAACACTTGGTTTGTAGCGTTACCATTGCAACGCCACATTTGAGCTCCAGTAGGCATGGCTCAGGATTTGCGGCTAACTTTGGTTCAAACATTAATACTTTCGTCGAAAGGGGTTTCTTGTGTTCGGGATACTTACATGAATACCAATCTATTAGTGTACGCTAGTGCTTCCAACTGTATCTAAAAACATAAAATGTATCTTTCTATGGATTATACGCCTTTACGCTCCAGACAAATAATTAAAATATATTATTTAAAGAGATTCTGACGTAAAAATATAATGAAAATAAGATTAATATTGTCCCAATTACTTTTAAGCCAAATTAATTTATGTTAATAAATTGAAGTGGTGATGAATGGAATGAACCTATTTATTATAAATCAACTTTTTAATATGATATGCATTATTTTAATAGTTGAAAATATTCAATAAAATATAATTAAAAACTAGTATGAATTCAAATAATGCAACTGATGACATTTATCTTAGCAAATAACTAACAGAAACCATCCTTAAAAATCTACAGCGATGTCTTCCTAGATGATCTGGAGGCTATTGCCTCAGTCAGTGACTCAACGAGCTCAAGTGTTCCGTCCTCCGCCATGAAGCTAGCTCGAGATCCATTCTCCGGAGTCGCTCCAGAATAAAAGTAAGAGGTAGTCGGTTCCTATTACCTTAGTAAAACAGAGAGCGGTTTATAAGGCCACTGAGAGTGAGGTTCTGCATGTGTATTTGTCCACTGAACTATGTAGTGGGGTATACTGAATTCTTGAAGTGATAAGAAAGAGACTAGGCTCATCCTATTCCTCTGCCTTTTTTCACTCTGTATCTCTGTATTACTAAGGCGTGCGAATTTTCTTTGATTTCCTTTTATTTCTTTGGGTTAAAAAATACTTTTTTAACACCTTAGAAACAAGTTTAGTATATGACTCAAACGCTATCTCGAGACCACCCTGTCTGTTGTGGCTCTCCTGCGACCCGAAAAGGTTACTGCCTGTCACCCAAACCCTTTCCTTCAGTAAGGAACCCATGCACTTTTGCCATCTAGTCAATTTCTATTCACTAATATTATTATTTCTACACTAAATTTACTTGGAGGAGTGCACATATTATTCTAGCTTTTTTATGCCAAACAGGACACATGCTGGATGATTAGTTAGTTACTTACAATTTTAGTTACGATGAAAACTGCCTTCCTGCTGGAGAGTGAGGTTCTGCAGGTGTATTTGTCCACTGAACTATGTAGTGTGATATACTGAATTCTTGAAGTGGTAAAAAAGAGACGAGGCTCATCCTATTCCTCTGCCTTTTTTTCACTCTGTATCCCTGTATTCCTCTTGTTCATACCTCGTTTCTTATATCCCATTTCCCTTGTCCAGGCATACAAAACTACCTTATTATGTCTGAACTACTTACTATACTGAGCTACTGTTGTGTAACCCCTAATATCTGGGAAACCTGGGAGTTTGGGAGCACATACTATGAACATATCCTGTTGGGTAAGTCTTTCCAATTATCCCCGCACACTCTGCTTTTCACAGTTTCTTACCTGCCTCCAGACAAAATACATTGATTTGGACTTTTCCGAACATAAAACCAACTCGTGTCTTCACAATACAGATATGCATAATAATTTGATGCATTAAAAGAAATAATGAAATTTCTTATGAAATTTCTGCTCGTTACTGTATACCAGGTCTGATAACTTAACATTAATGACCACACACAAAGAATATGTTTTAGTATAAAGTGTGCATACCAAGTTATAAGCAATTCCAGTATGTAAAATAGTAAGTCTAGACTTTCCTAATTTATGGGCAAACTATGATAGTTGTACAGATGGGAGCATACTTCAACTTTTCACAAACAAGTGTATAATGAAAACATCTCCTGGAAAAGTGGGTTAAAAACTTTTCACGATACAGTGGATATCCTCAAGTATGCTAGTGAGGGATTATAGTTTATTAAAATAAAACTTAATAAAATAATAATTGTTAAAATCTTTGATAAGGACCACTCTTCCAATGAAAGGTTAGGGAAATTTTAATTTTTCCTTTTTATGATCATAAATTTTGTTTCACTCGAAGCAGATTGATATCAAAGTAGAGTGATGATGTAATAATATTTTTGAAGCCTAAAAGGATGGGATCGATTTTCATTTAGTATGAATTCCATTCGTAGTATGTCTGTTATGTCGTTTGTACGTTAACTGTCACAATATTGAACAAACATTTCAAAAAATATTTCACACCTACTGCTGTGATATATTCCACGTACCCTGTTTGGAAGTATTGTGGCATGCTTGGGAAATATGAAAAAACAAACAAAGTTGAATGGAAAAGATTTTTTAACTTTTATGTTTTTTCAAATCACAAAATAGAAGTTGTTTAAGATTAAACGTTATGATTTTCTTTTTTTTTTTGTTAAAGGAACGCCATAAAAAGCCGGATACAACAATCTTAAAAATACATATTTTTAAAAAAGTTGAGGCCCACTTAAATATTTTGTTTTCTATATTACACTTGTAACATGTCACTTGTAACAAATCAAAGCAGTAATTATTTGTTCTTAATAATACCATGTCGTTTTTTTCAAAGTACCTCTTAATAAAGTTTGTTTACATTTACTTTTTAAATAATGTTATTATCCTGTTTCACACCCCCTCCGTCGTGATGATGGATCCTGGGCTGCTACGAATAGCGAGAGGGCGGAAGGATTCTCACTGCTTCTTTCCCGTACTTTCACTCCTCAAAACTAATGCTCAACTGTTGAATATTTCCTCACTTTACCTATCCCTCTCTCACTTACACCAAAAGCCGTTAACCCCTCTGAGGTCAAATATCTTCTGAAAAAATTACCTTACCGAAAATCTCCAGGATATGATCTCCTTATTCCTCGAATCCTCTAACAACTTCCACCTAAAGCCATGATCTTCCTAACCTACATTTATAATTGCATTATCAACACGACGCATTTTCCTCTCCTCTGGAAACACTCCATTATAGTCCTATTCGCCAAACCCAGTAAACCACCCAATGAAGCCTTATCTTACCGTCAAATTAGCCTATACCCTATACTCTCAAAAATGTTTGAAAAACTCCTATTGAAACGCCTACTTCCAATTATTGAATTCAAAATCCTAGGATAAACCTACCCACCAAATTGGTTTCCGCCAACGACATTCCACTCCTCAACAAGGCCTTCGCGTTGTTGATCACATCTCCTCAGCCCTTGAAACCAAACAGTATTGCACTGCTGCCTTTCTTAATATAGCTCAAGCAGGGACCCCTGACAGGGTCTGGCACGCAGGTTTGCTTTACAAGTTCAAAAGATATTTACCGCAGACCCTATGCCTAATTCTACAGTCCTACCCTTTAAAACCTCTTCTTCCGCGGTGGTTTAGATTATTCTAACTACTCAGGAGTTCCACAGGGCAGCGTCCTGGGTTCCATCCTCTATAATCCCGTCCAAGTCCCCTCCACCACCAATACCTTCTTGGCAGATTTCACTGCAGTCCTGTCAACCCATTCAGACCCTGATATAGCATCCCAAAACCTTCAAAAATACCTTGATGAGATCTATCATTGGTGAAACCAATGGGAAATCTAGGTCAATGAAGCAAAATGTTCCCACATAACCTTTAACCTCTGACACAAGTCCTGCCCACTAGTCTTTTTAAATTCGATTCCTCTCCTGTCTGAGACAGTACGGTATTTGACTTCCATCTCGACAAAAGACTGTCATGGATCCCACACACGGGCTAAAAAGACAAGAACTAAACAGACGCTTTGGCCAAATGTACAGACTACTTCAAAGGACATCCTATCTCTCAATAGAAAATAAATTACTAATCTACAAAGTTGTACTTAAACCAATCTGGGCACACGGAATAGAGCTATGGGGGACAGCAAAGAAGTCGAACATCAAGCGTATCTAATCTTTTCAATCAAAAGCCCTGAGAACAATAGTAAATGCCCCTTATTACATCAGCAACAAGACCCTTCATAATGATCAGTATATACCCTACATTCTTGAACGCGTCCCTTCCAAGCTCATAAAATTCTATAGTTAACTATCCAATCACCCTAATTCCCTAGCACAGTCATTGCACTGCACCACTCATCCCTATAATCCTCCTCGGAGACTAAAACGGCAGTGGCCTCGTGACCTGCTATAAATAAGTGACAGTGGGAGTCCTGGCAATGGCTAGTTTCTCTAATCATGTCCTGAGCGTATGTGGCTCTCGCTCTCTTGGTCAGCCTCCGTTGGCTCTTATCCAGTGACGCAGCAGACGTAGGAGCGTGGGGGACTTCCCGAGACTCCACTTCCTCCTTCGCACGTGAAGGAGGTGACAACCATGTGGACTTGGGGGGGGGGCTCTGGGCTGTTTGTAAATATTGTATGAATAAGTGAGTGAATGATAAATTGTAAACATGGTATGAATGAGAACATTTATCTCAATTACTTATTGCCTAATAAGGCAGATTGTAATTTTATCTTAATAAAAATTGTTGTTGTTTAATCCAAACAAATAATGTTATTGAGTTTAATACTTACATTCAATGAATTTAACGCCATATATTCATTTTTAAAATATATTAATTTATTAATCGATCGTCAACGTCACGGGCTGCAGAGAAATTTGGTTATTATTTTAATTGATGTATTTAGCTTTGATTTCAGGTGCCACATCATACAATTTAGCCTTATTTTAAGATGTGCCATGTACACTTACGTGATACCTGAGCCCGTGTCAGGGGTCTTTTTTGGATTCATTAAATTATTTAAATAGGTTTATTAATATTTGTCTAGAAGATTTACTTCCCTTCCTCTTCCTCTAAAAATAGTCTCTTCCTCCCATCGTATCCGAACATTTGTGGCTCTCACTCTCTTTGTTGGCTTCCACTGCTCCGTTTGTGATGTGGTCGAGAAGCGTGGATGATCTTGCAAACCAAAACCCTCAAGCAAAAGACGGAGGAGGCAAAAATACGGAGTTAGATAATTCCTGGACTATGCATTTGTATATTTGGTTTAAATGAGAGAGTGAGTGACTTTAAATGAAGAATAAATAAGAACATTGATCAAAATTATTTATTTATCGATAGAATAGGTTGTAATTTTATTTCAATAAAATGATTTTATAACGAGAGTATATCAAATAATTTGTTAGTCACCCGTGAAAGAAATCCTAGGGTGAGGGAAATATATGATAGTTGACCAGCATGAGATCGGATTCCTTAGATGGATAACAAGATGTGAGAAACACGAGTAGAGAATGACACTGAACAAAGGCTAGGGACCGTTTTATTTTGTTTTGGTATCTAAACTGTGAGTTGTCTGGAAGCTGACCTAGTAAAGAGAACTAGCCTAACTTAATGTTATTCCAGGAAGGAAAGCTAACCTCATTGTCTACCGCGCTCCAGTGTGTGAACCGTCGATTTGTAGTTTCGATATATTCAAATAGCATACATATATTTTAGTTATCCTAACTAGTTGATCAGAGGCTCAGTCGCCTCACTATGTTATCACCATTAGATCAATGGTTTTGTAATTAATTAGTTTACATAAATTATAAACCAAATATGTATTTTCGGAAGCATATAAAACGAAGTTGAGGGCGTAGAAAAAGAGGGCAGTTAAATAATCTTTGCAGAAGAGAGTATTTTAAAAGAAAAGAGAGAAAAGCTTTATTATAAGTACAAGCAAAACACTGGTATATAGAAATATTAAGAGTTACGTTACTACATACTACTGGGTGGAATGTTGGGGAACGAGTAACGGAGAACAAGTGGGGACTGGGGCTAAAGCTGCGACATATGTGTATAAGAGAAGGGTAGTTCTGGGAATCGGGATGGAGGTCTTGGAAGGAATGCGGTTGCTTACTTAAAAATATCAGTGACTTCCAAGAAGTCACGAGGCAGGTATACAGTTCAGCTCAAGCCCTACTTTTAGCATTATATATAATATTAGCATTATAATATTCTTATCAATATATAACTGAGAGAAACACGTGGAGTCGGCCTCGTTTAATTGTATTAAATGATTGTTCAGAAATCTAGTCAATATTTACTATCAAAAATACTTCAATTTATTTAGTTGATAATAAAATTGATTTGATAATAAACCATCGAAGTCAGTAAAAATGACCTTTTATTGTAACGCTAAATTGTAAATAGCTAAAATAAAAATGAAACACCTCTTTGGAACCTATTAAACACCCAAGTTCTTGAGTTGGCCCCTATATTTGCAATTATTTTTCATCTGCCGACTTCGACGTATCCTTGAGAAACCTTTTAAGTTAGTGAAACGGACCTAAATGTTTGCGGCGCCTACTAACAAAAAGGAAAAACCCGGGTGTTTTCCAAAAATTCGATTATTGTTTCAATATAAATTTCTAGACGGACATTTATCCGCAAGCAATTTTTTTTTTAAATCGCCCCTATCGCTTAGCAGTCAACCATCTCGTAAGAGGTTGTTTTCTATAATTCCATTGTGGTTTATGTTGTTTATGTATTTTTACAATACCTGAATAATATCTAAATGAAGTCCAAGATTCTAAGCTTGCTCGAAACAGATAGAAACAATGTGTTTCAAAGCAGGAATAGGACATAGAAGATATGCTTAAGGGCCAGGAGGAAAATGTTAAGCAGTTTCGAAAGTTGTGACTGCAGAAACGAATCCCAGTAGGTACACTTCAAGTCAGACTTTAAAATACAAAAAATATTGAGGAAATATCAACCCGAATCTTCTGAAGAAATGAATGTAACTCGAAAGGTTTATAAAACCTCCACTAATGTTAGCATTACCATAACGTGAACTACGAATGCAATGAAAAACGAATGCTCTCTACATGCATTTCTTATACAGAAAAGTTGAAACGTCGAAGAGAGGATGCTAGGAAACGTCGGCAGTTAGAAACAGAATTAAATACACATACTTTAAATAAAATCCACATACTTAAAGTTCTACTGATATTTACAAGAGAAAAAAATATGTAATGATAATAATTTCCTTTGATTACCAAAAAAAAAAATTAGGTGTTACCGACAATATCAGTTTATTATTCTCGTGAAATTTACATTAACAACCTCGCCATTGTAGGTGATAAGAAATCAATAATACTGGAACGGGAATCGAATATTAAAAAGGTTCTAACGAAATAGCCTCAACATTGTACAACTGCCTTTTAAACCAGTTAATCTTTTCATCATCTGTCACAACTATCATGCTTTGGTTGCGGAGGAAATAACAAAAACGCGACTGTTGTTATTTAAATAATGTTTTATCAGATGTTGTCGGGTCGTCACTAGGGAGGTGCCTAATCACCCTAGCCCTGGTGACAAGTGCGGATTGCTCGAGTTTATAACATGGACAATTGTTCCATGACGGCGTTACTATGTGACTCCGTTTATGATATGTATGTGCCCCGACAATGCACTATGTTCAAGAGAAGAGGTACAGAGGTTTCATAAAGAATTAGTCAAGTTTTCAGAGTTCGAGCGGAAACCAAGCAAGCGTCACGAGTAAAGTCTACGGGAGAGTCGCGAGAGAGACTCCCGAGAGCCTCGCGAGGAGACTAAGAGACTAAATAACAGGGCCAATAGCCCTGCCTTAAGTACCCTCTAAAGGGTTGTTAAGTTTATGACTGCCATCTGGTGACCCTTTCATGTTTATGGCTGTTTATGGCTGCTAGCTAGTGACTCTTTCTCGTTTATGACTTAGGTGTCTTCCGCCTTATATCGCTTAACACAATGATTTACATTTGTTTATTACATTGTTAGCGGTCGCAACAGATGTTTTTTTTAAATAAAACAAATAACCGTGATGTTTCTTGTAGACAGATAACTTAATAAACTATTTTAAGGAAAACTAAACGGGTCTCTGATTTGACAAACGCAATAATAGTGTTGACCCTAGAGAATCTGCTGTTTCTCAATAAATTAGAGACGCCCACAACGTGAATTTAGCACAATATTTTGGAGAAACATGGATCAACCTTCCTAAACTTGTTTTTTATAATAATATAGTTCCTCGACAGGAAGTTGAACAAGAATTAGTTGACGGAATCACTAGTGAAGGAAGCTAGCTGTGATCCACAGGAAAACTATTTTATATAATAATAATATCATTATTAGAATAAAATAATTCTTCTATGTGTTTTACTTTTCAATGTTTTTAAATTTGTGAGAACTATAATTAATAACATTTGGGTTATCATATATCTTATTTTGAGAAAGTTTATAAAGTCGCCACGCAGAAACAAAATTTTTCCCTTTTTATGTTTTTCTTATTTTTTTTGCTATTGTGTTTCTTCTGAATGGAGGTTGTTTCAAAATATGTAGTGGGGTTGCAAGTGAAACTCCCTCAAAAAAGTCAAAATTATGAATTTTTAGCTTTTCTTGACCCCCAAAATAAGATATCTTAATCAGTGCCTAGTACCGTACCGTATCTATCGTAAAGATAGTAATATAAAATAAGCACTCTTGGTTAGCAAAAAAAACCCAGTGTTCTAACCTAAATTGAAATTTATAATGAAAAATAATGTTAACACCAACGAAGTCAAAAGAAAAAATCTTTGGTTAGCGTCTTCCGAAAACCATGTATTTTGACTAAGTGTTTTCATTTGTTTCACACGATATGTATCAGTAAAATTTTACAGGATTGGATTATATTACTCATTTATACGGCCACAATTAAATTACATTAATACAGATGAAAGACCTGTTTGAACGTAAAACCTTCCTTGGTAAGCATTAACTTTTACCAAAATGATCTGAAGTTTTTTATACACAGGTTTGTAGAACTAGAGAAATAAAAATAATAACAGGATTTTATTAATAAATGAAAGCTCTCCTGATTCTAAATCAAAACCCATTACAGTATTCTCGATTTTTAGCAGTTTAGTTTGAAGTAGCCGTGAACTAAAGTTAAAAAAAAAAACTTGTAATTAGCGAGTAGGTTGAAAAAACTATGAAGGGAATCTGTTTGCAAGCGATTGACAGCTCCCGGATATGAGTTCCGTTTTTTGTTTGGTCTGTTGAGGCCCTCTTTTGGATTTTTTTCACCTTTTGGTCATGTGTAATATGATGTTTTATGTTTGTTCCATTTTTATTTTTTAATGTTTTCCACTCGTAAAATGAACGTAACATCGATCCTTGTCGGCTATAAGCGTTATCCTCTGCATAGTAAATCATAAAAGCCAACTTAATTGTGGTAATCATGTTTGAATTTTTTTTTTTTTCATTCATAGGCCCCTTTAAATTTACAGATAATTATACATAATTATAGATCCTCAGGCGAATCTATTTACAATTTTTTTTGTATTTCCTGTAGCATCAATACATTAACTACAGGTTTGTTATTTTATAAAAATTATATTATGAAAAACAACTATAATGATACACATTATACGTGACTGGACTAAACTGACTAATAAATGTGATGGGGCTCACATTTTTGATCAAACTTAAAACTAACTTAAATACTAATTCTTAACCCAACTTTTCCCCGACAGTCCGTAGCCATCGATACGGGAGGGGTGGTGGGGTCATAGTGTTAATCACTGCGTTCTTTAACCACTCGAGAGAGGTATGTCGGACCACTTTTCGCATGATCCCATTCTGGAAATGTTGGAGAGATTTGGCTGTATTGTCAGTCAAGTGGGTAAATAGGCACCTTACAGCAGAGCTGGCCGGAGGACGCATTTATAGATCATCAGTTTGAGACGAAGAGATCAGCATGTTTGAATGAAATTAAAAGTAAATTTATATTCATTGTATAAAAAAGCCGATCCATGATAATTATCGGACATCATGTTGGCTATTGAAATTATTGTAACATTATTGTATGATTGTATATTGTTTATGGCAGTGTAGTATAGGCAGCTATTGACTTTGTTTGAGCCTTTTTCTTTCTCTTGTCCCCCTACATAGAGTGTATTTATATTAGCTGCATATGACATGTCAGCATTGCATGATTAGATGTGTTTCTCAACTTTCAGTCATTAGTAATAAATGTGAAAAGTATGTATACATTTTGTTTAACCATTCATTTGTTTCTGATACATGGTACTCTGTGAAGTTTATACACTATTAAAAGTCGCTCTTACTATTTTTTGGTACATTTTCTTCTGTCATTTCTGATAAAAGTCTGTCATTAATGGATCGGTTGATTGTCACACTCAAAGTGATTGATAACAAATTCCATTGTTTTTGTAGGGTTGACAACTTTTTTATTTTCATGTGCTACTCTTTTCTTTCTAAGGATAACTGCGCATCCTGTGATGGACGAAATCCGGAAAGGTTTTTTTATTATGTGGTAAGATACCCCCAAACATTTGGTACCAGGTTCGTCATCTAGGATTCACTAAAAACTTCTTCCTTCAACATTTCAAAAGCCTTAAAGGTTTAAGTTAGTTGATGTTTAATACAGACTAACAGAATGTATGGTAAAGTTATGATGAATTATGTAATATCTTACGTTATAAAGCAAGTTTGAATAGACGAAAACAGTCGCAACAGAAACTTAATCCTGAAAGTAATGTATCGGAAATAATCGAGTTATTTAAGATTTTTCACAAGCCATTGATCTTTCTTTCCCCTCTTCTTCATCATCTCTACCAGGCAACCGAGTTACGAAAAATCAATATCAATATTAATAATAATTTTATTCACTGGACTATCTTTATCGAACCACAAGCCAGCCCCATTTCAACTCCCCAGACCACCCATTCCCTCTCAATGAGTACTACTCTCTTTATTTTCTGGACAATTAGACTGCAATTTCTCCAGGGAGCGCAAGGAACAATTTAATTTAAAAACTGTCCACAATTTTTATCTCCACCTCTCGGAAACAGTCTCTGGTCGAGTAAAATTGCATCTTATATTCCCAGATGCTTATTGAAATCACCCTGTCATTTACAAAACTATCCTCCGGCCGGCTTTTATTTTAGCTTTTATTTCACTAGCTTTTATTTATTTTATTATCATCTTCATGCTGAGGTCAGAAACTTTTCAGACCACCTGTGTATATACTCATCTGACTGACAATACAGCTAAAAGTATCCGGTAATTTCAAAACCCTATGGTGAGAACAGTGGTCAGACATACCTCTCGATAGGTTGAGGAACGACGACCTGCACCCGTTGCTTGTTCGATGGTGAGCAAGTTCCTCCAACGGAGAAACATAAAGTTTTTTCAATCGTTGCAGAACCTTACCGATTCGGTGTTTAACACCATGAGTTCACCACGCTTCCCGCATCCATGACAACAGATTACCAAAATAATGTATAAGAGTTCAAAACACTAGGAGTATACAAATTCACTATACATAACTTTATATCCTGTATGTAATGTAGCATATTTCAAAAAATATAGAAGCACCTGGTGGAATTTTATTATTATTCATTTTCTAAGTTAATGTTTTAATATGGCTTTCGAATTCAAAAAACAAAGGAAAAAAGGCACAGAGAAACAACACGCATGAAAATTAGAACTAGACTGTTTATTTCAAGTTTATAACCCTGAATATTTACATTCGGGATGTTTACATCCCGACGTTCGGGGCTTAAGGTTGAATACTGATGCTACCCGGAGCTTAACTCCCCCCTGCCAGTTTAAACACACCACCCCGTAAACTATGAAGTCTAAGTCTAAATTGAGGACGACTTAGGCGATATTACGATCACTCTCCTAATCGTACTAGGGAGCGAAGGCCAGCCCAAACAGTACACAACCTGTAATCCCTTACATTCGGTCGTATTTATAAGACACTTATAGTCCAAATAGAACGCTGCCTCCAACACTACAGCCGCTAGTGACAAAATCAAAATAAAAAAAAAAAAATACATGGCTTATTACTCACAGAAATCAATGGCATCTTACACGCTACGCTAAATCAATAATTCTACACAGCCTGTGTACATTCTAAAAAAACAACAAAAGGAACTTCAAAAAAAAAAATACTTATACAAATGGTACAAAGTGTACGTATGTATACCATACCAAATATGTATACCAGAAGCGAGGACACTCCAACTCACTCATGGCCTGCACCCTCCCCCCCCCCCTCCAGGTGGGAGTTTTAACTGTTCAACGTGGACGGTCCTCCGTTTCGTCGGAGGTCTTGTACTCTCGATGGTGACGATGTTATGCTCCCTGATCACCACCACCTTGAATGGACCATCGTATCTGACCGACTCATTGCTCCGATTAGAGCCAATTTAACGATATACAACGGTCCCAATTTTAAGGTCCCCCATTAGATCCCGGACTTTGAGGTTTACCCGAGCTAGTCTCTTGACCTTCTCCCTCACTTTGCCCCAAAGTTTACTGAGTCTTAAGTGAGCATTTAACATTTTCTCCACCATCCTCTCGTCCACCACCCTCTCAGTCCCGTTCCGGCTCTTCGTGCGCAGTCCGAAGAGGATCTCGAACGGCGTAAACCCCGTGGTGGAGTGGATGGAATGATTGTATGCCACCACTGCCTCCGGCATCGCCTCGTTCACCTGCAGGCCCGTTTCAGCCTCCAAGGAGGATTGTAGGGAAGGGTGGTGCAGTGCAATGGCTGTGCTACGGGATTAGGGTGGTTGGATAGGTTATTATGGAATTTCATGAGCTTGGAAGGGATGAGTTCAAGAATCTAAGGTATATTAAGATCGTTAGGAAGGGTTTCGTTTCTGACTTAATAAGGGGCATTTACTATTGTTCTTAGGACTTTTGATTAAAAGGATTAGACACGCTTGATGTTCAACTTTTTTGGCTGTCCCCCATAGCTCTATTCCGTATGTCCAGATAGACTTAAGTATAACTTTTTTAATTAGTAGTTTGTTTTTTATTGAGAGATAGGAAGTCCTTTGAAGTAGTCTGTACGGTTGTCCAAAGCGCCTGTTTAGTTCTTGTCTTTTTAGCCTCGTATGTAGGTTCCATGTCAGCCGTTTGTCAAGATGGAAGCCTAATTACCGAACTATCTCAGATACAGGGAGAGGAATCAATTGGAATTAAAAGAAACTAGTGGAAAAGACTTGCGGAAGAGGGTGAAGGTAATGTGGGAACGTTTTGATTCATTAACTTTAATCCACCATTGGTTGAACCAATGCTTTTTGAAGATATTGGGATGCTATATCGGGGTCTGGGTGGAGCAAAAAGACTGCAGTGTCATCTGCAAATGTTGCCAAGAAGGTATTGGGGGTAGAGGGGATATCAGCAATGTATAGGTTATAAAAGATCGCACCCATGACACTGCCCTGGAACTCCGGCTTTTATGGGATAGTAGTTAGAATATTCTAAACCACAGCGGACTTTAAGAATAGGTTTGAAAGGTAGGACTATAGGATTTGGAAAATATGGTCTGTGGTAAATATGTTTTGAGCTTGTAAAGTAAACCCTGTCAAAAGCTTGAGCTATGTCCAGAAATACAGCAGTGCATGTCTGTTTGGATTCAAGGGCTGTGGAAATGTGATCAACAACGTGAAGGCCTTGTTTAGCAGTGGAATGTCGTTGACGGAAACCAAACTGGTGTTTAGGAACAAGGTTTTTGGATTCAAAAATTGGAGGTAGACGTTTTTATAAGAGTTTTTCAAATATTTTTGAGAGTATAGGGAGTAGGCTAATTTTACGATAATATGAGGCGTCAATGTGGGGGTGGCATCTAAGCAACAAATTTTGAAGAAATAAGTACTTGAAATTAGTTCATTGGAAAACTCCTTTTATAGTATTTATTCATACATGATTAAATATACAACTCCATTGTGGAGAGGGGTGGTTTTTATATGGCGCAGTTAGCTAGTTCCTCTCAAGCACCTCTGGGCCACTACTGGACCCGGTGGCGAAAAACACCAGTGATGTTTCGCTTTCAAAGCAAAAACGGTAAAACCCATCCATGCAGCCAGTAAAGATATCCATAATCAAAGAAAGCTCAACTTTCAGGGAAATCTTTAGAATGAACGGATCATCAAAGAACATTTACGAATGCGCGAGGTATAGGATGAAGGTCTCGAGAAATTCCTCAGACCGGTCGTCAAGTTATATTTCCATGGAACCATATACATTGTGCATATACATATACCATATACATTGTACATATGCATATACCATATTTCCATGGAACCATATACAATCCGTATACATATACCATATACCATATACAATCCGTATACATCCATATGGAATCCTATAAATAGAATGGGGGCAGGTGTTATTGTAATGTTATTGTTTAACAATGTCATGAGTGGTAATTGAGGATCGATTGCGTCTGGGTAAATACAAAAACATTATAGATCGCTAAGAAAATAAACTTATTATACAATGAATTTACTTTCCTCCAAGTTCAACTCAGCTCCAGTAAATTTTGTAAACGTGATATTATATTAATTATGGTGGTCTAATGGGTTATCAATTTGATGAAACCGTGTTATTGGAAGACGGCCAAGAAGGAACTTGAGCGTGGAATATTTCCCTTGTTCTTGTTGCAGTTCCCTTTACCCCGATGAAAGTCCTGGAAAAGGACCCGGCTGGCAGACGGCCAGAACCTCTTGCACGATCAGCCCTCGGCCAAGAGTACAGCTTGCCAAACTTGGGCTTCAGGGAGCATCCTCCTACTGCACTGGAGTTGTTTAGTCCTCGGCGTACTTATCTGACAAGATATTGCCAACTCACAGCAATTTTAACACTTGTTCAATGTGGCTTCGATGTTATCCATAGGCGCCATTATGTTTAAATGTATTTATTTAATGACACATCTCACCTCCGGTGACTAGAATAGTCGTATGGAATTCAGCGAAACAAATTCAACCAACAAAATTTCATTCACTCTTTGCAAGGGCAGGTTACCGCCTATTCAATAATAATAACCTACATTTCTAATAATATTTAGTTCTGATTTTCACTCCATGGTTACGGAAATTTTATCGGTACTAGTTATCTGGAAAGAAATTACAAGATATTCCTAAAGAAAAATGAAGCTTAGAGCCAGCAGTATGAGATGTAAATCTTTTCGTAACCCTTATTTTTTTCACACTAGGACTAATATCAGTGTGAATATTCCTAATGAAGAGGTCGGGGCCGACCAAGCCGTTACCTTATCATAAATTAATTATTCTTAACCGCTTTATCTTTAACGACTCATTTATCCTCACTAGGCAGAATTAGCCCTGATCAGACCCATACCTCAAATAAAATATACTAAGGCAAGCCAAATCGTTGCATTTGAAAATAGACGCAATTTTAATTTAAACCGCGTTTTTGTAGTGAGTATGTAAGTGTAAATAGAGGTTTCGTTCGATTCCCCAAAAATAAAATAAACCTCACGAAACATAATTAAGAACTATTAATTGCTCAGGAATAGAAAATTTAATATTTTTCTCATATTAAGTAATGATAAGTAGTGTATCAATTAAATATTTTGACGTACCTGGTTGTTTTGCGAACACAGTTTCGAATTAATTGAACTCAAAATCAAAGATCAATTCGTCAATTACATGTTTGAAGGTACATTTGCAGTGTTCTGGAGCACCTCATGTTATCGTGTGAATTAGTCATTGGACAAATACGGTGTAAAAAGCCCTATTAACACTAGGGATTCCCGATTGTCACAATAGATCAATTGATCGCCGAGTACTATCGAGTACTTTTTTAATATTTTGATAGTCTATGCAAGTACTCCCTCCCCCTGATCCAGTTTTACAGCAATCTTTCGTTAGAAAAACACCAAATAACCCCCGAACTTTCATTACAGGGAACTTATTTCTTTAAAGTAATTATGAGTTCTTACTGGACAATAGAAAATTTGAAACAAAAAAGATGGATTCAATTTTACGGATTTGCTTTTAGATCATCGGAAATAGTAATAATATAAATCATCCTAAGAGAGTAAAAACGCATATTTTAAAAGTTTCCTGAGTGGATTGTGGTTATATGAACCACAGATGGAGCAGGAATAGAAAAATTAAGTTTCCGTTGCAAGTAAGATTTTTGAAATGTCAGAATCGAGACAATAGATTGCGAGGCACTATCAACAATCGTCCATACCTATTTAACATGCTGGAATTTACATTCATAAATATAATTTAGTTTTTCAGTTACAGTTAGTTTTACATGCGCTAAGAAGGCTAATATCAAAACTGTACTGGCAAGTCCTAAGACGGTGCGCCGTTTTACATGCGAAGTCAAACTCACACACTAAACTATTGTTGCCATCACGAAATTAGAATTATGAAAACCTGCAATACACGGCGAGTCCTGTTGCCGCTTTGTGCACTACTTCTGTTCTATCCAAGTGATCCCTTTACTTATATGATGTCAAGCAATAATCTACTTATTGATTAGACCCCCACCACCCTCCGCCACCCGTATATGACAGCACCGTGACAAGTAGCCCCTTCATCCCAAGCGTCTAATTTCATGACGTTGACTATAAACAATCGTTACGTTCACGACTGCATTAGTACATTTTACACAAACTTTCATGACAAATGCTCAGCAACTGCCCACTGACACAAGGGATGTCTACAACTGACTTACTTGGTTACATTAAACGAAGACCCAGGAGGCGATGTAATAGAGAATAAAAGTTAAAAAAGTGTAAACATTTATTTTCACTAAATTTATAAAAAAAACATAAGGTCACTGATAATTATGTCGAATGGCACGATATAATTAATGAATGTATATATATTTTAATAACGCTACGTTTTTTTTTGTTCGTTTTAGGGCAGTCAACCACAAAGGTCAGATTGATGCCAACATATTATACGATCATTCTCTTGTTTTTGGTTTTGCAACAGGGTACAAATTATATTTTATTTGTGAACTTCTTTTGAGGGTTTTGATACTGTTAAGCCATGTTTGCGGGAGCACTATGGGGCAAAGGTACAAAGGTAGATTAGTATATTTCCCTAATGAGACTTGGGCACGCAAAAGAAGAGACAGCAGACCTGTGCCGTCGCGTGTGAGCTCGACAAAGGACCAAGAATATGAAAACGCTGAGACAAAACGGCCGGTACATAATAATGAAGTCTCATCCCATTATCTCGGAGAAGTGATTGCCGTCATTAAAACATAATGGCCTATTCAACATGGGCACCGCAGCAGGTTCTTCACATTTCTCTTAGCCCGTTGCCTTTTATTCCGGGGGTGGTGTCCTTAACGAGCTTCCGAACTCAGCTTCCATCTAGTGCACTCGACCCTCGAAAGCTCGTTACATGGAGCAAGGGTGAGGCCCCAATGTTTCAAGTATGTTACAGGGCACTTAATGCTAACCATTCGCTTGTACGGGGAGAATTCAACATCTCATCAATATCCTGTCGGGAAGCTCTACAATGACGCAAGAGCTATAACCAATAGAATCTCAATGCAGACAGAAATGTATCTACAACGCTCGTAATCTTAATAGTAATAATAACTTTATTATCCTTTGACTGTCTCCCTGTACAACGTTTATTTAACATAAATTTGGTTCTTAAACAGTAACAGTTCACGCTTAAATTTAATATATAAAACCATAAAAGTTATAATAATAAATAATATGAAATGATAAAAAAAATATCCATATACACCAAAAAGACACATATTTATCAGGAATTAAAAATTAAAATTAATATCCTGTAAATAAAAACAATATGAAGAAAATAAAGCAAGAATTTCCAAGAAAAATGATTCACAATTATGTATTTACACTTAAATAAACTATTGTGTGTATTTAAAATGTTAGCATTATGTACATTTAAAGCTTTACACGGTAAAAAAAAAAAAGTAAATTTCCAAAAAGTGTACTACTGCTTAAAAGTAACCTACGTTATACAATTAAATTTTTTTGATAAATCGACACTTTTTCTTTAGCGCTGAAATGTAAAATTTGTTTTGTATTGCTAAGTAACTGAATAATCTTGTTTTGAACCCCCTTAATGAAGGCCCTTAATGAGAGAGAGAGAGAGAGAGAGAAAGAGAGAGAGAGAGAGAGAGAGAGAGAGAGAGAGAGAGAGAGAGAGAGAGAGAGAGAGAGAGAGAGAGAGAGAGAGAGAGAGAGAGAGAGAGAGAGAGAGAGAGAGAGAGAGAGAGAGAGAGAGAGAGAGAGAGAGAGAGAGAGAGAGAGAGAGAGAGAGAGAGAGAGAGAGAGAGAAAGAGAGAGAGAGAAAGAGAGAGAGAGAGAAAGAGAGAGAGAGAGAGAGAGAAAGAGAGAGAGAGAGAGAGAGAGAGAGAGAGAGAGAGAGAGAGAGAGAGAGAGAGAGAGAGAGAAAGAGAGAGAGAGAAAGAGAGAGAGAGAGAAAGAGAGAGAGAGAGAGAGAGAGAGAGAGAGAGAGAGAGAGAGAGAGAGAGAGAGAGAGAGAGAGAGAGAGAGAGAGTATATAACTTAAAGAAAATGTTAATATTTACTCTATCAGCAATACTTACGGTTATTTGTTCAATGTTCTTTTGGCATATGATTTTGGGATGA
Source organism: Acanthosoma haemorrhoidale (assembly GCA_930367205.1). Classification (NCBI taxonomy): domain Eukaryota; kingdom Metazoa; phylum Arthropoda; class Insecta; order Hemiptera; family Acanthosomatidae; genus Acanthosoma; species Acanthosoma haemorrhoidale. The sequence continues at coordinate 89,427,968 of OV884015.1, read as the reverse complement.
GCGTTTTCTTATGTTTTGATAAAACCAAATTATCGACAAAACAATATTCAAGAATTTATTTTTGTTGACTTTAGCTATTGTATTTCAGAAATGTGAATTATGAAAAAAAAGTGTGAATTCATGGAAAGATCATTTATATTAATAAATTAACTTACTTGAGGTTTTAATATATGTATTCATACCAGTATGTTCATGACAATTTTTATTGAACCTGAAGCTTTGATTTCAAAATTATTCAACTGATTTTGAATGTGACCTCCTTTTTAAGCTAAAAATCAACCAAGCCACATCTATAGTAACCCTGTAAATATTAATAAAAACATAGCATAAGAAATTATAACATTTTTTTGTTTATTTGAAGACAATTGGGAATAAGTACTGTTATGTCTGGATTGGAACTTGAACAGGAAAAACACATACTCTATAACACTATTATATTTAAGGAAACAATACACTTTAATACATTGTTTACGTTGATTCGCAATGAACTGAAAACTAAAAAGAAGTGGGATTAGACTCGATCACATAATCGATACTGCAATCGATACACAACAAGTACACAAGGACTTAGTTTATTACTGCAATACAAATGGTTTGAAATTCATCATTTCAACAATAATTTTGTTTTTATCAATAAGTTTTAATGATATCCCTAAGTGAAAACTCTCCCACATGAGACGCCTATATTTTAATATTTATACTTTGTGAAAATTAAATTTTTCAAAAAAGGCTTTTGAGTCTCTTCAAATATATTTTATTCATTATGTTACATCACAGTCGTCTTTTCAGGCCTATTCAGGCATCGTCAGGACAGGCTATAACAAATAATTACAATATCATTAAATTCATCATCCTTCAATTCATGGTAAATCGGTAACATTTCCATGATACATAAAGTTTTTTTTTTCTATTCTTGTATTTGAACAAATGGAATAATGAATTCAAAGATATTATTCATAGTTCTGAGAACACCTGAATTGCCAAACATTTATTGGCGATGTAACATCATTAATAAGATGTTTGGACAGCCTAGAAAGAAAATTTAATTATCAGACACGAGAGGGAGTCTAAAATCGAGAGGGTATTAGAGATAAGTCTGATTTCGGAATTATTCTGTTTCAAAAGCCTCATATAGTGTTATAGTAAAATACAATCCGCTAAATATTTAAATTCATTATTTCATTTCCCTTTTTTTTTTAGGACTTGGTCTTGTTGTTTGACCAGCTCAGTCGGTAAAGCATCCGACCTAATATCGGGTAGTTTCCGGATTCAAGAAACAATTCTGACTTTTTTAAAGTAATTTTTTTTTTGCTTTGGCTAACAATTTTTCATAACTATGATAGATGATTAATCATACATTATAAGCTTATTCTGGAACTCATAATAGTTGTATCGAATAGCAAAATATAAAAGGAATTCTATTTATGTGATCACTCATCACCGCCTGCGGTGGATCATAGATAATATATAAAGACTCTTACTACTTTGTGTATATAGGCACACAGTACATAGGTTACAAATGAAAGAAACGTGGAGTGATAGAAGTAAAGTAAAGTTCTGAGTGTAATTAAAGGTGCAGTGGTAGGCTGCCTTAGCCTGTGGGGGAAACAGCGCGGGTTCCAGGCCGGGACAGAAACCATTCATCTCTCCACCTACTGCGGCACAATTTATTTCACCTCTCTCATATGAGACAAGCGATTCATCACATAAATATCAATTTTTATATCCTGCTGTTTAAGCCGAGTTTTCGGGAGGTTTCTGTTTGATTGGATATGGGAATTGTTTGTTTCTTTTTCATTTCGGTTAATTTTAATTGGTGTAAAATATTGAAAGATCGTTGAAATATATATCGTCATAGCAAATTATTCATAAACTAAAAAACTAAAACAAATAAACTTGTGAGAGAAAATAAATTCAAGAGACAAAAACAACTACTCAAACATCATAGAGACTATTAGACTGTTAGTACGTGGTTAGTTGTAAATAAATATCGATGAATTGCATTTGTTAGAAGATTGGCTTAGGTCGGGAAAATATCTTAAAAAAATTCATTTATAGCAAAATTTTTGACTTATATATATTTCAAATTTGTTCAGTCCATATCATCCGTATAAAATAGATACTACTATAAGAAACTTCTGCGAAAACTTTCTTTAAGAATTTCCGGAAAATATTAATTTAGTTTTTATCTTACAACTAAGTCAATAATTATTCTTCATCCGAAATAATAATTTAAATAACCACTAAAAATGATTCTGAAATAATTATCGTACAGGGTCAATGGTTTAAGTGTTGTGGTATGTGAGCGTCCTGTGAAATATATACTTCTGATATTCATACAAATCATTACAGCTTAAACAAACTACACACAAAATGAAGTTTGAAAACCTTTATTAAAAAATGGCTCAATCCTTGAAGAGATAACAGTGGACGTGAAGAAACATGAAATACAATACATGAAATACAAACCCTGTTATATGTGTAACTCGCCACATAAACTACAAGTTATTATGTAATAGAAATACGAAATGTAAGTTGACTATGTAAGCTTATAAGACGAATTGACGAACCAGCTATAAACAGCCCTTTTTTTCACCAAGGAACAGGTGGCTTTTAACAAGTAGACGATAAAACAGGTCAGTCAGCGCTCATACGATTGAGATCCCCAGGGATTTACCCAGTAACAGGTGCGAAAGAAGGTGTTGAGTTTAACAAACTCACTCGGTTAAAGGAGAAATGAAGAAACACCTTTTTTACACAGAGTTTAAAATTGCTTAAGGCGAGGGTTGAGATCAGAGAGTGAGATAATGAAAAGACGAGGGAGGGACAGGTCAGGTTGAGAGAATGCTAAAGGTAAGGGATGTAGGAGAGTACACTTTTTAGAAAAGAGCAGAACAGGGAGGAAGCAGATTGAGCACAGCTGGACTATTGACCCTTTTTCAATGAAGGCATGGATGTATTGTAAGAGAAATGTTTAGTAATACTCAGTTTATAAGTTTAATGAAATCATTCATTACTTCATTCGTTCTATTTTCAGTAAATTCGTCATGTAAATTCAGAACTTATTTTATCGTAAATTCTATTATACTATTTAACAGGGGATTGATTTTTGGATAAGTATTAATTAGGAAAAAATCAAATCAGATCAATATTTATCAATTTTATTTTTTTATAAGTTTACTCCAATGCAGTGCAGGGTAATCAAATTAATTTGTTCAAATAATTAAATGGAGACCAACATAAATAAATCCAATTTAGTTGCATAAATTATTTTGAACTGACCATAATGGTGTGGTTCTCCGGATAAAACAGGTTAGATAGACATGTATTTTCATACAGATTATATATTTTCATTGTATATGTATTGAAAATATATTAGCCCTTAGGACTGAATGTAGCAACCCATCTATGTTGATCCTAGATATACTGGACAGATTTCTATTCACGTACTGAGCGTTTGTGGCTTTCTTTAGCTCTTTGTTACTCTGGGAGCTCCTTAGCTGAGTGCGTATGTGTGTTTGGTACGGATATGAAAGCGAGTGTATAACATGAGATGGATTGTTCTTATAATAAAAATAAGAAACCAGATAAAAATTATTATTACTCAATAAGGGAAAAGTGATTCCGAAACGAGAGAACATTGAAACTGCAGATAATGGCTGATGATACCGAAGAATGCGATGGTGGGCACCAGTGGGCACTGAAGGGTTTGGTTGCGTGCCAGGAGGATGTTTTCAGAGTTCCCGTGTTTGTATTTGTAAAGTTCTTCAGTTCAGTTAGTTCCACCCTAATCCATTTGCAGAGGAGCATCTTGTATCTTAAATTCTCCTTTCAAAGGCTTGTATTCATTGGACTATTAAATATAAGGAGAGGAGAGGAGATATCGGGATCACTCACTACTTTCGCCAGTTTAAAGGAGACACACTTTTGTTTGCTCAGTGTTTGCTAGTACTCAATGTAATGAGGATTGTATGAATGTTCTCATTCATGACTTTAATTAATTAACACGGGAGAACTAGCAACGTTATATTTTCTCTCACACTAGAATAAAATCACCGGTAATTCGGAAGTGGGGTTCATGGCGAGATTGGGCTTCCGTTTAGCTGTGCTTACATGATTTTCGTCCTTAACCCATGTTTCGTTCTCGTCAGTGTGAAAAACGTCTATGGACGGTATACCGTGATAGATCCTCTCATAGTAAGTGGTCACGCCACGTTTTCCTAAATGCCACAATTTTAATCATTTTGCTATTGTTATAATATTACAGGGTTTTTGTTAGATATTTTCATATTGAGTCATATAGGTACGTTACTCGATCCCAAATCTCCCATGTGAAGTTAGAACGAGTGACAAAAGAATGTGCATTCTGTATACGAATGAAAATAAAAAAAAATGAAAAAAAGGAGTGTGGAAAATGTACACGTGCAATATACACGTGGCCCTAACACACTTAGTACACGTGCCCGAAATGTGCTGGTGATTGTTTACTTTTATACTGTCACAATTTTGATGTGCAATGTTTATTTTATTGTAAGATTATACCTTTCTAAAATGAACCTAAAATATGGTTTGATAAACTTATTCTGTGGTTTATTGATTAAGATAATTTTTGTTGCATCATAAAATCCATTTACTTATTCATTTATCATTAATAAAAAATTTCATAATTTTATATGACATTGAAGAGTTCATTATCTGATGGAAAAAGGAAAAATTTGAGATGTGAGAAAAAGGCACCTGTGAGTTCTTATCTCTTACTTTTCCTAGCGATTTCTGTCAGGTTAAGGCTTTTAAGACAATATATACCTTATTATTATTATTTATTCTTTTCCTAGCAAGACTGGATGGCCAAAGGGAGTTGTGTAGTAAATTATACCAACAACCTCATAAAAAAGATGTACACAAGTTCTATGGAATCTCTCAGCAATCTGTTCTAGAGTACAGTCTAGTTCTTGTCATGCTTGTCACCACCCTCTTCCTCTGACTCCTGTAATGTCCTTTCTTCACCTGGAGATGTTAAAATTTGAAAAGTATCATGTAATTGTCCTTGTTGTCTGCTAACACAAACTGTTCTGGGTTCAAAATGCTCCAGATCACTGTTTTTTTGAAAGAGTTCCGCTTTGGCGTGTTCCAAGACAAAATATGTGATCTGGATAGTCCCTTGTAGGTCTCAGTCTGTCCCTGATCGATGGAAACATCTCCCTTTGACGAAGTCCATTGTTAGTTCCATTTTGTCACGATCCACGGGGAAATGTGCGACTTACATCTGGGGATCCTTACTGATGGTCACTAGGTTTTAACTCAGGCAAACATCTCAGCCTTCCATATGTGCAATGAATTATCACTACTGAGAGTTCCCTAAATATCCTAATAAATAAGAAAGACTTCTTGTGAAATAATAGAACTTGAGCATTATGCTCTAGTCGTTGGTATGACCTTGAAGTAAGAATCAACATGTTTGTTAAATTAGATTAAATTCCTATGCTAATTTGTTTCTTGTACAGCGTTCTGGTTTTGTTCCATCAAAGGTCTCTGTACTAGGAGGGAGGATTAATTTTCTTGCAGGCAGGACCAGATACGGTTCTATGGGGCCGGGAAGTGATGAGGGGGGAGAGGCTTGTCAAATGGAGGCAATTAAGGTGGCCCATAAACAAGCCGGCCCACAAATCAATATGGGCTTAGCGCTGATAATCCCGTACCGTCATGTCCTGCTCTTGGCTACTTCTGCGTCATAGTTCCGTGTGACGGAAAGTATATTGCCAACCTTCCTGGAGTCAATGTGCAAAATCCTATATTATTATTTTGTAGATGCAGAAGTTCGTATAGTTCTGACGGGGAAAGAAAGTAAATTAATGTACGAGTCATCTAACCCAAAATATATTACATATAAATTAGGAGGCTTAATTTGTTATCTTGCACAGAAACAAACAATTAGTAAAGTTACTTTAAACTAAGTACAGCTGTCTGATTCTTGCGGAATCGCTAAGAGGTAATTCCATGACGAATGCACAGTTGCATTATGGTTAGTTCTTAGAATACTTGAACTGGACAAATTGTTTTTGTTTAACTGCTATTTAAATACTAAAGAAAAATAGACTTTTTTAAAAAACAATCCAAATTAATTTCAGAATTATCCCCGATAATAAATGATATTAAAATAATGCATGAATACGGAATAAATAATATTAATGAAGAAAAAAACTTAAATAATCGTAGTACTAATGAAGTACTATGAATTATAAGATTAAAGGGTGATAAGGTACTGATAAAATCTGTAATTAAAGATTGACTAATATTGAAGAGAATAAATGGCAAGAAAAGTACGATCAAAGAAGCCAAGTCAAAGAAAGGGGTGGGCAGGATCTAGTCCTAAAAGATTTGAATTAGAGACAATTTTAAAAGTAAGGGTGCGTTTTCGTCATGATAGTACAATAGAGAAGAGGTGCAAGGAAGAATTGGCGATAGGCAGAAGGATAGGCTATAAAACTGAGCAGGACTATACTGAAGCAGCATTAATTATGCAACCCTACTACCAATGTTTCTTTGTAAATGTAATCCATTTCATTCAAAGAGGCTAGTGCCTAGAAATAAATGAAACTAAATGCTATTATGTAGCTTATTTCCGAGCAATATACAAAATATAATAGGGTTTTGGAAGGATCTCGATTGTGGCGAAATTGCAAATTTTGTATCCATTTTATTCAATATACCTTCGCGAAATAGCAATAAAGGGTCGTCTGCTGTATCAGCCACCAGCCACAAAATAACATTTCTTTAATCGAATACACTGATATTCCTACCCCTTTTAGAAAATCATTTCGATTTGTTCAAAAAATAGCATTAAAGATAATACTACGAGCGCTTGTTATTATTAATTGATTTAGAATGTGAATCAAATAATTTTAGCTTTTAAATTAATATTACTTAAGTTCGGAACTTTCCATGGTTTTGATCACCTAGAAAATTAATGGATCGCTTGTCGAAAATCCACGCTTAAGTTCGTAGGAAAAATTGGCTTATACTCAGAAATTTAAATGGATGATGTCTTCTTATAGAAACATCATTCGTATGCAAACTCTCACATCATCAAGAATAATTGGCTTTTTACAACCATAAACTACTAAAAAAAATAATAATTGTATATACTACAAATCAAATTCATCATTAGTACCCAAACTCTCACATCATCAAGAATTAATATCTGTATGCAATACCTTATAATACCACTACTCATGTAGCATCGAGTATATAGCACTGAAGGATGTTATTTATAAGATAAATTAATATAAAATGATTCAATATCCCAAATTATTAATGTTTAACACCTTTTTTTCGATACTGAATAATTCTTTTTGCATAAATTAGAACAAGATTAAAATATTTATTTACTTTTATTTTTTTTACTACTTAAGTAAAAATACCTGTAGACCTGTAGATAAAATATCGATTGAATATCTGCGCCATTATCTGAAAAACCTATTAAATGATAAAAAAAAAAATACATAGAAATTGAATAGATTATATAAATGTTTTCATCGTTATTGTTTGGAATTTCACCAGTTGAAATCGCAACCGGCAAACGAGGCGACTGATTCGAGAAACTAATTAGCCTGGGGATAATTAGCTATACGTTTGAGTTTTAAGTGGACTGTAATTATTTGAGAGTCTCGTTAGAGAAATGACAATATCAAATGTAAACACAGTAATGCAAATTCCTACCTGCTTCGATGTGACGACAGCGTGCGAATCTCCCTTCTTGAACTCCGATAACCTAGAGATTTGGGCCCAAACTCCAGATTTATCCAAGTCCCGATTCATCCAATAGCTGTCTGCGTTTAATCTGAAATGTCGCTTCTCCAAGACTGCGTACTAGTGATTTGAATAATGACTAAACAAAGATAATGGCGTTGAAAATACGCTTGAAAAACAGTGTGAAAAATGATAACTGTTGAAGACGAAAAGAGACGCTATAATTATGAAAATGAAAATTACCACCTGAGAGACAAAAGCGTGGGGAAAAACGCTGATCGAGCCGGCAGGCAGCGCCAGCGTCTGTGATTCACAGAACTACCGAATGGTTTCGGGTAATTACTTATTGAATAGCAAATTCAAATTAAAATGAAATTAAGTTTACGCAAATGGCGTAAACAGTTATCATTTGATGTGTTCTTAACGGGGGGGGGGGGGTTATTTACGATTCTTCTAAGAATTTACGGGTTCTGATGTTTGAATCGTTAATACTCTCTTAGCAGGGAGATGGTCAAGAGAAGGATGGTTTTCATTCAAAATACAGTGATTCGGTATTTTGAAGTTGTTCAAGTTGAATTTGTTTTTCTCTCCTAGAACAACCGTTTTTGTCCAATTCTCTCATATTCGTACACTTTATCTTCAATCTGGGTAAAGTTAAAGTGAACCTAAGAAGTGACCTATATATTACAAACGTAACATATTGAAGAATATGTTTCAAATTTATGGAATACCATCAGAGAAATATATTATATTTTATTACACAGGTGGTCTGAAAAGTTTCCGACCTCAAGAAGATGATAATAAAATAAATAAAAGCTAGTGAAATAAAAGCTTTGTTCGGTCGGAAACTTTTCAGACCACCCTCGTATAAGCGTATAAAGAAATTTACTCTCAAGCTGCTTCATCTGAGCGGTCCACATAATAACTGACAGCCCAAATATTTGTAATCTTGGTGAGTAGTTTGTAGTGTATTCGCGCTCTCTAAGTTAGTTTCGATGGGCTTAGCTTTAAGTTTAGCGGAGATCAAGAGTTAGGTTGGTACCGAAGGCAGCTTGACGGGTCTTGACTAACAACTAGCCTCGGCATTTTCTCCTTTTTTCTCTCAGCCCTTTATACGGGATAGATTAGCTTACATAAAATACACGATGGCTTCCCCTAAAGAATTATCGTATAAATGGCCAAATGTTGGGATAGCGATAAAAAATTTGGTCTGTCAACAGTTTTTATTTTTTGTTTGAGTATGGACGCTTTTGACTGTGCTATACAATCATTTTCAAGTGCTTTAACATACAAAGGAAACGTGTTACATTTCAATATATACATCTGTTACATTTGTAAAATTTGCCACCTTGATTCTACCAGTGAAGCTGCTGGATAAGTCTGGGGCACCTAAGCTCCACCCATCTCAATCTCCGATTGTTTCGCTATGTGGCAAAGATTAGAAATAGAGCATGGAAGCCACAGACGCTCAGGACATGAGTGGGAATGATTGGCAGTGGCAGGACCCGATGACTTTCTAATGGATTTTCAATAAATCACAATTCTATATTTTAGGGGACGAGTAGGAATTTTTGGAATGTGTTGTTGTGTTACTGCACAAATAAGATATAAATGTCTCTTAGATATTTCATAATAACTTATATGTAAAAACACAATAAAATATTATATAAAGATGCTTTTGTTAACACCATTAAAATTACACCGATAAGCTAAAATTAAAAAAAATCTAGACGTATATCAATCGTATCAGTTAAAACATTGTCAGTTCGTCACTAGGGGGTGCCTGATCACCCTAGCCCTGGTGACAAGTGCGAATTGTTCGAGCTTATAACATGGACAATCGTTCCATAACGGCGTTACTATCTGACTCCATTTATGATAGGTATGTGCCCCGACAATGCACTATGTTCAAGAGAAGGGGTACAGAGTTTTCATAAAGAATTAGTCAAGTTTTCAGAGTTCGAGCCGAAACCAAGCAAGCGTCAAGGGTACAGGTCGCCAGAGAGTCTGCAAGAAGACTAAGAGACTGACTTCCAGGGCCAGGAGCTCTGGCTTAAGGCGCCACCGAGTAAATGTCGCGAGAGACTCAGAGGCTGATGAGGAGACTGACTAACTAACAGGGCCAGGGCCCCAGGCCTTAAGTACCCTCTCTACTTCCGGCTGGGAGGCTGTGAGGGTTGTTAATGTTTATGACTGCCAGCTGGTGACTCTTTCTCGTGTGACTTGTAAGGGTTGTTAATGTTTATGACTGCCAGCTGGTGACTCTTTCATGTTTATGACTGTTTATGACTGCCCGCTGGTGACCCTTTCTCGTTTATGACTTAGTTGGCTTCCGCCTTTTATTGCTTAACACTTTTACGATGATTTACATTTGATTATAATACATTTAGTTCATGTAATTTTACTTTTACTTACAATATATATGCAATAGAGTATAGGGTGATTTACTTTATGTAGTTAGCGGTCGCTACAAACATAATATTAGAAAGTTTATTGTCAGTTCAAACTTAAACGATATATTAATTGATAATAGTCTATTGACTCCAAATTTTGGTGAAATCATACAAAATAAACAATAAAATTAGTAATAATAATGACTCAATTCAAATTTATTACCTCAAACAACAATCAATAAATTTGATAGCAATGTAGCTTAACTTGCCAAAATATTTAAAAGTCATCAACTGTAAATAATTCATTAAGGAGGGATGTGACCTCACCTTTTTTCCAACGGATCCTTTTAGGTGGAATGGATGGATTTACCAATCTCTAATCATTTACAAATTAATAATTGCCTGGTTATTTATTGATATTATTTGTCAAGAGAAGATTCTATCAGTCAGATTTTTAATCGGTCTATCGTTATATTGTTGGGATAGTTTCCATTAGAAGGGTTTTGATTCATTAAAGATTTCAGTCAGCAAATTTTAGTCATCTCAGAGGCTATTGGGCTAATGCAGTAAATTTTCGCATTTGGGGTTAAAGGGACACAAACATTATTGAAGATCATTCTCCTAACTTCAAGAATGTTGACACACAACATATTGTGCTCGGTCGGTCCAATTTATGTGTTATCAACATCATCATGGCCAATATACTCAGCTTTGTTATGTATTACATCACACAAAAATAAAGGAACTTTGTACATACTTAAGTACATAAGTAACTTGTACATGAATATATATTGCTGCTTAAGGGGACTATATTTACATAAAGTTTACACATTGATACAGTTTCATTTAGAGTGATGTTATTTTACGTTAATGTTTTTGAATGAAGCCCGACATTAGCTTTAATGCAAGCAACGTTATTATGAGTCAATTTATTTCTTTTAAAAAAATAACATTACTTACAAGAATCATTACTGCGCCTGCGCTAAACCATTACAAATCGTTTTCGTATCGCTCTATAAACCAACTGTTTTGTTACCTTTCATAGGAAGTGTCCAGTTGGTCAAACCGTCTCAACCGACTACTGGGTGAACGGTCCCCGGAGGAGCTATCTACAGGTGAGTGGATAGTGGAGTTGTGGACTAGATTGCCAATTGCAAGATTCACCTCACATTACACAGAGAAGGTTGCCATATTGGTAAGATTGGCTATCAGATGTAGTAGAGAGTACGCAAAGCCCTCATAGCACCGTAGCCAGGTGCTAGCGTCGGAGGCTCTTAAATAAGTTACGTGCGTTCGTGGCTCCAACTTGCCATATATTTTATTTTTATTTTTTATTATTAAAAAAATAATACCGAATAATTCAGAAAAATACTGCTGATGAAACGTGCGTTTCTATCAGTAGTTAATGTCAGCAGAAAATAAGAAAAAACGTACAAGGTCTTTGAGACCTACCCCCACTCCGTCGCCGGTCATACGTAAGCCGCGGCGATCTAACAGAAATATAGCCCCTGTAAATTCTTCAGCTCCCAGCAGCTCTATGGAAGAACTACCATCACTACCAAGCACATCTAAACAAACAACAACTCATGAGTCTCCGTTTTTCACGCCCAATAGTTATGAAATGTTGAAAACTATTGAGGTAGAGGACATGGACTCTACACAAACACCCACACAGCACAATCCAACAGCGATATTCGTACGTAACATTAGTAATTTTAAATTACTATGCACCCAACTGAATAAAATTGTAGGTACAGGGAAATACACTTGCCTCAATCGGTCCCGGGACACAAAAGTTTCTCATACCGAACAATAATCAAATACTTAGATGAAACAAAGGCCGACTTTCATACCAACCGACTAAAGCAAGAAAGATCGTTGCGGGTGGTGATTAGAAACCTGCATCCGACTACACCAGTGGACGAGATAGAGAAGGAGCTCTTTATACTAGGATACAAGGTTCACAAAATTACAAATGTGCTCCGTGAGGAAACACAAGAAAATAATGCAAGAATCAAGACACCACTGCCCTTATTCTTTGTGGATCTAGAGCGAACACCTGGAGTGGAAAAAATCTACGAGGTTACCCACTTGTATCACACAAGAGTACAGGTTGAAAAGCCTTACCCGAAACGCGATCTAGTTCAATGTTATGATTGCCAGGCATATGGGCACACAAAATCATACTGCTACCACCCTCCCAGGTGTATAAAGTGCAGTGGGCAGCACAAAAGTGAATTGTGCAAGAAGCCTCTAAAATCACCTGCTGTATGCGTGCTCTGTCAACAAGGCCACCCAGCAAACTATAAAGGCTGTGAGGCTTATAGAATTCTGAAGTCCAGAAGAAGAAACGCCAGCCACAGAAGCCCCGCCAGAAGTTTGAGGCCTTCAGTCTCTTTTGCTGATGCCATTCGGAACAGAGAGCACTCACAGGCATTGCCCACTCCTCCTCCGCAAATTCTTCTTCCCAAGCACTCCGTTCATCGCAGCAACCAGCAAACTCAATCTCATCCTCAACCACGCATCTCGCATATTCCTCCACCTTCAAGCTCCTCAGACCTCACTAGTCTGTTAACGTCATTCCTCTCAGAGTTCAGAACCCTAATTACCCCTCTCATTTCCCTTCTTACAAATCTTGTCACCTACCTCATCCCCATTAAACAAAACCCATAAGAGGATTTTTCCGACTCCTTATCCATTCTTCTTTGGAATACGAATGGTGTTCGCTCCCACACTAACGAACTGACCGCAATACTCCATGACAATAACATCCACGTAGCTCTCATTACTGAAACAAGACTAACGAGTAAACCACCATTTACCGTTCGAGAGTACCAGACTTATCGAACTGATCACCCAGATGGAAGAGCTCATGCAGGCACCGCTGTCATTATCCATAACTCCATATCCTACCACATAGTTCCTTTGGTAGCACATGGTTTCCCTCATTCCACTGCAGTGTCAATCAGCACCTTCCCTTTCCCCCTTACTCTAGCATCAGTGTACTGCCCTCCCAATAATTCTATTTCCGATTCCCAATTCGTCTCCTTTCTAGACTCCATCAAACATTGATTCCTTGTGGGTGGGGACTTTAACGCAAAGCATCAACATTGGGGCTCAAGATCCACAAATACACGAGGACGTGCTTTGCTGTCTGCACTCGCATGGGAACATTACTCCACTATCTCTCCTGACAAAGCCACCTATTGTCCATCAGATCCCAACCGAAATCCAGATCTCCTAGACTTTTTGTTCTACAATAGTTTGGGAACACTAAACTATTCACTCACGCGCCTCGATGACCTCTCCTCCGATCATAGCCCTTTATTATTAACCGTTTCCCTCAGACCTATCCACAAACTGCCTCCTCCTTCATTTATCAGGGGCCCAGGTGACTGGGACCACTTTCACCAGATTCTTACAGACTCTGTAGACCTCAAAGTACCCCTGAAAACCTCCCAAGACCTAGATGATGCAGTGCATTCCTTCACTGCTCTGATCCAGAGGTCGGCCTGGGAGGCATCGTCACCCCACCGTCATCTAAAAAATCACAATCAAAACCCTTTACCTCAGTATCTCATAGACCTAATCCAATCCATACGCCACTCGAGAACAATGTGGCAATGATCCCGACATCCTGCTGATCGTCGCTCATACAATCAGTACTGCAGGTTGGTAAAGCGGCAATTGGCATCCTTCCGTTACGATTCTTTTAATTCCTATCTCTACTCTCTGTCTACCAGGGACAACTCCTTGTGAAATCTAACTAAGAAAATCCTAAAATATCATCCTGTTTCACACCCCCTCCGTCGTGATGATGGGTCCTGGGCTGCTTCGGATGGCGAGAGGGCAGAAGGATTCGCACTGCATCTTTCCCGTAATTTCACTCCTCACCTTACTCCTCAAACAAATTCTCATCGCTCAACTGTTGAAGATTTCCTCACTTCACCTATCCCCCTCTCACTACCACCAAAAGCCGTTAACCCCTCCGAGGTTAAATATCTTCTGAAAAAAATTACCCTACCAAAAATCTCCCGGATATGATCTCTTTACTCCTCGTATTCTCCAACATCGTCCTCCTAAAGCCATAATCTTGCTAACCTACATTTATAGCTGCATTATCTGAACTACGGATTTTCCTCTCCTTTGGAAACATTATAGTCATATTCGCCAAACCCGGCAAACCACCCAATGACGCCTCATCTTACCGTCCAATTAGCCTACTCCCTATCCTCTAAAAAATATTTGATAAACTCCTATTAAAACGCGTACTTCCAATTATTGAATCCAAAAACCTTTAACCTACTCACCAGTTTGGTTTCTGCCAACGACATTCCACATCTCCTTAGCCCCTGAATCCGAACAGTATTGCACTGCTGCCTTTCTTGACATAGCTCAAGCTTTTGACTGGGTTTGGCACGCAGGTTTGCTTTACAAGCTAAGAGGATATTTACCACAGACCCTTTTCCTAATCCTACAGTCCTACCTTTCAAACCGCTTCTTCCAAGTCCGCTGTGGTTTAGAATACTCTAACTACTATCCCATAACTGCAGGAGTTCCACAGGGCAGTGTCCTGGCCCCCATCCTCTATAACCTATACACCACTGATGTCCCCTCTACCACCATTACCTTCTTGGCAACATTTGCAGATGACACTGCAGTCTTGTCAGCCCATTCAGACCCTGATATAGCATCCCAAAACCTTCAAAAACACCTCGACAAGATCGAGTATTGGTGCAACCAATGGCGAATCAAAGTCAATGAAGGAAAATGTTCCCACATAACCTTTACCCTCTGCCGCAAGTCCTGTCCCCTAGTTTTTTTTAAATTCGATTTCTCTCCCCGAGTCTGAGACAGTAAGGTATTTAGGCTTCCATCTCGACAAAAGACTGACATGGAACCCACACACGAGGCTAAAAAGACAAGAACTAAACAGTCGCTTTGGACAATTGTACATCCCATCTCTCAATAGAAAATAAATTACTTATTTACAAAGTTATACTTAAGCCAATCTGGACATACGGAATAGAGCTATGGGGGACAGCAAAAAAGTCGAAGATCAAGCGCATCCAATCCTTTCAATCAAAAGTCCTGAGAACAATAGTAAATGGCCCTTATTACGTCAGCAACAAAACCCTTCACAATGATCTGAATATACCCTATATTCTTGAACTCGTCCCTTCCAAGTTCATAAAATTCCATAGTAACCTATCCAACCACCCTAATACCCTAGCACAGTCATTGCTCTGCACCGCTCATCCCTATAATCCTCCTCGGAGATTAAAACGGCAGTGGCTTCGTGACCTGCTATAATTAAGTGTTAGTGGGAGTCCTGGCAATGGCCAGTTTCTCTAATCATGTCCTGAGCGTCTGTGGCTCTCGCGCTCTTGGTCAGCCTCCGCTGGCTCTTATTCAGTGACGCGGCTGATATAGGAGCGTGGGAGACTTCCCAAGACTCCGCTTCCTCCTTCGCACGTGAGGGAGGTGACAACCATGTGGACTTGGGGGGCCTCTGGGCTGTTTGTAAATATTGTATGAATGAGCGAGTGATTGATGAATTGTAAATATGGTATGAATGATAACATTTATTTCAATTACTTATTGCCTAATAAAAAGGCAGATTGTAATTTTATCTAAATAAATTGAAATTATTTATCATACGACTTCCAAGAATCAGACAGACAGCTACAGCAAATTAATTACTCTCTATTTCCAGCGAATTATATAATGACTCTGTCCTCAGTTGTACTTTGGCTAATTTTAATTTCACTTCTAGCTTTCATAATTACAGGCATAAAGACAATTCATTTTTGTCGTTGGCGAACGGGCGTTTTTTTATTCCAAAATTAAATTCTTCATACATGCAATAAAATGAGGTATTTTTTAATTTCGTACGCAATAATATTTTATGAAATACGTTGATTAATTAGAGTATTTAATTAAAAAAGGATGCCATCTGACTCTTTAACTACTAACAGATTTGCTTCTTTTATGAACCCCTGAGCATATTGAATTAGCATAAAGTTATACTATCAATAGATTACCTTTTCTCAAAATATTCAATTAATTTAGTATTGGTCCCAAACGAATCTAAAGCCAAAGTAATTTACTTTAATAAATGAACGTGGTGATAAAATAGAAGGATTTCAGTAATATCAAATAGATTTATATATTTTATTAAGTAAGTTTTAATGAAAAATATTAATTTTAGTACGAATAAAATTCTGGAAGGATTACATAGATCTTACTAGCTAATTATTGAAATATCCCTTATTTTTATACAACGATTTCTTCAAAAGATGTGCCCAACTCAATAATTCCACCCTAGGTTTTGTCACAAAGAGTACCAAATTGGCTGTGGAGCCCGAAGTCCCTTTGCTGCCACGTTTCAAAGCTTATATTCCGTAACCTTGGAAGGAGTCTCTATCGCTTAAGAACAAGACCATTTCGTTATGACCCAGTCCTTTTTTTTAAAAACACTGTCTAAGGGCCAATTCGAGCGCTGAACCTCATTTATTATCTTATATTACTCCATTTTACACAAAAAAAGGAAAGGTTGTAAACTGTCAAATCCTCCTACCGTTACATGACACTCCGATTGGTTGGCACCATTGATTGTCTTTAGGGAAATCGGCTCACGCCCAAAAGGGTTTCTTGCATGCAAGCTTCTTCCGACAATGACAGTCAGCACCTCCCAAACATATGCGATCTTTATATTTAACCCTATCTTATTTCTTTGTTAATGTTACATGGCAGGGGTTGAACATATAACAGCATACCGCAAAACGTATTCGACCCTTCCAAAGAAAACAATATTGTCAGTTGCCTGATAAGTATGTTAAGTATATAGAAATTTAATAAAAACCAATTATATACTTATTTTGTTCTCATTATTAGAATCGCATAATAAGAGTTTTCCACATCCCTTTAAATAGCCAAAAATGAAGTAAATAATAATTTCAAAGAGGTAAAGTATAGTCTTTTACCTGCTACCGTAGTTCCCAAAAAATAATCCTCTCTTAGACTAATTTAATTTTAGCACAAATAAACGATCAAGCAATAGTGGCATATGTTTTAGCTAAAGTATAATAACGGATTTTATTAAAAAATACATATTATACTTTTAAACTTATCAGCTCAAATGCCATTTAATATTTGAAGGAATGATTTATCACCATCAGAGAAGGTAGTAAAAACAAATTTGTAATTAAAGTTTTGCAAGTTAGCAAAAGTGATGTATTCAAATCCGATTTCAATCCTTTTTTTTATTGTAAATTTATTTTAATTAAATATTTTTATAATTGTTGAAAAGGTGATTTTCAGGCCCAAATGGTTGTATAAATAAAATTATTTAAGTTTTTTAGAACAATTTACGTTTGGTTACGTTATGTCTTTAACAAATTTACGTACATTTGATAAGTACAATTAAGTTAATAACGTGTCCTTTTTTGTCTTCCTCAAAGTCATTTATTCTTCTTTCTGGAATTTATTTCTTTCAATCTGATCTAATACGCCAGCCAGCAGGTGAGCCACTGTCTTCTTTAACACCATTCTGTGCAGTTGAGAATAGGAGCGTGGGCTGGTGAAAGCGGTTGTGAATATAATAAATAACTTGTGGGAAGACAAAAATAGGACCTTTTACACTGAATCTCAACTTACAACCAGCAATCGAACCAATCAATTTCGGTTCATAATTGTTGAAACAATCTTTTATTTGTTACAAACTATAAAATTATCATTATTGAAAAAAAATATCCAATCCAAATGATCCTTCATTCTACTAGTTGAATCTAATTCTATCTTGAATAAGTTTGAGCTAGATTGTTCCTTGATAACGTAAAATAATTGATTTAATTAAAATTATACGAGATTGTAGATTTAAAATGGAGCAAGTAAGGGAGGGAAAGACCTTATTGTAATGCTGATGTTTTAGCATTATGTTCCAGTGTTACAACAAGGTTACTTTGTTGATTGCTGAAAAAAATTTTTTGAGACATTTGAGATGGATTACTGTGAGATATTCTTTTTATTTTTATCTTCGTCTTCTTCGGTTTTACACCTTCCAGCTAAGAATTAAACGTTTTACTCTGACATCATTGATTGATAATATTAATAAGACATCGCTTTGATCCATTTTAGGATATCAATTTACCTCGGTTTCATTGGCTATAGATGTTTTTTTGAGTGATTTATTTCGGCGTAAAACCTTCAGGTCATCAACGCCGTTTGTGTACGTTTGGAGGAGTCCACCGATGTAAGCCCGAAATGGTACAAAGACGAGAGTAGAGCCTTAGCTCCCCTGAACAGGCCAGGGGCAAAGAGGCACTCTAGTCCGACATGTCAGGAGGTGGTTAAAGATAATTTTTTATAGGAGATGAGTCTTGATTGGAGCATGCAGATAGAAACCCTTGAAACCACTTAGCTTGCAAAAACATTTGGTTGTAGATATGGTTGTTATAAATCCTCGTGAGTCAATTATTTTAGACAACGCCAGCCTTTCCGATTGCATGAAATATTCAGTAAATAATAAGTATATTGTTAGAGTATAGGAAAACTAGTCAACTTATTTATTTTTTTTAAACAACATGCTGTGTCATAGGCTCTACTGTCTTCTCCCCTGGATCCCCTTCGCAGGAGGTAGTACCAGGAGCCGACCGGAAGAGAGGCCATCAAGAGAAAGATGGGATATGAACAAGAACAATCGCTCAATGGCTAATGCAGCTCTTCTGTCCTCCAGTCGGGAGATGGATGATGACTGATGCCGTTGCATTCTACTCACCGAAGTAGTGGGGGAGTGTATTAGCAAAAGTATCTTCTGGTGTACGTGGTAGCAATGATCCCTATAGACTATAATAGCCAGGAGGGTGTGGAGACTAGGGAATAATTCCACTCTCATGAAAGCACAATAAGATACCGGACAAGAAGGTGCGTTAAAATTTAACATCTAATTTTACCGACTAATTTTTTTTTTTTAATTTAGTATAAATCAGCTTGTATTCTTTTAAATGTATATGACTGAAATAAAGGGCATACAAAGTGAAGAAGTAATAGCCTGAGATTTAAGCTTCTTAAAAACTTGATTCTTGAAAAACATATTCTGAGTATTTTTGATGAAAAATACTTGGTGTAATAACACTTCACAGTTCAAAAATAAAAAAAAGTATGAATTTCATGTTGTTAAGCACACTGAAGAGATCATTTAGGAGTATGGTAGGATTTATTTTGACGATTTTACATTACCGATTGTTTTATAAAGTTCAAAATTATCTTCAAATCGTAAGGAAATCAAATTTAATCTCGATGTTAATTCTTTATAGGTCAAAGGGAGTAGCTAAGGACAATCGCCGTGCCAGAAAGACATACTGAGTGACACAGGTGTAAAAACAAGATTTCTGATTAAAAGAAAAAAAAAAAAAAAAGGGAATAAAATATCTTGAAGGAGACTTGAAACATTTCAAAAATCAAAGAGTAAGGAGTTGACATTTCACGTTATTTTTTCAAATACTTCCAGGTAATCCAATATTGATGGAACTATATTACATAAATAGTATAGTAAATTATTTTTTTGACTACACCTTCAGAATTGAAATATTTGAAGTACCAAGATTGATTAAGAAATCCTTTTTTGTGGTCACTTGCCCGAACCTTGCGTTAGAGCCGTAGGAAATACAGAAAATCTAACAAAAGTCAGTCATACTCTAGTCTACTTCGAAAGTCAAGAGCTATTGCAACACATTAGAAGAATGAACTCGTCTTTTCTTCGACAGACTGAAGTGAAGGTGGTATAAAATTAATGGAATCCATAAATAATTGAATGCGTGAATGAGTGCCGAAGTGACGGAATGGAAATCGAATGCAGTGGCAGTTGAAGAAAAAATAGACAGGCGGGTTGGAGCAACAGGTCGCGAACCCCCCCCCCTTCCCTCCATTAGTGCGGGGTCTTTGTTAATAAACAATGGGTCGTTGATGAGACGAACCCCCGGGGGGGACCCACTATTACAAAACGCCTGCTACAGGAGTGCAAGCGAAAAATAACATCCTAGCACAAACACTTTATTAAGTTTCCACTTGTTTCAGGCTAGGAGGGAAAATGGGAGGGGTCGCATGCCCATTGTTCTAGCAGCTAACAATGCCAGTGTTGAATTCTGTTGAAATAATTAAATGGAAACCTTTCCACGGTTATAAATAGATTTCTCATCATGTGTTATTGAAAAGACAGCTACATCGGTAGGTAGATAAAAAATCTATTCACTGATTGAAATAGGCATATTGGCACCAGGATAGCCAACACAATAAACTGAAAAGGGTAGGGATGCCAAATCTCACTTATGGGATAGGGGAAAGGAACTGAACCTGAAAAGTCATCTCAAATCTATAATAACTACTAACATATGATGAAACAAAGAATGTATACATATTAACTACACAAATAAATTCTAAATACTGAGTTACTTATTGTAATGGATCCACCTTCTGTTTAGAAACTTTCTAATTTATGATCTTAAAAAAGTATACCTAATATTCCCAATATCATATATACAATATTAACAGCTGAGCTCAACACGCTTGTTTCAAGCTTCTTCAAAACCAACTGCCATGGGGCAGGTTTCCCACTCACTTTCCTCAAGTTCCAAGGGGGTTGTTTCTTCTTCTCCCATCAGATGGTGTAGTTGAATTTGAACTTAGATCTAATCTCCTTGGTATAATATGATTGCTCTGCGACACCAAATGAATTGGAAACTAACTGAATGCTTCTTCCCTAAGGTGGAGTCAAAATTAGCAGCAACGAACGTTGAATTAAACTTTCAATAGACTCAGTTATCAGGCACCTCCCATGAAATCTTAAACAGCTCCTGAGAAGAGACTTGAGATATCTCAAATTGTTTCTCACTCATTATATATCGACCGAAATGTATGCATAGAGTATACCCCACCCCTCCCGTTTTCCTTAGGGTGGAACAAGTAGGAACTCAGTAACGTGTTTGTTCTAGGCAATTGATACGACAGTCAAGAGTGTTCTTTGCTATGTCTACTATCACAAGTTAAAGAATAAGAGCAGTCTTGACCAAAATGTCGCTTAGAATTTAGTAGGGTTCAGGTAGCCAACTTCCAAAAGAGTATTTGTAAAGGAGAACGTTACAAATGATAATTTAACGGATATTTTTTTTTTGTAAATGGCTAATGTTATGTCTAGTAAAATATTGTAATATAATGTTCAAGTGTATGAGATGTGGCCCGTGCTTTCGAATATACTCCCTGTTGGCAGGTTTTCAGCAGAAAGGGAAAAATAAATATAAATTGGAATAAATGTTTTATCTTACTCTTCTTGTTTTCATTTTCATGTTATTATTTAAAAACCTTTAATAGTTGGAAAACAAAATAAATCTCAACAATAGTACTAAATAATCTTATTTACAAGATAGAAGTTTGATTCAGGTTAAACTATACAATATTACCAGCCTTGACATTTGTTTTTGAGAATGTCAAACTTGTTTTACTCGATCTCATTATTATTTTTTTCCTTAGCTCTCAATTTTTTAAGATTATGGATAAGGGGAAAATAAAGGAATAACCAATCTCATTTTTTTTTTTTTTTTTTTTTTTTTTTTTCTAAGCTCTCTAGTTAGAATTTTAGTGTGAGGGAGAAATATAAAATATTTAGGGTGATCGGATCCTAAACAATCTCATCTTTTTTTTTTTTTTTTTTTTTTTTTTTTTCCCTAAGGTCTCAAACTTATAAAAAATAGGAATGTGGGAAAAATAAGGAAAATTATTTTTGGCTGGAAAGTGCCTTTCACTAAGGGGAGACCCCTATTTGAAGGATGTATGAGAAGGATATGGGGTGTGGAATGCCTAGAAAGGCGGATGGAGTCAGGAAGGTAGTGAGAGTCTACCAAGGATTTACAATCTCATCAATTATAAGCTTAACTTTATTTTTGAGAGCTACAGACGTTTAACGAGAACGAAGTTAGGATGGAGATCGCGTGGAAGAAATTCGTTAGGGACAAAAGTAATCTTAACTTTTTACTTGAGTTTCTTAAACTGCATTGGTCCCTAAAATTCCTTTTTGAGTTAAGAAAAACATTTTTGAATAGGTCTAAGTACAACCATAGTTACAAATTCATTTATAATATACCAACATCGCTTATATAACCCCTTTAAAACATTTGGCTTATCGATAATAAAATGTATACCTTATAAATTCCATAACTTACTTCTTTATGGGCCCTGAAAATGTCTTTAGGTTTTATCATGTAAATATTTGTACATATTACCGTTCATTGGTACATACATATATTCATAACCTTTTAGGTCATAAAAAAAAACCTGATTTGTGAAAATATTTTTGTTTCCCGAAAGTATTAAATAAATTAAATACCGGAAATGTGGTTTCATGACTGATTGGTGAGAATTCGGGCACTCACCACTGCTATGCAACTGAATGAGCCTGCGCTACATGCCTAGACAGGCTCAGCCTTCTGTGGACTCACACCACTGCACCGTGACATTCCACCTCTACCGAGGTCTCCCACACTTTAAGGAGGTTCCTTCACTCAACCTTCAAATAGGTCCTCCTAGTAAAAGAATCCGTTCACCCCAAATAAATTTTACTTTATTTTTCCCTTATCTTACATTTTTAAAGTTTGAGAGGTGATAAAAACAATTGGTGAGAATCCAGCAATTTATTTTATTTTATTTTTTTTATTTAAAGTTCATTTGTTAACATGATGAGCTAATGTGCTTTAAATATGGTATATATGTGTTGATGATAACTTTGAGGATATCTTAATGTTATTAATTTGAATGATTAACGATTAAATTAAACTTGAATGACCTGAGCGTCTGTGGCTCTCGCGCTCTTGATTAGCCACCACTGGCTCGTATCCGGTGACTCGCCTGATGGAGGAGAGTGGGGGGTCTTCCCAAGACTCCGTTTCCTCTTTCACATGCGAGGGGGGTGACAACCAAGTGGATTTGGGATGTCTTTGGGCTGTTTGTAAATACTGTATGAATGAGCTAGTAAATGAAGTATTGTAAATATAGTATGAATGAGAACATTGAACACAATTACTTATTGCCCAAAAAGGCTTATTGTAATGTTATCACAATAAAGATTTGAATTAAACAAAAAAGAACAGGATGATCTCTAATTCAACGTCCATTAAGTCGTCGTCAAACGTCCAGGTAAGTCACTTGTTGACTAGTCCAGGTTCTGGTTGCAGTGCGGCTTGTCGTAAACATTTCTGTATAATGTTCTAATGCAATCGTGAACGAAAGGAATTTTTTGGCCAGTGTGAAGAGTTTGATTTTTAAAATTGTGCACCTGCGATAATTCTTACAACCATTGATTGGAAAATCTGTGGAGTTTTGATGTTACTCTCCATCGGTAAATTTGGGATCCTTATTTCCAAATTGGTGTGAGCAGAAGTTTGTATGTTAAAGCTTCCGAGAAAAGGGAGGGTTTTTACGTTAGTCCAGCAATACTTTAATAGTTTCAGCCGGTGACTGAGTTTTGGTAGCTTATCAAATTATAGTTGTCGACCTGATGGAAAGGACCATAGGATAACTACGATGATTCACGCTTAAGAATATTATCATTTAGCGTTTTTCTGCATTTCCAAGCTGGCAGGTTAAGAGTTCCGTTGGAGAGGTCATCCTAATGGACTAACCAGGTATAAAAGGCTAATAGGGTCGTAGATATTTTCCAAGTTGACAATCGTGACCGGAATAAGCTCTTCGGAGGAGAAATTAAGAGTTTGGATGGCCCCAATGAGATAGCCGTGTTTAGCCAAGACTAAGTAAGGCTGCCTGTTAGCCAAGTCTCTTCACTTCCTAGCAGTAGGTGTTTTTGATGTTTTCTATTTTGAGTGGGGAGGGTCGAGTGGGAAGGTCGGCTGTCCCAGTCGAACGCTTCCTCTTGTCACAAACCCTTTAGCTCAGCCCAAAAGCTTATTTGCTAGAGGTCCAGGCTATGTTTGATCTCTGACCACTTTTACATCTTGTATGTAGCTGGCATTTGATTTAGGTCAGCATTTAGAAAGCTTTTTCATTACTGTTTAGTAGACGAAGCATTTAGGATCTCTAATCTACAGTTTGAGTATTTTTAGCCAGTGTGAATTAAATAAGATTTAAATTAATTTTTGTAATCTTGTAAACAGTTCTCTTATCTTCCCACACAAATTACAATGTCTTGATCAATATTTGAGGATAAAAGTTATTAAATCCCATAGAAAATATGGTAAGAAAATATGGTCTTTTTCTTATAATTTTTTAGTAAGAGAAAACACGCCATATTATTAATGGAAGTGGATCTATTATATAACATAAGCTGAATTTATTTACGTATCTTGGCACCCAGGTTATCTACAACAATGTGTTTTTGAATGAAATTTTCAAAGGAGCCAACAGATCACTCTAACCTCTCTATCGAGATCTCAAATTATGAGCACACAGCACTTACTCAAGGCAGTGTGTTGTTATGCGAGTTTGAAACATGTGTACCTCATCATACTTGGAACATTGCACATGAGGGTCCCATTACGGGCAGACGAAACAGATAATCACCAAGACTATGACAAGAGACAACGATCAGTCGTAAAGAGAACGCCAAGACTAAGGAAGGTGGTGAGAGGACCGGTAAAGAACGTTCTAGATCTTTAAGGTCTAGTATCACCGGGTTGGATAGAACTAACATGCATACTATGATGCTACTTAAAAAAAAAAAACATTACAAACAGCCCATAGGCCTCCCAAGTCCACGTGTTTGTCACCTCCCTCGCATGCGAAAGAGAAAGCGGAGTCTTGGGAAGTCCTCAACGCTCCTTTGTCAGCTACGTCACCAAATATGAGCCAGTGGAAGCTGACGAAGAGCGCGAGAGCCACAGACGGTCAGGACATGATTGGAGAAACTGGCCATTGCCAGGGCTCCCACTTTCACGCATTTTTAACAGGTCACGAGGCCACTGCCATTTCAGGCTCCAAGGAGGATTTTAGGGATGAGTAGTGCAGTGCTAGCACAGTCATTGCTAGGGGATTAGGGTGGTTGGAAAGGCTACTGTGGAATTTCAAAAACTTGGAAGGAATAGGTTGAAGAATGCAGGGTATATTAAGATTATGAAGCGTTTTGTTACTGACGTAATAAGGGGCATTTACTATTGTTCTCAGGTCTTTGGATTGAAAGGTTTGGATACGCTTGATGTTCGCCTTTTTTTTTGTACCCCTTAGGTATAAGATAGATTGTTGCTTCCTCGTGAGGCTCATTCCCTATTGAGCTATCAGTCTGTAACCACACATAACTGTACATTTGTGTTTTATATCAAATAAAGTTTCTTTTTTGAATTACTTATCAACAGAAATATAATTAACGAACATTGGAAAAAATATTATTTAATCCAAATAATGTGTGAAAGGTACAATAAGTTTTATAAAATTAAACAAATTGTACTAAAAATATAAACAATCAAGATATTTACAACCCACCCAGAAGTATGAAAAAAAAAAAGGATTTGTTAGAATTGTAGTTTATAAAGGGAAAAAGAATTCATATTATTGATTTGGACATTGAGATCTTTTATTTGATATTCAATATGATAGACTAAAAACATTGGTTTTGAATGCCAATAAATTAATTAAATATTTATTTGCTCAGGTAGGATTTATGTCGCTTTGACAGTAACTGGCCGTTTTTTATGGGTTTTTTATGACTCCTAATGAATGATTTGAAATGAAAATATAGTTTCAGGCTGAAAAGAAATCACTGCTACTCTAAAAATGCTGCGGTGTTATTCGTGCCCAGTGATGAGGTATTTTTTAACTAATAGAGTTTTTCTCAGCCAAATGTTTGTTTAATCTATTTTCCCCTCCAAAACCTGCCAGTCCAAGGCATCAGACCGTGGTCTGGCAGTGATTTGCAAGTTTATTAAACGACGCAGCTTCTGGTTTTTTTTTTTAATTCAAACTTTCATAATCTACTTCTTCCCATTCTTTGGACCTGATTTCTATTTTTACAGTCTTTCGAACATTTATCATCATCCCTATCTTAGTTCTGTTCACCTCTTAATGATTATTTAATTTCTTCAGAATTGGAAAAATCTGCGAAAATATATCTCAATGTCAAGCACCCACCTTTTATAATTGATAAATTTTACAGGGAAAGATCTTTAGGCAGACATTTTCCTAAAACTAAATCTTTTGGGGAATCACGCGAATAGAAAAAATAACGTATTGGGTCTAGAAAGCCGAAATTATAGCTTACGAAAATCACTTAATAACTTCTAATGTGAACAAATTTTGTATTCCAAGAAGTTATTGTTATTATGAAATAAGCGTACTCCAAATGATCGTGAGGAGTTTCAAAAGTGTCGCCAAGAAGACGATAAGAGTTACAAGGTATGTAAACCGTTTAGAAATTACCGGATATTCATTCAACGCAGAAGTAAAGGAAGTGGCCGGGATGTGTTGAACATCTTTAAGCTCTTTCTCAATGGTTTAATCATGAGTGTGGATAGGTGACCCATACATTTCAAGTCATATTTTTATTAATTATTAATTGTCGGTGCTTTTGTCCTTTCGGCCTCAATTTCACAATGCTTTTGAGTTCATATGATATATTAACATAAAAATGATCTGCTAATTAGTTGCCATCGGTAGAATAATTAGAATAGGAATCCTCTACTCAAGTGCAGATGATAAATGACATAGAAAGTGAAAGACTTGTTGAGCAGTGGAGTGGAGGCCAAATTGATTTCTAGGAAGGACGTTTTTGGATTCAAGTATGGGTAAGGGGCGTTTGTGCAGAAAGTATTTTAAATCTTTTGAGAAGATCGGAAAAAGTCCAATAGACGCATAGGATTAAGGATCATCAGGTATATGAAAGATGACAATAATGCATTTTCAAAGAAGTGGACAGTTGTAATGATAAAAAGAATATAATGGTGGCTTTGCGTGGGAATTGTCAAAGGATCTGCGCAGTGAGAAAATCATTCACATGAGGCGCATTGAAAAAATATAATAAAATTGATCAGTTTACTTGATATTCAACACCAGTTAATCTTTTATGAATAGGCCACGCAGGAAAATTGCCACAGAAAAGAAATGTAACTAAGTTAATGGATTGTTCTCTCTGCAGTGTCTTGTCTTTGATCCTCGTCGCTTTTAATCCTTTTTTGATCGCAGGTGACAAAAAGTGTAAGTATAGTAAAATAAAATATATCAATAGTAAAATAAAATGGGAAATAGAAGCCATAATTGTTTTCTCTAGTCAGGTTATCAGGTTTAAATCTTACTGTTGCCACGATCTGTTGGCAAGCAGAACATTTGTTGGTTGGAATTAAAACGTCCTCATTTTACAAAATATTATTATTATTTATTTATTTTTACTTTATGTAATTAGGTTTTATTTCCTTTTATACTTATATAATTGACAAGTAAGTGGCAGTAACTCCTCCTCACATTCTTTGAGGGATACCTTTATGCACCCCTATCGCAGAAAGGGACAAACAATAATTATTTTTAATAATTATAATTGTTTTAATTTAAAGTTCTGGAATAATTTAAACGTTTTACACTTTGTTGTGGGGGCTACATACGGCTGTAGATTTACCTACAACTCAAATTACCCTCCGGTAGGATACTATAAAATAAAATGGCGAGACTAATGTTATTTGTATCGTCTAGTTAATATATCCAATGATATTGTGAATACCGAAGACGTATAAAGCAAAAAAAAAAGTATTAGCACGAAGAAGTGAAGGGCCGATTTTGCAGCCAGGGCACGCGTTCTAATTCCTCACCAGCGAGGCCCCAAACTGCTGTGGAGTCGATTATCTCCAGACTCCTCGGCACACCACTTTTTATAACGCTCAGCTCCTCATTATTGGTTTGGGTTTGGGGGGTGTCATTACCGATGCACCTGACCACCACCGCAGTCTTTTTGCGGTCTTAGAGGGAAAATACAACTTATAATTATCTATTATAACGAGGTAAAGTTAAAATTACCCAGTGATTATGATAGGGCCGACGAGCCCGTAATCTGCAAGCTTATGGGGTAACAAAACGAAACGGTTTAATTCACAAGGAAACTTTTAAGTCTCAGATTATATGCTAACTTGAAGTAATAACACGAGGAGAGGAGAGTCAAAAAATTCAATTAAAAGTCCTCAATTGAAATTTGGAATTAAAAAATGGTTTAAATACCAGGGCTGGACTGAAAGCAGAAGGATGTTCAATTGGTATCATATGTTTTCCTAAAATGTTAGGACCATAACAACCGGACCGGTCAAAGATTTGACCACCTGGAAACAAGATTCTACTTAATTGGAAAAAGAGGCACTTGAATGACGTATTGTATTGGTTATTAAATGTAGCAAAAATAATGTCTTTATTACACTGGGACTGTGTGTCTTACGAACAAAAACTAAAGTCGTTCAATCTTTGCCAATGATATACATAAATATACATTAACAAAACGTATTTATAAAGAATCACAAATAAAAGAAACGTAAAAAAAAAAATACAAAAACTCGTTTGAAAAATAAAATAAAAATATTTCCATTTATATATTATAGAATTTACATATATGTAAAGGGTCTCCTATAATTAACGCAATATTTTAATTTGCCGTCATTCGTGAAGTAAAGTGCTGGCAACCCTAAAAACAAATAATTTGACAGCTGACAGTTTAGGGTTAGTAAAAATGGAACGTTACGCGATAGAACAACGTGTCTTTATTGTTGAACATTATCTCAAAAATAATGGAAGTTTGGTGGCCGCAGTTCGAAAATTTCGTGAAAAAATATGGTCGGAATAGTGTTTTGACTAAAATCAACTTTGAAGAAATTAATTGAAAAATTTAGGGAGACTGGATCAGTTGGAGACACTAAACACACGGGTCGTCCAAAAACAAGCCGTTCAAATGCCAATATCGAAGCAGTGCGTGAGAGTGTTGTTGAAAATCCAGGAACATCGATTTGGCGTCGTAAAAACAGTTATTTGTGCCGAAATTGGATGGTATTGATGTGGCCAATATGTGGTTTCAACAAGATGGTGCCACATGCCATACAGCCCATGAAAAAATTCAAATACTGCATGAGACATTTCCAGGTCGTGTATTCTCTCGTTTCGGTGATCAGAATTGGCCCCATATATCGTGTGATTTAACACCTTTAGATTTCTTTTTATGGAGTTATTTGAAGTCAAAGGTGTATGTCAACAAGCCCACGTCCAGCCGTGCATTAAAAGAGGAAGTTCAACGCTGCATCAATGAAATTCATCCACATTTATGCCAAATGGTCATGGAAAATTTCGACAAAAGAGTGCGTATGTGCCAGGAAAGTCGTGGAGGCCATTTGCCCGATGTGTTATTCCATAAATAACCCTATCCTATTTACTTTATAATTCAATAAAAAAATAACAAAAAAATACTAAAAACTGTGTTTTCCATTTAAACCAAATCTTGCGTTAATTCTGGAGCACCCTTTATTTGCTCCACTTATTTGCCCTAAAATATTCAGATGCATTTATACCTACATGCTTATTAAAATAAAAAAATTAAGATATGTATACTAGTAACCTGTTCGTTCTTGGTTCAGCTAGAAAATTTTAATAAATACAAAAGGCTTGGGTGCTGACCTTTTAATAAATCACCAGAAATTAGCTTTTTATGACTATTAGGATCAATAATGGTCAAGAAGAAAGGAAGCTCCACGCCAGGGATTCAAACACGAGGCAAAGAGTCCTCTTGAGTGCGACGGCTGGCGCTAACTCCTCCTCGCTGAATATGCAGCCCGAGAACAAATACACATTCCAATCTGAATGCAAATGGACGATCCTCAGCACTCTGTGTGTGTGTCTTGTGTCCGCTAGGAGCAGACGCATGGTAGTGCTGTCATCGTCAGGCCTCGGAGAGTGCTTGAGAGCAGAACCTTAGCCCTAATAGTGTTTGCATATGCCAAGAGGAGCTCTCATTAACATATCTCTATTTCATTCCTGGCGTCAAGGAGTTCGCTGATTCCGGCCATTTGAAGGTGCAACGAAGTGAACCGACTCGAGGACAGTCTACGAACCCACCCGTCTAAAGGTGGGAAACACGTTATTGCCGAGCTCAAAGGGAGAGACTGTACTTTTATTTAAGTCAAGGGTCAGTAGTCTGTGAGCTGCTTGCATATATCCGTGCCAATTGTGAATAACAACTCTTAAATCCAGCTGAACAGAACTATGATATGATAGGTGCATGTTATGGCAAACAATTTTCGTCTCATTTCAGATGTATCACACTGCAACTCACATGATCTTCTGTTTACATGTTTAATTAGTTTTATGTTACGTTTTGTATATTGTTTGATGCGATCTGTTGTGCGCAATTAAGGGTTTAATGTGCTAATTGCCGTTGTTTTTCATGTCTGAGTTTTAATTAAATACGTCTCTGCCAGAGGTCTTTCTACATATTTTTTATATAACAAATATTCCAAATTTTGTCGTCGGACGGTCCACTTTGGCCCCAAAAACACGCGATAACACTATACTGAGCAGATCTGCACTAATAATTGGTACGATCAATGTTCAGTTGTGCCACTACCTGACACACACTTCCAAAATTCTGCATTTTTGGACATAGCTCAAGCTTTTGACTAGATTTGGCACGCAGGTTTGCTTTACAAGCTCAAAACATATTTACCACAGACCCTTTGCCTAATTTTCCAAATCCTACAGTCCTACCTTTCAAACCGCTTCTTCCAAGTCCGCTGTGGTTTAGAATATTCTAACTACTACCCCATAAAAGCAGGAGTTCCACAGGGCAGGGTCCTGGGTCCCACCCCCTCCAGCCTATACACCACTGATGTCCCCTCTACCCCAATACCTTCTTGGCCACATTTGCAGATGACACTGCAGTCTTGTCATCCCACGCAGACCCCGACATAGCATCCCATAACCTTCAAAAACACCTTGATGAGATCGATCATTGGTGCAGCCAATGGCGGATCAAAGTTAATGAAGCAAAATGTTCCCACATTACCTTCACCCTCTGTCGGAAGTCGTGTCCATTACTTTATTTTAATTCTATTCCTCTCCCTGTATGAGACAGTACGGTACTTAGGCTTCTATCTTGACAAACGACTGACCTGAAACCCACATACGAGGCTAAAAGGACAAGAACTAAACGGAAGCTTTGGACAATTGTACAGACTACTTCAAAGGACATCCCCGCTCTCAATAGAAAATAAACTACTAACCTACAAAGTTATACTTAAACCAATCCGGACATATGGAATAGAGCTATGGGGGATAGCAAAAAAGTCTAACATCAACCGTATCAAAAGTCCTGAGAACAATAGTAAATTCCCCATATAATCTTAGCAACAAAAACCTTCACAACGATCTGAACATACCCTACATTCTTGAACTCATCCCTTCTAAGTTTATGAAATTCCATAGTAACCTATCCAACCACCCTAATCCCGTAGCACAGTCATTGCACTCCCTATAATCCTCCTCGTAGAATAAAACGGCAGTGGCCTCGTGACCTGTTATAAATGCGTGACAGTGGGAGTCCTGGAAATGGCGAGTTTCTCTAATCATCTCCTGAGCATACGTGGCTCTCGCGCTCTTCGTCGGCCTCCATTGGCTCGTATCCGGTGACGTAGCTGGTGGGAGGAGCGTGGGGGACTTCCCAAGACTCCGCTTCCTCTTTCCCATGTGAGGAAGGCAACAAACATGCGGACTTGGGGGGCCCCTGGGCTGTTTGTAAATATTGTATGAATGTGCGAGTGAATGATGAATTGTAAATATAGTATGAATGAGAACATTTATCTCAATTATTTATTGCCTATTAAGTATTAAGGCAGATTGTAATTTCATCATAATAAAGTTGTTTTATATATATATATATTAAAAAACATATATTTATCAATGCTAGTGGGATAGGTAAATATAATTAATCTTGTGATGATCTTTTGGTAAGGTAACAGGGGATAAGTACCTTTTAGCGTAGCACCACATAATTATAGTTTGATTGATATGGATCGTTAGTAAAAAGAGAAAAGAAGCAGTTAACATTTCGATTTAATAAGTATGCGTGATGGTAAACTATCTTAATGTGTAATAAAAATGTGTTATCGTGATAACACTTGAATGGTCATTTCTCAAGTTCATTATATGACTCTAAAAGAAAAGAGCCATTTCTGGCTTCGAAAAAAATCCACTAACTCCAGTAAATTGCAATAAGTTAAATTCATTAGTGAAGTCAGGTCTTAACTGAAGAAAAAAAATATACAACGAAATGTTATTTTTACTTACTTGAAAAAATCCTAACATCAATTTTTTACTCATAACTGATTAAATTGTTTTACATTGAACATCTATTTAGCATTAAACGCTCATGCTATCACAACATCTGAGGACGAATTGATATATATATAGTAATGGACTGTAGATTTTACAAACCCTTGAGTGTTTCTGCCATGTGATGCCAATACGGTCGGTTAGGTTTAAGAAAAGCTTTTACAAGGATTAAATCCTCCTCTGAAAGGAATTGGGGCATATTTGTTAGCCTAGAACAAACTATCTCCTATCCCATTATCATCCGAGCCCGAGCAAGAAGAGGAAAGCAAACATGTATAAACCTTTCCTGTTTATTGGATAATTAAAGATTGGTGGATATTTGTAGATAGTTTTCATAACTGATTAAAGTGAAAAATAAAAGGTTGTATACTGAGTTAGCGGGAGTAATTTCTTTTGGGAAAAAAATTTGTGGTTAATGTTGTTGTTTTTTTTTTATCAAAAATTCATTTTGTACAAGTACCTTTATTCACTAGTAGAAAAGAGTTAGTCCTTTCTGTACATTGTATATGTACACGGAAGCTCTTTTCAAGTGCTATAAAAACCACTAAAAATACTTAAAACTGAATTAAAAATTTTTTCTGTATGAATTACTTATGACTTTATATCGTTATTAACTCATTAATTATTACATGTGGAGTACTAATTTGTATACCAGTACATAGATATTTATATCCGATCATACTGTTTATATAGATTATTCCCTTGTATATAATAATTTATACATGCATACATACAATTATTTAATAGGGCAACTTTACCCCTTTTGATTTAATGTTTTAATTATATCACATTGAATTGTTGAATTATTTGAACTGTTGAAAAAAATAAAAACCACTCAACCTAGTGCTTGTTTTGTTACTCCTGCTGTTTCTGTTCAACCATTGTTCAACCCTTTGTTCTATAGAGACATACGTCACGGTAAAAAAAATAATCACTTTTTTTACAGTTTATGTTTTTTGTTTTTTTTATAAAACAACTTTATTACGTTAAAATTACAATCTGCCTCATTGGGCAATAAGTACAGTTTATCTAAATATATTTTGCTAATAAAAGTTTGATTTTAGAAAAAGAGAACCCAGTGACAGTATATCACTAATTATGAAAACCGTTTCATTTAACGACATGGAAGAGATAAAACAAGCTAGATTTCAATATCGGTCAAGAGAGGATATAAAACTGGGATTCAATATTGCTTATGAATCGTTTATATCGCGTGATTTGAAAGGGTACCTCTGCAGAATTACTTTCAGGTAGCTGGCAGTGATCCCAAAAACCAATAACGAATACTTTCACGACGTGAGCGAATAAAAATAAAAGGTTACGAACGAAATTCGTCAGTGGAAATTTTTTACGTACCGACAGTGCCGTTTCACATGGAAGGAACAAGGAGGGTAGCAGCTTATACGTATATAATATATTTACAAGTGTTATGAAAACTGATACAGTCAGACTGGGCATGTTATTTGTATATATATATATATTATTGAAGGTGGGGTGAATAAACTGAAACCAGTTTCTCTGTAAACAAAGTTAGCAATTTTATTCACTATATATTGTATTATAACAATTATTAATATTGATTTACACAATCTTACCTGTGAACAAAGAAACGAAAATTACAGTTTATAACTATCACTTCTATATTCACACTCTATCAACAACTTTGGTTACCTAACATAACCTTCTCTATACAATGGCTGCTCCATCTGGTGGCAGCCAGTGGAAGCAGCGCAGCAAATTCAAATTAAAGAGAGAATACTTTCCTTACATCTCCCCTCTCTCAGGTGAAAATTCTTTGAAAATTTTCAGTCTGGTAATATCGGAAGTAATTTTGTTATGTGAAAGAACCCAGTTTCTTGCTTTCTTCTTCCGGTTTTTATTTTATATATTGAATTTGATATTTTTTCTGTTATATCAAAGGGACCAATTTTTAATTCATCTAGTTTTTTCCTGTTTAATTTGTTGCCATTTTCTATATATACTGTATCTCCTGTGTTAAATTACCAATGTTTTCTTGATTTATCAACTATTTTCTTGTTATATTCATGAGACATTTTTGTTCTTTCTAAGGCTAGTTTACTGTCATTCATCCAGTTTTCTTTATTGTTTCTTTTTTTTAATTCTTCAGGTAAAATGCTTGTATCTGTGCCATCTAGTAAATACTTGGGTGGAAAACCAGTTACTGTGTGCTCTGTTTCATTATATTTATCCACACATTCTTTAGCGACTGTTGTCCAGGCTCTTTTCTTCCCTTTTTCGTTCATTTTACATCTGATTTTATTGACTAGAGTTTGATTTAGTCTCTCATTTGAATCATTGGAAAAGGGTGCATTAACTGCTGTAAATATCAATCGAACATCCTTTTCCCTTAGGAATTTATTGAATTCTAGAGTTGATTCCTGGGTATTGATCTGTAAGCATTTCCTATTTTTTCTGTTTCCAGTACATTATTTACTAACTTGACGAAGTCAGTGGCACTCTGAGTTTTTGATGTGAAGTGGTCAATAAGCAGGTGGAGGTATCTTTTTGTCGATCGTTGTCCTCCAAAACCTCCAATAGTTTCGATTGACATTATTTCGAATGGTTTTGTTGCCGGTCCTAGTTGTGACATTAGCCCTCTTCTTGCCTTCTGGATTTGTTTTTAATACATATTTCACAATTTTTACATACTTTTTTTATATTTGCAGTTATATTTTTTGCTGTATAATAAGGGCATACCTTATTCATCATTTGTTTAATTACTATATGGCACCATTCAGAATGTATTTCTTTAATGATTTCTAAACTTAAGTTTTCAGATAAAATTATCTTTTCTTTATTTCTTACGTTTTTATAGAACACTCCATCTGTTTCTATTATTTTTTTTTTGTGTTTTGTAATATTCTATTTTCCTCTTGATCTGTTTTAATTTCTTGTATTTTTATCCGTTCTTATACCCGGTTTCTGCTCAAACTATCTGCTTCGGTATTATCCATTCCCGGAATGTATTTAATTTCAAAATTGTATTGTGACATTTAAATTTTCTAATGGTTTGTGATCTGAAAATACAATGAATTTTCTTCCAATCAACCAGTGTTGCCAACATTTGAATGCCTCTTTGATTGCCAGACATTCTAAATAAATTGCTTTTTTTCTTTTTTGCGGTTCACTTAATTTTTTTGAAAAGTATGCTACTGGCTTTTCTTTTCCATTGTTTTGTACTTGTTTCAAAACTGCACCAATACCTTCTAGAGATGCATCTGTATAAATTCTTATTGGTAAATCATTATCAAATATTTCTAACACTGGTTGGGAACATAGCAATTTCTTTACTTCTGCAAAGGATTTTTCACACTCTTCCGTCCAAAAGAATTTTTCATTTTTCCTTAATAATTTCTTTAATAATAATCTAGCAATATAGAGCTTTTAAAATCTCGTGATAAAAATTAATTTTTCGTGAAAATTGTCTGATGTTGTTTTGGGTTTTTGGAGTTGGAAAGTTTTTTATTGAAATTAAGTTGTCCTTTATTGGTCTAACTGTATTGTGTTGTATTATGTGTCCAAGGTATTTTGCTGATTCTGCTGCGAATGTACATTTTTTAAATTTTAATCTAAAACCTTCATTTACTATTGCTTTTATTACTTTTTCTATATGTTCTATATGCTCTGTGAATGATTTAGAAAAAATTAAGATGGCATCTATGTAATATTCTAAAAAGTCTTTTAAATTGTGCTTTTGTGGATAAAATTATTTGGAAAATAGCTGGTGATGTCTTTAAACCGTAGGGTAGGCATGTCCATTGGAAGTGCCCTTCTTGTGTGACAAATCCTGTTTTCTGTCTATCTTCAATGCGTAATGGAATTGACCAAAAAGCGGAATTTATATCTAGTGTGGTGAAGTATTTGCAGTTTCTTGTTTGTATTATTAAATCATCTATTAATGGGAATGGTTGAGCTTGTGGTATAACTAGTTTGTTCAGTTCACGAAAATCTATACATAATCTTGATTTCATCTCTTTTGAATGCCATGGTCACGGGGGCTGCGAACGGACTATAAGACTCTTCAATTAAATCATTTTGTAATAATTTTGCCACCTGATCTTCTATTTCCTTTTGATTTGCTATAGTGCATCTATACGGCCTCTTGCTGCAGAATCTGTCCACCAGTAAGTCAATTCTAGCTTCGTAATCCTTAACCGTGCCCACATCATATTTGTTCCTGGCAAACACTATACTGCACTTTTCTATCAGTCTTTCTATCTTAATCTTTTTCATATTATCTAAGTGATCTAATTTTATTTTGAACCCGTCTTCTTCGATGTGTTCATTAAAATTCTCTTTAACTTCCTCATTTTTTTTCTTTCTTTTTCTCAGTATTTCCTGTTTCATCTTCTTTCTTCTGTAATATTTGTAGATTCTCATTTTGAATAAATCTAATTTTTTTGATAATATCTAATCCTATAAGAATATCTTCAAAATCTCTCTCTGCAATGAACACATCAACATATTTTTCTATGTCAAACATTTTCACTTTTATGGTTACTAAACCTTTTGTTTGTGTCACACTATTGACTGTTTTTAAATATATCTTATTTACGTCATCTGTGTTTTTCTTTATCTTAATTAATTTTGTATTTATTAGAGAGACTTGGGATCCTGGATCATATGTCCCATTTACCTGTAACTTCTCTTCTAATAATATTTTTACTTTAATCAATGGTGTGATTATTCGTTTTTTTGTTCTGTATTTAGATCTACTTCTAATACTGAGTTGCTTCCTATTATTCTAGTTTCATATTTGTCTCTCTTTTTAAACCAACATGAAGCTTCTGGATGATATCTGATGCCTTTGTTTAATTGTTCACAATTATTGCATGGCTTTTTATCTTGCAATTTGTTTTTACTACAAAGTTTTTCCTCTTTCTTTTTTATAAAATTATTTTTGTTCGCTAGACCCTCACATTTTCTAATTTCATGAAATAATTTGGTAGAATTCTCACATTTTTCCTTATCTGACTTATTTCTAATGAACTCAGGTAAGCCTGCAGCTATAAGCATCACTAAAGTCTGTGAACTAATGTTCTCTCATCCATATCTAACAATAATTTCTCTTTTTTCATGGCGTATTCCATCAGTAGACCTTCTTTAAACCTATATGATATAGCATGCATTCCTTTACTCCATCCTTGGTCTGCAAAAGTTTCCAAAAATTTTTCTTTCCGTTCAGACCACACAGAGTCCATTAATAATTTAGTTAGGGTTTCTGAGTACCAGTCTAAGCATGATGTTTCCATAAACAACCTTAATTTCTCAATCTTATTACTGTCTTCATTGATTCCACATCTACATTATTTCTCAAACATCTCTAGCCACTGTTTAGCATTTGAGTGTTTACATGTAAACTTCTCAACCATGAACTTCTCTGCTATATGTTTTAAATTTAGCTCATTCTCATTATTTTGTGTGGATTCAACTGTCTTATCTTTATTCACTACTTGTTCTAAACATAAATTATCAAAGATTACATTACCTTCTTCATAAAAATATATTGTTTTCATTTTCTCAGTTAATGTAATCCACACTCTCTTCTCTTCACCTCTCTGAGTAAAACTGTTTCTCAATCTTTTATAAATAAGTGTCTTAGACAATTCTTCATGATCACTCATAAAGCTTTTCTCTTGGGGCAACGCATATTCTTCGTTTTCCTCCGTTTTAAGTGAGGTTACTGAGAGAACATTTGTCTTCTTATTCTTCGGTGATCCCACAAAGGTAAAGGTGAATTGCAGTCTTTTCGCCATCATAACTCCTATTGTCGTTTTGTAAGACAAATATTGAAGGTTGGGAGAATAAACTTAAATCAGTTTCTCTGTAAACAAAGTTAGCAATTTTATTCACTATATATTATATTATAACAATTATTAATATTGATTTACACAATCTTACCTGTAAACAAAGAAACGACAATTACAGTTTATAACTATCCTTTCTATATTCACACTCTATCAACAACTTTGGTTACCTAACATAACCTTCTCTATACAATGGCTGCTCCATCTGGTGGAGGCCAGTGGAAGTAGCGCAGCAAATTCAAATTAAAGAGAGAATACTTTCCTTACATATATATATGTTATTTGAAACTGAGACATATAGTGAATTGAATAAGCTGGTGAGTTCTCTTGCCCTCCTATACTATATGATTTTGGCAAGGATTTTTTCCCCTTTTCGAGGGAGAAGATTACGCAGTCGGTCTTGCCTGATGTTTAACATTCCCAGTCTGACTGTCTCAGTTTTCATAACACTTGTAAATATATATGTGTCCTCCGGGCAGCTCTGCTGTACGGTGCCCCGCTATTTACCCACTTGACTGACAATACAGCCAAACGTCTCCAGCATTTCCAGAATGGGATCATGCGAAAAGTGGTCCGACATACCTCTCTCGAGAGGTTAAAGAACGCTGACCTGCACCCGTTGCGTGGTGTGCCGTCGGTGGGTGGGTTCAACCGCCGGAGACACATCACCTTTATTAGTCAGTTTAGTACAGTCACGTATAATGTGTATCATTATACTTGTTTATTGATTATATAATTTTTATAAAATTACAAAACCTGTATATAATGTAGCGATGCCGCAGGAAATAGAAAAATAATTTGTAAATAGATTCACCTGGGATCTATAATTGTATATAATTATCTGTAAATTTAAAGGGGCTATAAAAGAAAAAAAAAACTGAGACAGTACGAGTTCATTGTTAGCCATAAGTATTTAAATGAGCTGAAAATTTCGTGTCGATGAAAAAAAGTTGTTGGGTTTTCATCTTGTTTCTTCATGGACACTGTTCCGACATATTATTCATGCCTGTATCAGCTCGAAAAGTAGTCCATGAAGAAACAAGATGAATAGCCAACAACTTTTTTTCAACAACTCAAGCATCCCCCCTCCCCACTCACCACATCACCCAACAAAACCAAATCTTCAATTGTTGTACTAGCATATTTTTATTTTAAATA
Source organism: Acanthosoma haemorrhoidale (assembly GCA_930367205.1). Classification (NCBI taxonomy): domain Eukaryota; kingdom Metazoa; phylum Arthropoda; class Insecta; order Hemiptera; family Acanthosomatidae; genus Acanthosoma; species Acanthosoma haemorrhoidale. The sequence goes on along the minus strand of OV884015.1, from coordinate 89,388,502 downwards.
TATGTTTAAATTGATAAGTATATTACAGGTTTCTTCCAGGAGTTATGTATGTGTGTACGTTATGTATTATACCATCAGTTGTAGTCTCTGTCACACACCAGGGTGAAAATAGCGAAGGAGCATAAATAAAATATTCTAATTTTATGAAATGAAATAAAAAATGACAACGCGTATTTAATAGCGCACCAGGGTCGGTTTTTCCTGATCTCATCTTTTGGCTTAAAACAAGCCTTTTCTCTGAAAAGAATGGGGTTCTAACTTAAAAATACTGGAGTATATGTTAAAAGTGTCAAACCCCAAAAGAATGTGTTCCCATTTGAGATGAGCTTTGATTTATCCTTAACTTGCTATTTTTCTTTTTTTTTTGTTAATGTATTCAGTTATGCCCTCACTTCATCCTATCCTCGCCTCCTATCCTATTACCTCCTCTCCATTCAACGATAATCATTTTCCGTTATTTATCCATATGAATCCCTCATTTCATAATAAGTGAAAATTTTAATTAATTAATTCCAGGAGCTTGTTATTTGTCTAAATATTTATTATACGGAACTATCAACTTCAGTAGAACTATCACATTAAATCGTGATTTAATACATTGTTACTTGGGAAGTACGAATCTAGTTATGATGATCCCATGCATGAAAATCATATCACACATTCATTCTATATGTTTATTTAAAATCAATAATTAAATAATATAAAAAATGTTGTGCAATGCGTCTAGTATATAAAAAAAACATCACGCTTGATTATGAATAAATTCTTCATTGAAATACACATACATTTTAAGTAAGCAAACAATGAAATAAAAATACGTAATTTAAACGAAAAAAAAAAATTGATAAAAACTAGATGGTCTTAGATAAACATTTAATCAATATATTATCTCCTGAGCACTTATCTTTGTATAATTTATCTATTTTAGCATTGTTTTAAAGTATGCTTACATTTATCTATGCATTTTGTGGTTATACCTTTAAAAATAACTACTTTTGCAATCAGAAATTGTTTAATTGCTGGTTGTTAATTGAGATTAAGTAAGCAACATCCAATTTAGTCTTCCCACAAGTTTGTGTTTTTATTTTAAAAGTGCTTTCGGCAAATATGCCGGCATTATCCAGTGCTCGAAAGGTTACTCATATTCACTGTGTCATACTTACTTCTCAGTTAAGTAACAGTAATACGAATGACACTATAAATATGAGCAATATTTTAAGCACTCGATAACGCCGGTATGTCTGTCGAGAGTGCTTGTATAATAAAAACAAATACAAGTTTATGTGAAGACAAAGTTGGAAGTTGTTAAAATGATCTTGTTTACCCGAAACTAACTTAGATGAACATCAACGCAGTATTAGACAATACATAATGGCTCCTCGTCTGTGAATGAGTTGAACACTGTTCGAAAGCTGCTTGAAAGTGTCATGTCGACATGACATCAAATAGAGAAAAGAACGAAAGCTGGAGAAGGGAGTAGTGACAATGAAGAAAGTGGGACAAGCACTTGATGAAAAACAGCCTAATGCTGTGCAAGTCATCAAAAAGATGGACTCGGTTTTCCTTAGAAAGTGGCCCCGAGCACCTGTTGCTCGCCGACTCCTCACACCAGCCACCACAGCCACACAAATCCCACCGCCGACGCTCTCACACTACTTCCTGCGTTTTAAGGCGAGAACCGGAAGCGTCTGCGAGTGTTTTCCCAGGGGATATTGCCTCCTTAATCAGCATGTCTATTGTTCTCTCGGTTCTTAGCCACCTGTCCCGCACCGACTGTTCTGTCTGCTGGCCTGCCGACCGTTCTTCACGACAACAATACAGCCCAACCCATTGAAGGGGCCTTTTTAAATATACATTATGAAACATGGAAGTTAAGTATGATAAATAAGGTTTTCTTATGGCTGTGAGAATGTTTTAATTACAGATTTTAAAACGTTTTGAAATTATTAATAAATTAACACACACTATTTATTTATTTTACAAGGATACAAGGCCCTTTCGGTAGCTACACCAGCAATTTCATACAAAGGCTATACCATTGTGTTCCCTGTCACATGAACTAAAAAAGTCTTATATAAAACATTACTTCGGAGTAGGGAGGGGATTTTGGGTAGAATTTGTATATGGCATAGTAAACGAGTATGAGTGGATATGGTATGAATTAACTCTTGCATGACAATTAATAATACTGTATAAGCAAATTGTAATTATCTGATTATGTTCATCAATGCTAAAAAAAATAGAATTACAATAATAAAAATAGATTTGAAACCCATTAAAAAAATTTAAAAAAACTTGATAATTTATAATAACTTAAAACACCAAAAAAAATAACCATAGTTACCTATTCTTACAAAGTCATATTCAGGTGAACAGGGTAGGTGGGGGACATTTACCTCCATTTGAAATCTCCTTGTATGTTTACATAATTTGGATCATTCACATTTAGTTTTATTTCAATGTTCTTTAAATGATTGTGATGATTCGTTTTATTTTAAGAATCATTGAGGTGTCAACTTCTGTACAAAATACCATCGCCCATATATGGCAGTGAATAAATACATGTTATGCCGTTATTAAAATTGAAGTCCCAGCAGGGGATACATAGTAATTAATTTGGAGGTCAAGTTCATAAATTTAATTCAACAATCTACTCAACACGACCTTAATTATATTCCATGTGTTTTTTTTTTTGGCACCACTAGGGCATCAAATACCACGAAAAAAAGCATGCCTCTGAATGGGCGTCTAATTAATTTATTTTATTATGTTTAAATTATTTTGTGTAATTGAATTAAAACACTTATTAAAATAAGAAGAATTTTCAGATTGTTAAGGGGTAACTTGATGTAATAGTTATAAGGGGTTTACCATATTTTGCTATACATGTTAGGTAAGAGATTTCAGTTTTAAAAATTTTTCTTGCCCAAAACTATAAGTTACCAAATTTCAAAAAAGTTAATGTAGCATTTTACCCTTATACACTTCAATTTGGGTGATATGTAACCTATATTTGTAGATCACATTAATTATGTCATGGAGGTCAGGTACAACAATTAAACGCAAATTGAATGTTTTGACAGATTAATTTTTTTTTATTTACACATAACTGATAATAAATTGAAAATAAGGAACACAACTGATCAGTCAGAAACTAAATAATAGCACTATAACTTAAGGAAAAAAGCGAAGAAAAAACCCTCTTAATGCATAAATTTTGAAGAATAGAAGAAAACATGCAGAAACCACTCACTTCTCGGATCTCTCTACACGGGTTTCCAAACTCATCACAATTCTCTTTATTCTCACAAATGTTTGAATCCATGGATGAGTCATCACAATGAAGATTATACTCTTCCCCCTTCTCCTCCTCTTCTAAGGGGCAAAAACACTTTTTTTAATTTTGGGCTCAGCCCGTCTCTCTTTTTCTATATCTCGTGTCTTACGTCTTTCCTTTTTGATTTTGTTTTTTTCTTTTTTCACAAGCATTTTTCCTCTCTTTTTTTCCTTTTAGGCTAAAGCTGTTACGTGCTTCTTCGTTGACGTCACTTTCGGTTGTGAAAAGATGGGTACAGGAGAAATATCTTCAAAATTGACTACCTTTTGAGTAGCTGAGTCATTCTTTGGCTCGATGGCGGGCTATCTATGGTGAGGGGAGGCTTTTACTCCTGGGGTTCGGGTTGTTCGGTGCAAATGGCTGAGGGGTCATACGGATATAATCCTCAGACCTTAAAACCAGAAGCAGCACTCCCAACAGTTGTTGCCTTACTCCAAGCTGATCCTAACAACCGCCCGAATCGGTACCTGGTTACTTTTTTCCCAGGTTTATTCAATTAGTTATAGCTGTCTGGAAGAAAGAACTTTAAATGATTACAAAATGGTCGATCCAGAGGCTATAAGTAATGTGCTATGTGGCTAGGAAGGCTAAGTAAAATAATATCATTTATCATTTCAAATTCCCTTTTTGTGGTTTCCCTAGACATCTGATAATAAGGTAGACCTCCCCCCCCCCCAATGATCCAATGATCCCTTGCCCCAATCAAAAGAGTTTTCTGAGACCCCTGGTAGTTTTTCTAATATATTTTCGTGGCTACTTAGCAACAAACCAAAAACCAATTTAATGAAACATACATGGGATGAGCTAAACTGATATGACTGGCAAATTACACAAACATTGAGTGGCGCATTAGCCTAACAAGAAAAAAACAATTATTAAACTGTTTTGAGTATCCAAATGGTCTGGAAGGTCTCCTAACTGTTGCATTACATTTCAAAATGGTCTATTAATTTAATGCATATTCAGTTTTAATTTAAAAAATCAAGTATAGTATCATAATTTCATTTTTAAGATACCAAAAATTTAGTAAAATAAATGTTAAAAACAAACCTACCTCAAAAATTGATTATTTCTCAAGGGAAAACCCATTTAAGACTGTTGTTTCCTGATTCTTAAAAAACAGATGGTGTGGTACTGCAGTGCTCCTGATGGAAAATAACTAAAATCAGGGGTGCGGCCACTTTGGAAATGCAACATAACCCCATTGGCCACATATAAAATTATATATCCCCATATTAAAACATAGAACCTGTTATATTATGTTCCAAGATGTGCGCACATCATGTGTTCGCAGAATATAATTTAATGGTCTGCGAACTCATAGCTGTAAACTCATAAATAAAATATGCAATATATGTCATATATTAACAAGATTATTATTTTAAAATCAAAGCTAATTTTTTCTCATAATTTCGACTGTTAATTTTTGAATATATGGATGCAAAAATAATGTATTTTTTGAGTACATTGGTTTTCACTTCTTTGGCCAATATAAAAAAGTTTTGTAAAATTGTGATGAATCTCGCGGGCCGTGGGTTGGCACTAAAATAATAGCTAATGGCATATTCCCACAATTGCACTGTAGTCTGCTCAACACGATAGGAGAACATTTGTTTTAAAATTACTAACTACTAAATTACTAACCAATTTTAAGTGAACATATCTAGTCAAACTTTGTAAAGTGAATAATACACGATGAAGATTATTATTGGTTGCAGGGCTCAAAATTGTTTAGTTGGTTGGGAAGTAATCAATAACCAATCGGTATTTAAGGCTGCGGGGTTGTAGAGAAACATGGTGAAAATTAAATACAATAATATGAAAACAAAGTTTAGACCTAGGAAGACACATGACGTTCGACACACATTTGCAGAAGAAATTGAAACGAGTCCGCAGAACTTACTACTCTCTCCAGCATCTCATCACAAGCCAGGTCATATCCCTTCGACTGAAACTCTTAATATACAAGAGCCTCCTGAGGCCAGCTCTTCTGTTTGGGATACCACTCTTTAGATTCCTACATGCCAGTACTCGACTCCAGAGCTTCCAGAACAACATCCTGCGAGCGGCACTCTGGCATACCCCCTTTCGTGAAATGAAGGCTTCCAACATGCATGAAAAGTTCGAGCTCCCCACCATCACCGACATCATCAAAAGAAGACACATCAAGTTCTTCGACTCGATGAAACACAGTCTAAACCCTCTATTCAAAGACGACACCACCACCGCTACCGGCACGATGGCAACTCACAAGATCGAGTAAAGGTGGAAATGGTGGACATCACGGCACTAGGCCCGCCAACAACAAGCCTCTAAGGGGCACCCATCACTGAAATCAGACTAAATAAGAATACACTACATGCCTAGAGAGACTCTAGGCCCAGCCACCAGTGTACTCTCACCACTCTACCGAAACAACCAACCTCCACCGAGGTTCCCCCCACCCCTTAATCCTCTCACACCACCTTCAAGCAGGTACTCCTAGTATAAGGATCCGCTCAACCCAAATATTCCTTTATTTTTCCCTCATCCTGAATTTCTAACTAGAGAGCTTAGAAAAAAAAAAAAAAAAAAGAAAGTTTATGTCAATAAATTAATCAAATTAAATTAAATGTAATTGCAATGATTGCGATTTATAACATATATATAAAAAATAAATATTATGAATTAGTCGCTTCAGGTTTGGTACGCTTTACTTCTTCATATCATCAGGTGACTCATCTAAGTTATATCGTCATATCACAACATAAAAATAAATGATTTAGTACTCGATCGATACCTAATATTTATAATTTAATTTTAAACGATAGCTCTTGTTTATTACGTAGAATCCGTTTTATGAGAGGGGTATTGGGTGTAAAATCGTAATGGAATGAGCCATCACGCACGCTCGAAGGTGTTAAAATTGGGGCAATACTTTAGCGGGTTTTAGATGTCGGTGGGCATTTGGGGCGTTTCACGGATGAAAATTTCATCTGTTTCAGATCAGAATGAAAATAAAATATAACAATTCATATTTGATCAATAATTGTCATTATTTAATTTTTCTCGTGCCCTTTAGCTTTTCCTCTTTTTTTAATCACACACGATAACATTGTTTTTAATCATGACTCTATTTTTTTTTCTGAATGTTACAAACGAGTTCCTTTCTATTATAATTGTACACTGCTTTATTTGAAATAAAAAATCATTTTTTCTTCTCTACAAAAGATTTATCAATGTACACGTCGGATCGGAGTGCTTGGGAAATTCGGGTTTTTCCGCGAACACTCACAACACATGTACACATGAATGGACTTCATGTAGCAAACACGGTTTTCACCGATTAGTCTTCTTGTCCAAGTCATAATACTGCCTACTTTCTGCCTACCAGACAGGTCACTCAAGGGATCGTCTTCTCCTTCCAGCATGGAAAACGGAAGCGTCCACCCAGCTTCACCATAGACGGGACTGAATACAAACTTTCCAACAGCATATGCTACCTAGGCATCAACCTAGGCAGACACATGACGTTCTACACACACTTGCTGAAGAAGTTGAAAAGAGTGCGCAGGACTTACTACTCTCTCCAGCATCTCATCACAAGCCCGGCTATATCCTTGAGGCTGAAACTGTTAATATATAAGAGCGTCCTGAGACCAGCTCTACTGTTTGGGGCACCACTCTTCCGATTCCTACACACCAGCACAATAACTCGACTCCAGAGCTTCCAGAACAGCATCCTGCGCACGGCACTATGGCACACCCCTTTTCGTGATATGAAGGCTCCCGACATCCACGAAAAGTTCGAAGTCCCCACCATCACCGAAGCCATCCAAAGAAGACACATCATGTTCTTTGACTCGATGAAACCCTCGGGGTGCCTGGGTGGGACCTGGTCTCGCTATAGTATTCACTCGGATTCATAAGATGTTGCTGTTTTAATGATTTAAAAGCATGAACTTAAAAAAATCTCCTTCAAAGACCGGAATCACGAAAATTATTTAGTGTATAGGAGCATCAATGGTTCATTTGCCATAAAACTCTCGATGAACTTATACTTAGAGATTTTATCTGATGACCTGATGATGAGAAAAATGCTGGTAACTTTAATTACAAAAGATACTAAATCTGTGAATAATATCATGCAATCAACCGATGTTGATGTCGAGATAATTGTAACCCATGATAAGTGAACCTTGGAAATTATGATAAATTCATACGATTCAGTGAAAATGAGGTGCTTATATTTAGGTACATGTAGCTTTAGTGTTATTTTAAAAGAAAGAAATTTATTTTCAATTTCTGGAGGGTTAAAAGGCCAGAAGGGAAAGGTTGTTGACAAGTTCTCAGCTGGACGTAGGACAAAAAAGAGGAAATGAGGCCTCCATTTTCCGGGCCCTTGCCTAGAAGCGGTATCACAGCCCCAACCAGCCATCCGCCCCATCGCTCTTGCGTCTGCTCAAGTTGGCAGGACGCACCCCACCGTGTACTTCTCACCAGTGCATTAGGGATGCTTAAGCCCTTCTCTTCAATCATTGATGGCCTCGTCTCAGCCACTCTGCTTCTCTTATCGGCACCTTCAGGAATAATTCACATCCACCGTATGCTTCCAGGCTGTCATCTAGTGCACTGGATATTCAACACTTATGTCTTACACTTTTTTCTTTTATTATTCCATCAGAGCAAAAATGACTTTGTTTTAAAAATAATTATACCAATAAGTATGATTGCTGAACTATGCAATGAGTTGCTAACTGCACAGCATACTTACATGTTCCATAGCCACTATTGAAAGTAATATAACATATAATATGAAAATATATAAGTAACTTCTAAGTGCAAAGTGCCCGAGTGCCCAAATTGAGGAGGATAAATATAGAAAGAAGGAAGATTATTTACGGCTACCCTACAGATCAAAGGAAGACCTAAAATTGTATATTGAAAATGGTATAAATCGGCTGTATTTCAGAAGATTGAGAGTGATGCAATAGATAAGAAACAATCAAGTGACACGGAGGAGGTCTTGGGATAGCAACACCCTAGAGTTAGGTAAATATAAGTTTAGTTACGTAACATCCACATGGAAGTGAATCATTGAACATCCAACAACTGCTAATACTTTGAAGCCATCTTCAATCAGGTGGACTAATCTAGGATAATGTTAGTTAATACTCCATCGATATATTTTTTACTTATATGTATTATTTTAATTAATTTTAAATTACCTTTTAACATTGAGCGCATATCTCGTGAATGATACAGCTCGAACTCGATAATGACGGCATTTTCCATCGAAGACGTTCGCCATTTTTTTATATAGGATTGGAAAAACAAATATTACTTTTGTGTGATTGTGTCACTCTACCGTTAGGCGACCTTTTCAGTAAAGGAAAAGGGAAGGATGGAAGTGACAAGTAACAGGACAGCCCTTGAGAAATTTAGACTGACTTTTGGTACCAACGGAGTAAGAAGTTAAGACATGGTCGGGGAGTTAGAGAGGCAGGGAAGACTACGCGTGAAGAGGTCAGGGGGCATTCATTCATTCCAAGCACGAAGTCCACCAAGCATGAAGTTAATATGCCTAGTATCTGCTTATTCAAAGAGTTTGAGGGCTCATCAAGTAGCGGTCTTTGTCTGGTTCTCTTTCCTGTAGTAGTTGGTCAAGGTGCAAAGAATATTGATTTATTTAACTATTGTCAAGTACAGGAGACTCTATGATTTACAATTTAACTAAAATCGAATCGATGATAGAATAGAATATAAAAAATCTTTATTCTAGGACCATGTCCCATATAAAGAACAACAATACACAAATAAATAAATTCAACTCTGGTCACTAGAAAAGAAACAATATCATCCAAACATTTGTGTAAATACAAAATAAGCCAACAAATATAATACACAATTATAATTTAGGAAAAAAAGAAGAGTGTTCACTGTTTTACAAGGGTTCGGCTTATAGTAAATTATAGTTAAATGGTAATAATAGCATCTGTATTTTTAGTAACAAAGTGTTGAAATAGATTTCAAAAGTACATAAGAATGAAGCAAGACTGGTTAATGGAGAGAGAGGGAAGGGTTGTATAGGTTAAGAAGACTTGTGTTCCGGGAGTAGACTGGGATTTAAATTATTGAATATTGCAAATATAAGGGTGGTCGTAAGACTAAATCCCATCAAATATGTATATAACTAAGGCCATACTTTGTTCAAGTATCATACAGAGTTCTGGTCTTCTGCAATATTAAAGAACGTTTATAACGTTCACTTTTGCTAATGGATTATCTTTATTTTATCCCTTCTTACGATGTATAGTATGGATTTGACATGATGAATAGCTTTTCTTTATAACTGTTTTGATTAAAGTCATCTTTGATAAAAATAAATTGAAGTTACAAATGATAATGAGAGAAGGCAAAGGTAACTTCATCAATTCTTAAAGGTATCGTTCAAAGTAAACTTGCCGGCAGAATCAACGTGCTTTTTGTCTCTAATGGCCTCTAATTTAAAGCTTTGTAGCCATTCAGGAAGTCTACCTACTTCATTGACGAGACATAATAGCAACAATTAAATTATGATACATTGTCTAAAAACTATATTTGCTTGGCTTTAAATTAGACCGTCGAATGAATGGTTTTATTTGGGGGGCGTAATCCCACAGGTCATAAACGTCATAATTTTTACAATAAGGCCATTAGGGGAGCCCATAATGGCGAGCCCGAATAAGTACAAGAATGTGAGCGGAATCCAGGATGTCCTCTGGAACCCAGGGGGCACCCGATTCCTATACGTCGGGAATGGCCATAGGCAAACATTTCACGTCAACGACAATTGATGTACCCTATATTTGACAAATAAATTCTTTCTGCCCCTCTCCACAGTATTACTTATTACTAATAACGTTTTTGACAGTTTTAAATTGTAATTTTTAGTTACTAAAATAACAAATAAAATTCATTTCCTAAAAAATATTGAACTTGTATATAGAGACAAACAATATAAATCAGAAAAAGTAAAAAAAAAATAATCATAATTAGTAAAACCTATTTTTTCTAATTTAGAACTGCACAATAGCAAATAAAGTTATTAAGTTCAAAACACCGTTTATGTTATGTATAATAAAATAAAAATTCAATACCTTATTAATCTTATAGCTATTCGCCTAATTATTGTTCTAAAGTTATAAAATCACATAAACTTGTAAAAAGAACAAGACGATTGTGAATGTGTTAACAGGGCATTACTCGGCATTGATTAATTATTTAATTAATAACAAAAGTATCTAGGTCCAATATCGAATCAATTATCGCGGAAACGTATTTCCAAAACGTAAAAAGAAAACAAATGGGTTTATGGTTTTATGACAAGCAACGAAATCCCACGCAAATCAGAATCATATGTGCACATTATATTCTTTCAAAATGCTTTAACGGCCGATAACTTACATCCACCGCTATAATTGTGGTAGCTTTCAATATTGCTCGTAAAATTTTTATTTCTTTCATATACTCTTTATTGGGCTATAATTACAAGCTGCCTTTTATAAGGCAATAAATAAATAAGATAAACGCTCTCATTCATTCCATATTTACAATTCATCATTCACTCGCTCATTCAAAAAATATTTACAGACAGCCCAGAGACCTCCCAAATCCACATGCGAAGAGAAAGCGGAGTCTTGGGAAGTCCTCCACGCTCCTCCGTCAGCCGCGTCACCGGACATTTTTAACATTTCTAAGGTACATTTTTATTTAATTCTGAAGGCGACAAGAATTTTGATAGAGGATGGAAGTTATCACCTGTGAGAGGTGATTTTCTTTGGTCTTAATAAAACCAGAAACCCCTTTCCGAACATATCTTTTTGCGATAATTGAAACGATATTAAATAATTAATGTTACTACACAATAAATATTAATAATATAAATAATTACTACTTGTGACTTTAGTGACAACTTGAGTTAACATGTGAAAGCTAATCTAACAACTTCCATCCCAATATAAGAATTGTAATTAATTGATTGAGACAAATCTTAAAACAAGAAATGAATCAGTGACAGGCTGGGCATGTTAGACATCAGCGTAAACGCCAGGAAGACCAACTGCGTAATCTTCTCCCTCCAAAAGGGGAAAAGATTCTACTCATTTTAGTAATAAAATAGAAAAAGTACGACAAAGGTCTTACCGGCTATCGCACTTGCTAACTTCACCTAACCTGTCGCTTCGTCTCATATTGATGATATATAACTGTGTCCTGCGGCCAGCTCTGCTGTACGGTGCCCCGCTATTTACCCACTTGACTGACAATACAGCCAAATGCCTCCAACACTTCCAGAATGGAATCATGCGAAAAGTGGTCCGACATACCTCTCGAGAGAGGTTGAAGAACGCTGACCTGCACCCGTTGCTTAGCGTGCCGCCGGTGGATGAGTTCATCCACCGGAGACACATTAAGATTTTTGACTCGTTGCAGCACCTGTCAAACCCAGTGTTTAACACTATGACCCCTCCCCCACCCCTCCCGCATCGATGGCAACAGACTGTCGGGGAAAAATCAGGATAAGAATTAGTATGTAAGTTAGTTTTAAGGTTGATCAAAAAGGTGAGCCCCATCACCTTTATTGGTCAGTTTAGTCCATTAACGTATAATGTATATCATTATACTTGTTTGTTCATTTTATAATTTCTATAAAATAACAAAACCTGTATATAATGTAGTGATGCTACAGGAAATACAAAATAATTTGTAAATAGATTTGCCTGAGGATCTATAATTATCTGGAAATTTAAAGGGGCTATGGAGGAAAAATAATAATGAATTTATTTACCGTATCTAGTAGTGGCGAATAAAATAATTATTTTGCTATACTTAAATTTATTATGATGACATTACAATCTGCTTGATTGGGCTGTAAGTAATTGTGATAAATGCTGTCATTCATACCAATTTACAATTTTCATTCACTCGCTCATTCATACTATATATACAAACAGCCCAGAGGCCCCCAGTCCACATGGTTGTCACCTCCCTCGCGTGCGAAAGAGGAAGCGGAGTCTTGGGAAGTCCCCTACGCGCCTCCGTCAGCCGCGTCACTGAATACGAGCCAGCGGAGGCTGGCCAAGAGCGCGAGAGCCACAGCCGCTCAGGACATGATTGGACTGCCGTTTTAGTCTCCGAGGAGAATTATAGGGATGAGTGGTGCAGTGCAATGACCGATACTTAAATTGAAAGTTGAAAAAATCTATCTTTAACATTATGTCTAATTACAGACATAATGTTAAAATAACATGAATATGAGTAATTCAAGCAATTAATTTTCTAATAAACTTGAAACAGAAGACTATTATAAATACTGATTGAGGACTTGTGCCAGATACCGTAAAATAATACTAAATACTTACCTGACTCAGTTTTTTGTATTTCTACTTTCTGTACCTAAACTCAACCCATTTGATCTTAGGACATGGAGAAATCAGCTTGGGTATTTGCTTGGCTTATTTTTCAAGGTTGATGGAAATCAAGTGTTTTTGCACATTTATTATTGTCGTTCACGCACATGAATTCACTCACAGAAATTTATTTGAAAAACTTAAAACATTGTTTTGTGTATTGGAAATATCTGTATCATATTATTTAGTATTATTAGCATATTTCAAAGGAACGATCCCATGAAAATGACCAGTCCCATTCTTAGTTTTTAGAATCAATAGGTGGCTTAAGTATTCTACCGAATTAGTGTGTGTTTACTTATGCCCGTATCCTCCCAGTAATTTGTTATAATTATTGGTATAATATTTACGTTTAGTATATATTATATATTATAGACTATTTGTTTTCGGGATGGCATTTTTATGTATCAGCTGGTGTAAGTTAAACTATAAATACTCGTAAAAGAAAGGCTCTGTATCATCAAAAGATCGTTAGCATTGGTCAGTTGAGATGTTCTTTTTTACAGCCTACCATGGGTATTTTCTTGCAATTTCCAAAAAATAGTCCACCAAAAAATGGTCCTAATGACTAGTTTCGCCACTGGCAGACGGTATAAAAGATACATTAACTATAAAGTACCTTGACGTTGTTCCTCGTCAATTAAAGTCCAAAATCGCCCATTTTATCTATTTGGTTCTGGCCTCTACCACCATGGATTGTCTTAACGACAAGATAACAATTAGTTATATGCTCAAAGAAGGAAGCTCTATAAAAACAAAATAAACTACTCAAAAGTCTATATTTCTAATCAAGCATTTACCTAGTAAAAAAAATGATGTTATTTTCATATTTTCTTCTTCGTTTTGCTATGAACCCTACAACGTTGTGACCAAGTACTTGTAGGCTTGGCATCCCATAGACGTAGTCACCTATCTCCCTTGCAGAAGGCGTTATTTTTTAAAAATAAATACATTACAATCCCGATAATTTGTATTGTCAAGAGGGACTGACAGTTTGGTAGGAATTTTCGGGAATACCAACTATCGGGAGTACAAAATTAAAAAACGTAATAATGCAAACATGTATGTATTAAGAAGTATGTACAATGTAGTAAGGATAAAAACTATGCAACAAACACTGCTTAATAATAAACTAAACAATAAACAACACATGCGATAAAAAATATGTACATACTAATGTTCTAGATGAAATATACACCAATCATTTGTACAAAAAAAGTCCGTAAATTTTTTTTTACGCAATCCTTGCAGACGGGTATTGTCAATTCCTTTGTATATTTCCTCCAACTGGTACATTTGAATTTTTTGCTTGCGCGAACCACTTTTTCAAATCCTCTTCAAGTTGTGGGTAATCACCAGAATTGAAGCGTTTTACTTTTCTGCTTGATGTCAGGGAAGTGATTTTGTCCTTGTTCCTTAGGATTGATTTGATCATGGAACGAGGAACGTTAAAACGCTTGGATACGTCAATTTGCTTAAAGCCACTGGCCACGGCCTTTATGATTTGTTGTTTTTTTTTAATAGAGAGTCTTACTTTTTTTTTATAAGTTAGGGATGGTAACGTGTCGCAAAGATAACGAAAACGAGACAGAACTGTAGTAACGAAAGAATAGCTTAGTACAATTCTTAAAAATTTCCCTCTCTCCTCTCCTTATTTCCTTTCAGTAAAAACAGTACGAATTACATATGGGATTTCCTAGAAAACATTTATCTCGCACTCATTCTGCTCTCTGGTCTCTCACTGTTCTCTTTCCCTTCCTAGAAACAGTATGAATTAACGAGGTTTTTAAGCTGGAAATACGTATTATAAGAAGTTTTAAGTAAGCTCGAGCATAAAATTAATACGAATTACCGAGGGGACTGAAATGCATTGTTTTTATACCACTTACCGGGATTTTCTCTAGGGACCGGCATATTTGTACGAATTAGCCGGAAATACAAATAATCGGGATACAAAATATCGGGATTCCACTGTACTCATATTTCCTGATGAGGCTGAGTTGGTGATGAATAATCCCATCCCCCAAAGACCACCTCTTTTGTGCTAGATTTCCTCGGTGAAGAGGAGCTTTTACATTCACGTTCGGCATAAAATATCTTTAAAAATTGGTCGAATTCTTTGCTCAGCAATCCTGGCATTTTATTATAATTTTTCCAAAACTTTCCTATTCCATTCATTTATCTTATTTACCAAAATTTACCTACAGGCACTTAAATATCTCTTTTAGTTCTGTCTGCTTGTTCACTTCCACTCTCGCCGCGATGCGAATTTTTTTAGAAATAACTTATATTAAATCAAAGTAAGTTCTTATGAACCACTGAACTTTCACACATAAACCCAGTAAATAGCGATTATTTCACAGATCAACGAGTGGATTTTTCAGTTTTCGTTTTGAGGCACTCTGGAGTCTATACAGCTATAAGTAATGAGCCCATGACAATTAAAATTAAATAAGAGAATGTCCTTGAAAAAAATACATTAAAGATGAGGAATCCACTGGGATTTATAGTTTGGACTAATAATCTCATTCGTTATATACTCACATTTTGGTATCATAGATGAGTGATCCAGTAAGGATCGACACATGTACATATATAGAATGTATGTATAATGTATATATAATAAAGTACATACATTGTCAGTCAATGGATTTGCATCCCGTACTTTCATATCACTGCTAACTATAACTGTCACGCTGACATGACAGCGAACACAGAGTATCGAGTGACAGATTTATCACTTTGTATGTTACTGATGTACTGTCACCCCAAGCCCCTGGTGATTTGTTCAAATACATACTCATACTTCCTAATGAGGCTGATTTGGTTGTTAATTAACCCATCCCCCCCAAAAAGCCATTTGAGGAGTTTTTTTTCAGTTGATAGTCCGACTCAATATCCAATATTTCCAATGAGACAGCTATTTCAATATTTACCCCATGAAACAATAATGCTTGTTATTTTAAAGCTAAGCGAGAAGTTATTCTATTCAATTTTACAGGATTGACGAAGTAGACGGTATTGCGAAGTAATATTCAGAGCTGCTATTGAACGAGGGGGTGGGGGGGAAGGGGTGCATGCTGGGCTCGCCCTCTGTTTCTTCACTTTATAAAGATACTGACAAGTAACAAATGCCTTTCTGACGGGACCAGGAAATTAAAGATGAAACAGTGGCAGGATTCACGGGCAGCGTGGAGCTCCCGAAGACGAAGGGCGCTTTGTCACGAATGCATAACATACTGCGTGCATTACACGTTCGCTCGTACCGGCCTTATGTAAGCCACTCGTGTGTAATTATACCCTCAGAGCCCGCCCGCATGCTTCATGTATGTAACAGACAGCCCGATTCAGACATCCAACTGATATATGTACTCCAGGAATTTTACGAATATTGTTCTTGTAGCCTTTTTCTTGTTATTCTGAGTGGATTGCCTGGAGTATGCTTCAACTTTCTCGTCGGTATGATGTACTTAGTAACCAGTGTATTGTAAGTACATAATATACTATATGTATATATATATATAGCTCGTAGATATTCATAACTTTCTTAGCCAGACATGCAATGGACGTTGGCCTTAAATTAAACCTGACCATGATAATCTTACTCAGATATTTATGTTACACCTATTTATTACTTTCAGATGGAAGTTTTAGATGCTGAATACCGAAGAGATAATTGCAATATAATAATATAAATATCTTTATTTAAAATATTACGTGAAATCAGTACAAATTATTTAAAGCAGTACTTGGGCCTTCTTTGCATACGTTACCTTTTTTTAAGGGGGGGGAGGCTCATTAGCCAAAAGCACTTCATTGGTCATTTCATCATGCCCAGAATCAACAAAATGATAGTTGGTTTGAAGGATGCCGTGAGGTCACTTCCGTATTAGGTGTTCTCCTGGTTCACTGACGGATTAGGATGGGCAGGGAAACGGGAGGGAAGTTCTTGTAGCGGGAGGTTGACTAGAATGAATGGGATGTTGAGGTCAGCGTGAAGGGTACGGTTGTTGATATAGATGGGATCATTGACTATCTTGCGGAGGATTCAGGATTGCAGGGGCTGGATGCGAAGGATATTGGAGGGAAGGGAAAATTAAAATTATTGGAAAAATATTTAAGATTGCTTTGGGGTGATTCAAATTATTTTGCCAAACACTATTTTAAAGTTAAAGTAAGTAAGGAAATCAAGGTCTAAAATTAAACCTCATTTGCAAGTCAAGTAACCTACCGCTCTGGATGAATGCTCGTTAAAGACCGACGCATCGTAAAATTATCTATTTCAGCCGCTATCCTTGCATCTATTTCCATCTATTCCTCCTTAATGTGGCTCCTCTTACACATTTCCACAATAGCCCTAAGTAAAATCAGAGCTTCCTCGCATCAACCAAAGAGGATTGCTAGTGACAGGGCTGGGCTAGAACCCTTTCGATCGCTCGACCTAGTCGATGCCAAATATTTGTAGCCACGGTCGCAAAAAACACACAAAAGCATAGCTTTAAACTATCCCTTTCAAAGGTGAATAGAATGAAGTCTTTTGGTTTTTCATTTTCTGATATATAATATAACTTTGTCGGAATATGGCTTATTTAAGTGTGATAATTGTAATTCCCCCAAGAATAGCCCTTGTTGTAGTCACTAACTACGTAACCAGACGAGTACAAAAAAAATTGTGAGAGAGATCACCTTACCTGAGGCCTGTAATGGCAGTGAACATTTCTGAAGCAAGTCCATTATATTTTATTCCATATAAATTTTTCCAAAGTAATTGAAATAACTTATACCTATTTCAACAAACGGAAAAAAAATAAGTGAAATAAAATAGTTATAGAACAAGAAATAACTGCTTTGATTCAATAGCTCTCTAATCATGAACATAAACACCATTTACTTTGAACGCAAGTCCATTTAAAAAAATAAAGTCACATGTTTTATCTATAAACTAGTTTGCACCCTTTATCTACAAACAATTTACAATTTGTATGAAAAAGCTTTATGCTTTGATCAATTTGAAATTCGTCAATAAATAAAATTGCATAGCGATTGATTATGACAGTGGTGTAAGTCCACTTTCCTTTGAATTAAGCACTTATATGAGAGGAGTAAAACTAAGAAATTTACAAAAGCATAATGTAATGTAAATAAATGGACTGAAAAAGCCTCTAGTCAAAGAAGTGCTGAGGCAATAGTGTTTCTGGCAAAAAATGTTTCTTACAATTATTTACTTTTATACTATAAATAGACAATTTCCTATTAACATCAGATGGTCATACAGGTAGGAAGTTATAATCATCCAATATTTTACTATAGTTAAAATATGGATTTTATTGTAAATATTATCTTGTAGAAGTCGAATTCAGTAATTATAAAAGTACTCATGTCCATTTATGACTCAGAGAGAGTATATCATTTTAGTTAAATTACAATAAAAGTAATCAAATTACACGTTTCTTAATTCATTGAAACTTCGCCAAACTTTGTACAATTTATTTTTATTTTTAATCGACTAAAATGCTAACCTTTTAATATCTCGAAAGAAGAAAAAATAGGTTTACGCCACTTTCAGAATAAACAGTCTATATGGTCAAATAATAGCCCAAAAAGTTGATTTCCTCATTGATACTCGGGATGATAAGTGAGGCATATGGCAATCCCAATAAAGCAACCAGTAATTAAACTTCTTTGGTTGATTGAAGTGGCATATCACAAATTTAATTTAATGGATCTCAGTATTATTTAGACATTTAATAATGTTCTTTATTACTCTGTCTGCAGTCATATTACTGTAAATAAGAGCACTTGTTCTCTGGGTCAAAGGGTGGTTAACTTAGAAAGTCACGATTCCCAGGAGGCTGACAAAACTGTTCGGGAGAGAACATACCTGAGGTGAATAGTAAGCGAGTGAGTCAGGTTTTATAAAATGATCTTGGGCAGGATAAATTTTAAAAAATATATCAAATTAAAAATCATAAATAAATTTAATTTCCTGTGACAGTAAGTATCCTATGAGTCAGGAGGGTTACTTCTAAACGTAGTAACTGTGGACATGTTACATCGAAGAGAATTGTCCTGTGATAGTTGAGATGGTTGAGAAGTGCCTATGATAGTATTACCTTTTGATATGCTTGAAAATGGTGCTGCATCAGTCGCTAGAATGTATAATAAATAAGCTCAGATAATGACAAGATAATGATGCTATTTTATTGATGTGAATAGCCTTCCATTGTAATGTTTGAGCTTCTTCCAAAGGGATTGTACAAGGCCATTGTGTATGCATATGTATCGGCCAGTCACAGGAGCAGAGAGAACGAGAGGTCGCAACTTTTTTGCGGCGAGGGCTGAGCAGCCGAGCGAAGTCCCCGCAGTTAATGGACGAGCCAGCAAGCGACAACAATGGCGCCAGAAATAAATGACCGAAGTATTTACATGTGAATGGCTTGTGCTCGGGGTTGGGAAGAAGGCCTGGCAATTAGCACAGCATCATACAGAGGGCGTCATTCGTCACATGTCCATGCCCAATCGACAACGCTTTTTTGCCATCTATCGATCCTGGGAAGCTGAATGGTGGCTGATAAATAGTATTTACGTCATTTCATTCATATATAGAATGAAATCGAGATGATTCTGAATTTAATCTGCTAAATAATTTAATTCAAGAAGTCACTTCCCTAGGCTGATGACACGTCTAAAAAGTCCAAATTAATTCTGAATTTCAGTCATCAACAGATCTGGCCTCCTAAAATTAAAAGTAATTATTTAAACTTTTATATCGTATTCTATAGTTTTAATTACAATTTAAAGATAATCGAGAATAGTGGTACAACCGACGAAAGAGCTAAAACGAAATAGATAAAACAGAGAGATAAATATACACTTATAAAAATAAAGTTCAAGGTTTTATTTCTATTTAATACTTTTTACACTGTTTATACTGTTGTTGTTCTTTTCCTATTTTTAAATTTTCCATCAATAAATGTATTTACTGGAAAGGTTTGGTTTTTATTATTTATTTCCTCACTAAGCTTCACGTTTTATTTTACTTGGTTATTTTTCGTCTGGTGTATCTTTTTTGTATATTTACATTGTTTGTACTTCTTTTTTTTTTTTTTTTTTTATCATGGAAAGGCCTTAAAGACTACGCGAATATTACTCTCGGTTCTTTTCTTGTTTTTGCTTTTCCTATCCCTCCATTCCCCCCTCATTATCTCTGCGTGCTTTTGTTTCCTTTCCTCTGTCCACGCGACTCCCTTTTTGATTTTTTTTTTCCCACAAGAACCTTGATATCTCTCAGTCTTTTCCTATATCTTTCTCCGTCATGACAATCCTGGTCCGTTATTCTTAGTCTTTCAGTTTTTTCCTTCATCTGCTTGGTGTGCAGGTTAGCTTTACAAGCTCAGAGGATATTTACCACAAACCTTTTTCCTAGTCCTACAGTTCTACCTCTCAAACCGCTTCTTCCAAGTCCGCTGTGGTTTAGAATACTCTAACTACTATCCCATAAATGCAGGAGTTCCACAGGGCAGGGTCCTGGGTCCTGCAGTCTTGTCATCCCACCCAGACCCCGACATAGCATCCCATAAGCTTCAAAAACACCTTGACTAGATCGAGTATTGATGTAATCAATAGCGGATCGAAGTTAATGAAGCAAAATGTTCCCACATTACCTTCACCCTTTGTCGCAAGACTTGTCCACTAGTTTTTTAATTCTATTCCTCTCCCTGTATTCGAGACAGTACGATACTTAGGCTCCCATCTCGACAAACGACTGACCTGGAACCCACATAAGAAACTAAAAAGACAAGAACTAAACAGACGCTTTGGACAACTGTACAGACTACTTCAAAGGACATCCCATCTCTCAATAGAAAATAAACTACTAATCTACAAAGTTATACTTAAACCAATCTTGACATACGGAATAGAGCTATGGGGGACAGCAAAAAAGTCGAACATCAAGCGTATCCAATGAGAGCGTTTATCTTAATTATTTATTGCCTTTTAAAAGGCAGATTGTAATTATAGCCCAATAAAGAGTAATTAGAAAAAAATACACTTTTATTGGTTCGTATTTGGTTTCTACTCCTTTCTTTTTGAAGTCTGGATCTGTAGTCATTAGTTCTGTTTTTTCGTAAGAGATTTGTAGACCTGTTTTTTCGGCTATTTATGTCAGTGTATTTACTTGGTCGATCACCTCTTCTTCCGTTTCCGCTAAAAGGGCAAGATCGTTTGCGTAGGCAAGGCACTTTATTTTGACGTGGTTGTCCTTGATCCCTATTGTCGCACCCGTATTATTGGTTTTCCATAGCTCTTTGATGATTTTATCCAGGACTACGTTGAACAGTGTTGGGGAGAGGCCTCCTTGCCTGAGCCCTGTTTGTATTTGGAAAGGTTTGCTGATGGCTCCTTGGAATTTTACCTTGGATTCGGTGTCTGTTAGAGTTAGTTCTATTAGTTTCCTAGTCTTCTGGTCTACTCCATATTCTCTCAGTATTTCCTGTAGTGTCTTTCTGTCCACCGAGTCAAATGCTTTCTTAAAGTCGACTAATGAGATGTAGAGGTTTTTGTCTTGTAGTGGTTTTTTCAGTAGTTTTAGGCTCAGGATTTGTTCTTCCATGATCTTTCTTTTCTAAAGCCTCCCTGGTATTCTAAGATTTTAGAGTCTGTTTGTGGGTTTAGTCTGTCGAGTAGTGCTTTGGAGAAAATTTTGTAATTGACGGGTAGAAGGTAGATTCCTCTGCAGTTGTTGGCTTCTGTTTTAGTTCCTTTCTTATCCCCGCCTGCAGGCTTGTAAAGCGGCAATTGGCATCCTTCCGTTCCGATTCTTTCAACTCCTATCTCTCCTCCCTGTCTACCAGGGACAACTCCCTGTGGAATGTAACTAAGAAAATCCTAAAATATCATCCTGTTTCACACCCACTCCGTCGTGATGACGGGTCCTGGGCGGCTTCGGATGGCGAGAGGGCGGAGGAATTTGCACTGCATCTTTCCCGTACTTTCACTCCTCATCTTACCCCTCAAAACAATAATCACCGTCCAACTGTCGAAGATTTTCTCACTTCCCCTATCCCTCTCTCACTACCACCAAAAGCCGTTAACCCCTCTGAGGTTAAATATCTTCTGAAAAAATTACCTTACCGAAAATCTCCAGGATATGATCTCCTTACTCCTCGAATCCTCCAACAACTTCCTCTTAAAGCCATAATCTTCTTAACCTATATATATAATTGCATTATCCGAACGACGCACTTTCCTCTCCTCTGGAAACATTCCATTATTGTCCTATTCGCCAAACCCGGCAAACCACCCAATGACGCCTCATCTTACCGTCCAATTAGTCTACTCCCTATCCTCTCAAAAATTTTTGAAAAACTCCTATTAAAACGCCTACTTCCAATCGTTGAATCCAAAAACCTTTACCCTACTCACCAGTTTGGTTTCCGCCAACGACATTCCAAAGCTCAACAAGGCCTTCGCGTTGTTGATCACATATTCTCAGCCCTTGAAACCAAACAGTATTGCACTGCTGCCTTTCTGGACATAGCTCAAGCTTTTGACAGGGTCTGGCACGCAGGTTTGCTTTACAAACTCAAAGGAAATTTACCGCAAACCCTATTCCTAATCCTACAATCCTACCTTTCAAACCGTTTCTTCCAAGTCCGCTGTGGTTTGGAATATTCTATCTACTATCCCATTAAAGCAGGAGTTCCACAAGGCAGTGTCCTGGGTCCCATCCTCTATAATCTATACACTGCTGATGTCCCCTCTACTACCAATACCTTCTTGGCAACATTCGCAGACGACACTGCAGTCCTGTCAACCCATCCAGACCCTGATATAGCATCCCAAAACCTTCAAAAACACCTTGACGAGATCGAGTATTGGTGCAACCAATGGCGAATCAAAGTCAACGAAGGAAAATGTTCCCACATAACCTTTACCTTCTGCCGCAAGTCCTGTCCGCCAGTCTTTTTAAATTCAATTCCTTTCCCTGTGTCTGAGACAGTACGGTATTTAGGCTTCCATCTCGACAAGAGACTGACATGGAACCCACACACGAGACTAAAAAGACAAGAACTAAACCGACGCTTTGGACAACTGTACAGACTACTTCGAAGGACATCCCACCTCTCAATAGAAAACAAACTACTTATCTACAAGGTTATACTTAAGCCAATCTGGACATACGGAATAGAGCTATGGGGGACAGCAAAAAAGTCGAACATCAAGCGCATCCAATCCTTTCAATCAAAAGTCCTAAGAACAATAGTAAATGCCCCCACAATAGTAAATGCCCCTTATTACGTCAGCAACAAAACCCTTCACAATGATCTGAATATACCCTATATTCTTAAACTCATCCCTTCCAAGTTCATTAAATTCCATGGTAACCTATCCAACTACCCTAATTCCCTAGCACAGTCATTGCACTGCACCACTCATCCCTATAATCCTCCTCGGAGACTTAAACGGCAGTGGCTTCGTGACCTGCTATAAATAAGTGACAGTGGGAGTCCTGGCAATGGCCAGTATCTCCAATCATGTACTGAGCGTCTGTGGCTCTCGCGCTCTTGGTCAGCCTCCGCTGGCTCTTATCCAGTGACGTGGCTGAGGTAGGGGCGTGGGGGACTCCCCAAGACTCCGCTTCCTCCTTCGCATGCGAGGGAGGTGACAACCATGTGGACTTGGGGGGCCTCCGGGCTGTTTGTAAATATTGTATGAATGAGCGAGTGAATGATGAATTGTAAATATGGTATGAATGATGACACTTATCTCAATTACTCATTGCCTAATAAAAGGCAGATTGTAATTATCTTAATAAATTGTTGTTTTCTCTCTCTCTCTCTTATCCCCGCAGGGGATGTATGAGGGCGGTTTTCCATTCTCTGGGAATTTTCTCCTCTATCCAGATGTCCTTAGTTCCGTGATTTTCCTCCTGAATTCGTCACCTGTTAATTTCCACATTTCCGTCAGTACTCCGTCCTCTCCTGATGCTTTGTTGTTTTTTAGAGCCACGATTATTTCTTCTATTTCTTCATCGGTGGGTGGGGCCGATTCCACTTCCAGGGGGCTGTTGTCATGTGTAGTTATTCTTTCTTTGGGTTCCTGACAGTTGAGCAGTTTTTTGAAATAGTCCACCAGTATGTTGCAGTTTTACTCCTTTGTTTGTGCCAGTGTTCCGTCCATTCTTTTTAGTACTAGTCTCGAAGAGGTGTAACCTTTGACTTTTTGTTTGAAAGCTTTGTAGAATAGTCTAGTGTCGTTTTTCCTGAAATTCTCCTCCATCTCCTCCAGGTGCCTGTTGAGGAATTCTCTTTTTTTTCTTTTTGGTATTTGGTGTGTTATTTTTCTCTCGATTACATACTTTTGGTAGTTTTCGGTAGTTTTGTTTTTGTTCCAGTTTTTCCACACTCCAAGTCTTTTCTTTACAGCTTCTTCCCACCCCATTCCATGTCCCACCATAACTTTCTGTTACGTATTCACTGTGGTACCAGTTCTTCCGCAAGTTCCATCATGCCCATCGTCGCTTCTTCCCAATTTTGTGGGATTTTTAACTTTTCTCTGTATCCCTGGTCTTTGTCTCTTACCAGGGTTTCTCTATCTATTTTCTTTGTTTTTTGTGTTGGGTCTTTTTTGCTGGTACCAGTTTTATCTTGACTTGCGAGGGGAAGTGGTCTGATGTTACATTTATTGCCCTTTTTACCCTGACATTCTGTATTTCCTTGTGGTATCTTCCGGAGATTGCCACATGGTCTAGCTGGAACTCTCCCAGGAAGGTGTTTGGTGGCATCCAAGTTTTTTTTTTGCTGGGTTTTGCTTTGAAGTCTGTGGACAAGATTTTTAACTCTGCGTTTTGGCTCAGTTGTATAAGTCTTTCTCCGTTCCTGTTTGTCATTTGAGGTTCCGGTTATTCTCCCACTATTTTCCTGTATTTTTTCTCTTGTCCCACTTGTACGTTAAAATCTCCCAGTAGTACTTTTACATTGTTTCGAGGTATTTTATTTATGTTGTCCTCCAGACCTCTTCAGAAGTCTTCTCCGGATCTTTCCTGTTATCTGCGTTTATGGGTGCGTGAGCATTTATTAGCCTGTATTTTTTGGTAGTCGCTTTTATTGTGAGGAGTGATAGTCTGGAGTTGGTGCTCTTCAAGTGTTACTGTGTTAAGTTATTAGAAATCTCTTGTCTATTATGAAGGCGGTCCCTAGGAGTGGAATGTTTTTCATGATTTTCTCTCCTGGTTTTCCCTTGAGTATTCTATATCCGTTGAAGTCTGTTATTTCTGTGTCTGTGAACCTGGTCTCTTGTAATGCCATTATGGATACTTTCAGTCTGTGTAGTTCCATTGTAATTTGTCTGAGTTTTCCAAGTTGTAGATAGGTCCCATTATTATTTATAATTGTTAAGAATTAACAGCCAAAAGAAAATATACACTTTTAGAACCCTCTCTAGTGTTATAAATATAAACAAAAAGTATATTAAATTATGATACTAAATGAAAATGTGATAGTAGAAAAATTCTAAAACAATTAAGAAAAATACAAGAACTACAGTAGTCACAGGAAACTAAGAAATGCTAAAAAGGAAATGTCTGTTAAACAAAACCTTTGGAGCATAGAGTTCATTTTACAATACTTTTAGGAATCGTAGTTATGAGAAATGATAAATAAATAGGTCATATACTATTTATATTTATATTTGAACGAAACTAGAGTATTTATTATTTAGAGGGAGGGGTGGAAGCTTACATCTAATTGATCAGATTTTCTTTATTGTAGTAACCGTAGAAAATAATAATCATTCTTTATTTTTTATTAACAATTTTATGCTAAACCAAAGCTAATTTGCATAGAAAGATTTCCCCTGAAATGTATTCTTTATGAAAAGATCAATCTAAACAATAAATTTTCTAAAAAATGCCGTAGTTCACTCCGATCATATCAACAAATCAAAATATTCACTCATCACATTTTCACGTCGCCTCCTTAGCAACTCATCCAAAGTAGGTGAACAATTGTGTTGCTGATATTGGGTACTCAAATTTTTTAGTAGATCCACATCCTACAAGCAATACAATCCATCAAACAACCAATCGGCGATTTCAGGCCCGATACCAATTCAAACAAATCATTACTCAATGTTCATACATGAATGAGTGTATGCAGAATTCCAAAATAGATTACTCTCCTTTAGCAAACCCCTTAGTTCCTAGCGGTGTCTGGTATGGAGCCTCCAGAGACTTCTTAAACACGTTTCTATCCTCTGCCGATCGCTTCAGCTCTCAGCTGTATATATTCTTTATTCCCTTTGCTCGGGATACTCCTTCACGTGATTCAGCCAATGTTTTCTTGGGAGTATTCTTAGTCGTTTGCCTTCAGACCTACTTAAGGGTAACAACTCTTAGATGTTTTTATTGATCAATAATAAAACAGTGTATTCCCCGCTGAGTTTCATTTTCAACAGGCTTGGCTGGCATCGATTATTAAAATACACAACCCACAACCGGTATCAGTTGGATGCTCAAAAGAATTATTTTCCTTTCATTCTCCATAGTTAAACACGGGGGGTTGTTTCACTGAGAAGTCAGAAGCATGCACACAAAACTCAGATAGTCATATGCCTAGATTTACAGCTACTTAATTGTTTCTATTGTTGATTACAGATGAAAAAAGTGTTCACAAATCTATATAAATAATGTGGCATAAAACCAATCCGAACATATAGAAGCCTATATTTTGGGATTGCTTTGCAAATCACGTACACAAAGGTAGTATACGATTCTTGAGACTACCCCTAATGCATGAACTACGTTCTAACTAACGATTTATAGAACTTATTTATGATGATAAAATTACAATCTGCCTTATTGGGCAATAAGTAATTATGATAATTGTTCTCATTCATACCATATTTACAATTTTCATTCGCTCGCTCATTCTTACAGTATTTGCGAACAGCCCAGAGACCTCCCAAATCCACATAGTTGTCACCTCCCTCACATGCGAAAAAGGAAGCTGAGTCTTGGGAAGTTCCCCACGCTCCTCTGCTACCCACCGCGTCTCTGGATGCGAGCCAGTAGAGGCTGACCAAGAGCCACAGATGCTCAGGACATGATTGGAGAAACTGATCATTGGCAGGACTCTCACTGTTGCACTAAACTAAATGACAAATCTTTATTAACGACTTATGGTATACTACATTCCGCATTAATCTTTTGTGGAACCCTGGCGGAAAATGCTAGTAGCTTAAACTAGTATTATATTGACACTCTTGCACTCGCCTTTAATGAATTAATCAGTATTTCTTTTACATCTACAAAAATCTTTTGACATGAACGATGCATGTCAAATCGCGTTTGGCTCACAAAATTAAAACTATTGCTTCATTCATTTAGCGCTTCCAACATCCATCATTCATTCCAGTTTTTAAATCCCCAAAATTTTTAGTTTATTGTACATTATATTAATTTTTAATTTGACCCCATTATTGGTAAATTTATCTTAAAGCTGAGCTATATAAAAAATTCAGCATACAAAACCATTTTTTTAATTAGCAGTCTAATTTCAGATCGCTTTTATTAAGCATTGTATGGAAGTAATAACACATTTATTTGTGTCAGTACAGGGTATAGTGGGGATTAGTATCTTTGAGAAACTCTTACTAAGAATACATTGAGGAGAAAAAAAACACAAAAAGTAATGAAAATTTAACAGACATGAAATAATTTCAATCCAGTGAACATATAATTAATATTAATCGCCTATTTGCTGTCTAAAGAATATCATCCCAAAGACTTGGTTTTTAACTTGGAAATGTTGTGGGCTCTCAGGACACAAAACTTATATTTTATTTATTTCAATATATGATTTAATAAGTATGTATTATTTAATTTACTTAGGATTTACTAGATAACCCTTGCCATCCAGACCGTATTTTAATGTTTTTAAATGTTAGTTGTTTTTGTTGTGGACCTATTTCCATGTTACTTCTTTTGAACAACATGTACTCGACAATGGTCGGGATCACATTGAAAATATCGTCATGACAGCCTCCTTGTCACGAATACTCGGTATCATGTTTCTCATGATAAAAAAAAGGTATGTTAGGTTTGATATCTCACGGGGTGACACTTTTGACCCTGAATAAATGGTCCGATGACATACCGGAAACCTTGACATTTGGGGTGAATCCCTGTTGGTATTAATATTGATATATCAAGTCTAGAGGCACGATTTTCTATTATATGTTTTTCTATTAAAATCAATTACTTTTACAGTTAAAAAAATAAAAGCAGCAACATTACAAAAGCTGAAATGCTTTTCACAAATCCCCCAGTCCAGCAGTTAAAGACCATCTAGTACCGTTGCAACAAAATAATGAATGGTTGTCCGAACAGAAGCTGTGCAGCAACAGAAACACTTGCGAAAATATTCGGAAGGTTCAAAAAACTAAAAATCAATAACGAGGAGTTATCTTAGATTCCTACGGCTCAAAACGTCAAATATTCCGGTGTTTACTTAGACAATAAAATTTGATACACAACACCTACACTTTAAAATGTATCAAGCAGACAAGTAGGCATTAAAAAAAAAAAACACTAATCGCCAAAAATCAGTTCTCATCAAACCAAAGCACCTTTCTTTATAACAAATACCAAGGTTCAGTGAGAACTTGGAGTCCCCTTGACCAATGGCTCTACCAAGAAGTCGACGTGCGTCCAAATGAGAATTGGCGCTTACATTGTGAAGATGTTCGCAAGGAGTATCATTGGCTATTTACCTTTAAACTCGTCAAAACAGACTGGACGTTTTGAAATTTTTTCTCTCGCGATTCCACCACAATAATAGATATTCAAACTTCTTTATTGTGCTAAAATTGCAATCTTCCTTAATAGGCAATAAGTAGTTGTGCTAAATGTTCTCATTCATAGCATATTTACAATTCACATTCACTCGCTCAACCATACAGCCCAGAAGGCTCCCAAATCCACATAGTTGTCACCACCCTCGCATGCGAAAGAGGAAGCGAAGTCTTGGGAAGTTCCCCACGCTCCTCCACTGCCCACCGCGTCTCTAGATGCGAGCCAGTAGAAGCTGACCACGAGTGCTGGAGCCTCATACGCTCAGGACATGATTAGAGAAACTGGTCATTGCCAGAAAACCCACTGTTACGCATTTATAGCAGGTCACGAGGCCACTGCCGTTTTAGTCTCCGAGGAGGATTATGGGGATAAGTGGTGCAGTGCAATAACTCTGCTACGGAATTGTGTGGTTGGATAGGTTACTATGTAATTTCATGAACTTGGAAGGGATGAGTTCAAGAATATAAGGTACATTGAGATCGTTATAAAGGTTTTTGTTGCTGACGTAATAAGGGACATTTACTATTGTTCTAAGGACTTTTTATCGAAAAGATTAGATACGCTTGATGTTCTACTTTTTTGCTGTCCGCCATAGCTCTATTCCGTATGCCCAGATTGGTTTAAATACAACTTTGTAGATTAGTAATTTATTTTCTATTGAGAGATCTAGTTCTTTGAAGTAGTCTGTACATTTGGCCAAAGCGTCTGTTTAGTTCTTGCTTTTCTAGCCTCATATATGGGTTCCAGGTCAGCCGTTTGTCGAGATGGAAGCCTAAGTACCGTACTAACTCGGATACAGGGAGAGGATTGGAATTAAAAGAAACTAGTGGACAAGACTTGCGGCAAAGGGTGAAGGTAATGTGGGAACATTAAACTGATTTGGTGAAAATTTGTAGGATGTCCCGGCCATTCAGTTGTAGGATCGTCGCCATTTCTACCACCTGACTGGGTTTCAGGAATATTTGCTGTTCACACGTTTTTTGCCTTGAGAGGATTTGATTGCATTGCGAAAGCGTCACCAAGTGGACACGAAAACGGCAAAAACTCTCCAAAAATGTTAGCTTGAGCAGGATATCTGAAAAACATAATTTGTATACAATCTTGGACCTTCTGAGTCGACCTAAACTAAAGCCAAGTTCGTGAGTCCAACCATTATTGTTAATATTATTATTTATTTTATTTTTTAACAGGATAAGTAAAAAGGTACTGCTTTCATTTCAGGCATATGATGGGTGATAGTTAAACAGTTAGGTAGTGTAAAAAACTACTAAAATTTAATGAATTATAAAATTTAATGTAAAAACTAAATATCTTAAAAAAAAATTTTTTTTAAGTCAGTTTTAGTATAAAAGATTTTTAGCGTCTTAAAGAAAGATCCAATTTGTGTTTTGGTTTTTGTTTGGCACGAAATGTATTTATGAATGGTAAATATCTTCATGTGTGTGTCCTGCTGCTTATAATCTTTGGTTCTTGCTTCTGGGGCCTTCTCTGCCAGCACTCTTGTAGGTAACATGGGCAAATGTGCCGTTCCGTAACAAGCGTCAACAATAGACTGACGGAAAGGATTAAATTATATTAGGCATCAAGTAAAGCTTTTATTTATGTGTAAGTACGAATCCGACCTTTGTTCTATTATGTTTGAACTGCTTACTTCACTGAATGTTCCAGATATTATCAAAACCGGAGGTTCCTGCAATTGGCTCTTCCAATTGTTGTGAATACAGGGTTTAAATAACATTTTGATTTCAGTAACACCTTGACGCAAGTTGGCGTAAAGTACTTAACATACGAATAGCATGAAAATATGTCTTTTATTTATACACTAATGAAAATCCTGAAAACCTTGAATCTTGCCTAAACAGAGAGTGAAGGAGTATGAGTAGGTTATTAAGTGTTTGTCTCTTTTTTATCATGTATATTTTATACACTTCCAACTCCATATATAAGTACCCTAAAAAGGAGGATGAAATACAAGAAGAAAATGGAAAATGATATACCCCTCAAGAAGATGCCCTAAGAACGCATAAAAAAAAAATTACCTTATTAATGAAACCCTGAAATGGCTTACTCAAAGTAAATTGCGAACCGATCTAGTCAAACACTGGCTTGTTCCTATTGACATAACAAGTCTGATTAGATAACTAGAATCGAAGACCGAGCAATCACTAAGTTTGGCAATTACTCTAGCCTCAGTGACACACGTGGTCTACAGTCAATCCAAACCTGTGAAGATATAGTCTGTCGAATCAGTGAATATTTTGTCACCGGGCAATGTACCTCAATTTGTAAAACTTAATAATAACCCACACCGAGCTTCACTCACTTTTTGAGAAGGTATCTGCTCATTTTTTTTCTTTTTTAATCGGAAACCCTTATCTGTCTGTCTGTCTGACCTGGTTGTCAAATGAAATATCTCAAATTAAATATCTTGACTAGCTCATTAATAACAGTTTCTTATGATTTTTATAATTATAAGTAGAAGAAGACATTTATACATATCGTGCCCTAATGACACTAAAAATAAAACTATCCTAATGACAAATAATAAAGTGCCGTAATAAATTAATTAGTAATAATAAAATTAATATTTGTTTATCATACTAAATGGTGTAATCTAGCAAAGGAACTTGTCGTTGTGATTAATACAATGCGACCTATATTTGTTGGGGCTTAGGTTTGTAATTAGACTATATCAAAATTGTTTTAGAAATTTGTTCACAACCTCAGTTTCAAGGGGTAATATTTGGAATAATATGTTTTAATTGAAACACCACACTCTCTGATGTCTCAATGAATGAAATGAATCTCACGAAACAAAAATAAGGGTCAATTATTTATCAATTATCTGAAATTAAAAAATAGAGAAAAATAGGTAAGCCTTGGTAAACGATTGTTACCTATAGGTCAGTAAAACTGTCAATGAAATTGTTTCGTGGCTATAACGAAACCCTCAATTGAGTGAACCATCTTTTGACTTGAATGTTTACAAGTCAAACACATAATTATTAAAAAACCTTTATTGCTAATCAAGGTTGTCCGATATAACTTAGAATATATTATTATTGCTATAAACTGTATTGTATATTAATATTTTTTTTACTACCTCTTCACTTGTCCTGATTTCATATTCGGTTACCATTATGTCTTAAATGGTAACCCCTTAATTTAAAAGTGTCCAATACAAGTTATCAGCAACAATGGCTCATGGATCGCACAGTTACTCACTATGACATCGCCACTGACCATAACCATCGGTTATTATACATAGCAGTTCATAAAATGTCGAAACAAATCACTAAATTGTTAATGAAAACATTTTTTTTATAACCTTAGAAAATCGAACCATTTCCATAATTTGCCTAAAACTCTGCTTTGATAATTCATAAAATCACCTTTTATGTTTAAGATAGCTTGTAATATAAACCTCCAACCAGCCTACGTTACGTAGGATACGTTCAACGTCCACCTTCAACACGGCATACTGCCAACGAGGTCTACAACGGAGTTAACTATTGGTCCTCCTTTAGTGGTTGAATATATAAATAGTTAATAACTCAGACAAATCTTTTAAAAAATACTTTATTATGTTACAGATATCGATCTAACTAAGTAAGTGGAGTGGGGAGGAGCAGTAGATCTTTAATGGGTATTTACACAAAGTAAGCAAGGAATTGACGTCAAGGGAGAAGATAAGAACTTATTTCATAACATTACATAAGTTTATGAAACAAAGTCGCACAACATTGATCTCAGAACCGTCTGAACGCATGTCCGATTCCTTAAGCTTACAATTAGTGCTTGATTATTCTAGTGCATCACCTGTTTTACTGCTATTTTACATTTTGGTTATTAGAATATTATATTTATTACAATTGCATAGCTCTCGTTTAAGGATATTCTATTAGGATTATTGATTTGAAATTTTAGAATTCGGATTAATGTACGATATGCTTAACCTAACAAAAAATATATTTTAAATATATATCGTCCTGTTTTTGTCTTATTTACAAATTTTCCAATCCTTAGGAGTGAAAGCCTCTTATCATTACCTCATCCTCTTCCTTCTTCCTATCTTCTTCTCATCCGTGACCTGCTATAAATGCGTAACAGTGGGAGTCCAGGGAATGGCCAGTTTCTCCAATCACGTTCTGAGCGTATGTGGCTCTCACGCTCTTCGTCACCCTCCACTGGCTCGTATCCGTGGCAGATGGAGGAGCGTGGGGGACTTCCCAAGACTCCACTTCCTCTTTCCCATGCGAGGGAGGTGACAACCATGTGGATTTGGGAAGTCTCAGGCCTATTTGTAAATAGTGTATGAATGAACGAGTGAATGAAAATTGTAAATATGGTATGAATGAAAACATTTATCACAATTACTTATTGCCCAATGAGGCAGATTGTAATTTTATCATAATAACGTTGTTTTAATTTAATTTCTTCTCATCCACCTTACCAAAACACAACCGATCACTCATGACTATTACTCAACGTACTTTCAATGTTTTCAGTAATCATTTGTGCTAATAATGCACCTAATTATTTAAAATGTTAATCAGCCTAGACTCAATTATGAAATTAAATAATTCTTCCATATATCCCAATACATGACTACCACCTTCCCTCAGGAGGTAGGCAGAGTGCATGAGAGCCCCTGTACCAGTGACGACCACCTGTTCGAACTAGAGGCCCTGGTCTGACATGGGATCGCCACCCGCGGACTCTACCTCGATGAGCTGATTTCGAAGAGTTCATTAATACGATTAGTGGTTGATTAATTAAGTGCATCACCTATTTTACTTTTTGTTTATGAGATTCTTATATTTGTTACAGTTTCACAAGATTAAGGATATACCCTTAGGATTATTGATTTGAAATTTTAGACTCCTAATTGAACTGCACTATGCACCCACAAACTTAACAAAAAAAATATTTTAGATAAATATAGTCATGTTTTTGTCTTCACACAAGGTATTTATTTCTTACTTAGAAGCTTTTCCAGCAGCCTATACTGCCATTCTCAAGAGCATGTTTCTAACTATACTGCTCAAGCAAGTAGCCAGTCAGATATGGCTTGCATTGACATCATCCTAAGTAATTGAGAATAACAGTACGAGCTGCTGAATAAGAAATAAATAACATCAACCAACAATGAAACATAGAAAACATATTTGTGAAACCTGACTCAAACCTTGCCGACCACTGTTTCTATGTTAGAACTCATATTTCTTTGTAATGTCTCTAGAAAAGTTTCCTTTTGAAGACAAAAAAAAGTTTAATAATAATTAAAGCATATTTCAGTTTACGAAAAAACGATTATTGAATACTGAAACGGTCAATTAAGACATGGCGAGCGAACTCCACAATTTAATAGCATATTTAAAGTTTTTTTTTTTTGGTATACAATCTAAAACTAGTATTAATATTATAAACCGGAAAGAGGTGAGTTCTTTCTGGCGTTATTACTCCTTAATGAGTTTGTAGGAGCAGGAAGTCATTTGTCGGCGGAGCGGAGTCCGTCAGGAACCGGCGATGATTAATTAAAAGGTTATTTCAATATTTATAGAGAAGACAGCAAAGGGTTGATCTCAATTAAAAGATCCAAACAATATTAATTAAGCATATAAATTGACTGGCTGACAGTTCACCGGCCAGATTGTAGATTCACGAGGCTTCGGTTGTTAATTAATTTACTTTCGTCCCAACCCGGTCTTATGAATTGAAATTAACTGATTGAAAAAGGCTTGTTTATTTTATTCACCTCTGTTGAATATTAGTCAAATCATTCTGCCCCTGAATTTGACATGCGTGCTTTGTTTTATTTTTATGATTTTTTTTTATTTACAGAACCTTTTAATCTTAAAAGCACAGCAGCATACAGCACAGCAGCATACAGTACAGCAGCATACAGTACAGCAGCATACAGCACAGCAGCATACAGTACAGCAGCATACAGCACAGCAGCATACAGTACGGCAGCATACAGTACAGCAGCATACAGCACAGCAGCATACAGCACAGCAACATACAGTACAGCAGCATACAGTACAGCAGCATACAGTACAGCAGCATACAGTACAGCAGCATTCAGTACAGCAGCATACAGTACAGCAGCATACAGCACAGCAGCATACAGCACAGCAGCATACAGTACACCAGCATACAGTACAGCAGCATACAGTACAGCAGCATACAGCACAGCAGCATACAGCACAGCAGCATACAGTACAGCATCATACAGTACAGCAGCATACAGCGCAGCAACATACAGTACAGCAGCATACAGTACAGCAGCATACAGTACAGCAGCATACAGCACAGCAGCATACAGCACAGCAGCATACAGCACAGCAGCATACAGCACAGCAGCATACAGCACAGCAGCATACAGCACAGCAGCATCCCTTTCTAGCACTCCCACCTAGCAATAATGCAGATATTTTAACTACTATTTTTTTATTTTATAATTATTTTGACTACATGTGAAGATCATTAAACATTCCTGTTGATGAACCTGTGGCGGAAACCTTGTATTATTTTATATTATAGTTTAATTTAATTGTGTAATACACTTTTTATTTGAAAAACTTTTTGGATATATTTTTTAATTCGTAAACCCTTTGTTTATTATTATTTATTTCACCCCTATATTACTTTATTGTAATTGTACTGCCCTTGTGTTGTTATTCATGGGGAACATAGCGCCGGAATAGAAATTTTTTCTCTATCTATCTATACATTTTGTTTGCTATTATTTTTTTAATAGCTATATATAATAATAATAAGCACAAGGTTAGATGTAGCCTGCAAATTATACAATTTAATACAACTAATTATAAGAATTTCTCAATGAAAATGTAATCTATATTAAAATACAAAAGGAACACGAAGTATAATGAACTTTTTTCACATTACTGAGGCATCTGTTTGGTGGAAATTTATTTGTATCTGTATGTTTCATCCAACAAGGGTGATCTTGTCAAGTTATATATAAATACATTGTTAACATCATTTATACAATCGCCAAATTAAACAATAGCAAAAAAAACATTACCATGAAATATAGCATTAATCACGATAAAGTCGCGAGTACCGTTTGTGGAGTAGTTTAGCATTAGTTATGGCCATTTAAACGTTTGTCAGTAAAATTTTAGCGATTAAATTACGACACAGTTTGTTTTTATAGTGATCATAACTTTTTCTAATTGCAGGACTAAATATTACAGTAATTTCCAAATGTATGTGATATTGATTACTAATACCCCTAACTAAACTGTTAAAAGTTTAGGATTTAGGTGAGATTCCCATGTTTGAATTAAAAGCCTCAATGCAAAAATATAGACATTATGCCAACTAGTCACATTTTTTGCTCCAAAGTTAGGATTCATGGTGGAATATTTAATGGCTCTCTGGTTCACCGAGCAATCAATTTCTTTATTGTAGTTATATATATCTTGTTACATACTTGTAGTCCTTGTAACGCAACTGTCAAGCGATATTTTGTCAATATGAGACTAATTACGAGAGACTGAAGCTTGATGGACAGTCCGTAGTGCAAATATACGTCTCTTCTTAATATATGTTGGAAACTAATATTGTCAGGTAAGTTTTATTAATCGATTGGTTCATAAACTACAGCCCTCCTCCTATAAGAAAATATGATATATTATATTTTATAGAATAAAATACACATGTCTTGGTGAATATACCTCACACACCAGTTACGGGACCACTAGAAAAGAGAAATTAACAATTGTATTGAAAAACCGCCAAACACCAACCGCAAGGTCCACACCCTCACCCACTCCTCCATAAAGCATTTACATCCCGATTTCGTGGACAATTACAACATTTTTACTGCTACCCACACAAAAATTGGATTTCGAAACTCTTAACTAATTTATAACCAATAATTTAACTCACTGAAAAATCGTCCACTAATAGTATAGTCTTTAGCGTATAAACCAACCACACAAGAATAATAGCACATTTGTACATTGTGACAATGTATAGTGAGCTCGGAAAATATTGCACATTATGAAACAACGCAAACTGAATACATACTACAACGACAGCAAAACATAACTGACTTCCAAAAAAGTGTTTGTTATTCATACATCTGTCCTAGACTGGAAGCAGTAAGTCTTTACTCATTTCACTTCTAAATCCGCCTTACAATGCTGCCATCGAAAAATGAGGTGGTATAGACAATCACGTTGAATGAAAATTTTGAAGTCCTTGAGCGGTTGGACAAAGGTGACATTTTGATTTTGAGCTTATATTACTTGACATCTGTACATTATTGTTATAAATACAAAACCAATTATAAATCGTTAAACAGTGCTGGGGTAAAAGGAAGGAATTGGAATCATTTTCAGTGTCAGCTGACGATGATCAATCAGCACGTTGAACAACTAAAACTGGAAATGTTAAATGTCGCAACATGGATTTGGTTTAACCAAGATTGTAAAAATGGACTCCTTCATAAGGGCCGATAATGCGAAAATGTGTGCTCAAAATTCTTCGGCCGATACGTTTACTACCCCAAAAGGGTGGCACCAACGGTGGAAAAATCACTGTGGAATTCTACAATTGTCGATTTTGCGGAAAAAGCTTTAATGTGACGTTGCTGAGGCACAGAATCATTGCTGAGGTACAGAAGTATTCCGTAGAATGCTTATCGTAGTAAGTTTTATCTCCAGTTAATCCAACCTTTTAGTCGTTCCGACCTACTCACTGGTCCTGGTGAGGTCGGATTAGTTATGCTCTACTGTAGAATCTTATAAATGAGTAAAAGAGTTTGTCGGTTGGCTGAAGTCGATGAAAGAGAGTTGTTAGGTTTTTTTTTGGAGTTTATTATTAGGCAACGTTTCATAATACTATGGGTCGGGTCGTCGTGACAACGAGGGGGGTGCCTAGTTACCCTAGCCCTGGTGACGAAGTTGATTATGTTTATAACCTGGACAATCGTTTCATGACGGTTTTACTATCTAACTCCATTTTTTGATGGTTCCCCGACAATGCCCTATGTTCAGCAGAAGAGGTATAGGGTAGGTGGTGTAGGTAGTTCGTGTGGTCTTGGAATGACCACAAATTCACACTCGGTATCTGAGGGTAGGCTAAATCTGTCCGGATCTCAAAGGCGAGTGTGAACCGGAGAGAGGCAGACTGAATCGCCGTGGGGAACACTGATTAGTAAGTTTTCAGGGCCACGACAACCGTTGTCCAATAGGGTGAGGTTTCTCCCAAGGAGGTGCTATATTTAGCAAGACGAAGGCAGAGATTCTCACAAGGAAGGTGTGGGTTCTGAAAACGCCGAACTAAAACGTAGCGAGGTGAGGAGAGAGAGATGCAGAGGTTTGTCATAAAGAAGCAGCCAAGTTTCATGATTTTTGCAGAGCAACCACGAGCCAGTTAGTTCCCAGGAGAATGATATACAGGCTTTTTTTTTTTTTTTTTTTTTTTTATTTCAAAACCTCAATAAAATAATACAATGTACAGAAAATAAATAATAAAATAATTGGATTACATATTTCTCCTCTTTCTGCATTTACATGCATTTGGCGGAGTGCATAATATAATAAAATTTTTATTGTTGTTAAAAGTCTAAAGTCTAAAGTTGTTAAAAGGCTTCGTCAGTAGCCAATAAGAATCGTTTTTGTAGTACCAACCTCATTGAGTATGTGGTTTTCTTTGTCCTGTGACAGAGACGTGAGCCGGGAAGGGTCTCTCGGTGGCTTGGGTCTACTACCTGCCCTGACAGCTGGTGTCCCAGCTCATATAACTAATTAGCAGCGTTTTTATTGTTTACTATATTTACAATGATTTATATTTTGGCTATGTTATTTACATTTGTTTACAATAGAGTATAGGGTGATTTATTTTATGTAGTTAGCGGTCGCTACACTATGTATGACTGCATGAGGTCACTGAGTGACAAGGTGAGAGGTGTCGACTGGTATTCAGGAGAATCACCAGAAGGAAACATGTCGTCCTATATGTCTCAAGCAGTAGACAGATTAACGTTTCCTCTAAATATTTACAATATCGATGGGTTGTGTAATCATTTTTTCCACTTTTGATTTGTGAACATTTCACCAAACTTTTCATGAAGATGTTTCTAATAATTCTCTCCACCAAATTAATTTTCTAATAAATTATCCTTGACAAAATCAAACAAAAGGAATATAATTAATTATATGTCTTCTTTCGTCATTTATGTCATTACCTTCTACTTTATTTCTTCTTTTATCACCAGATTACTCGCAGTGACTTCTTTCTTATTTAATGCTTCTATATTAATTTCAAGAATAAAACTTCATTATTCATTTTTTTTCTTTGGCGTTGGAAATATTTAGTACGCGTAATTGTCTTCCTTGAAATATTTAAATTATTTTGTTAATGATTTATGTGTTTTATTTCATTTTTGACCTTTTCAACTGCCAAAAATATACCACCGATGTCAGCTGTAATGTACACCTAATTAGCGTTAGGTGATTTCATAGTAAATTAAATATTATAATTTATTTATAAATTTCGTCACTCTCAATTTTTTAATTTTTAGTATTCCACAATAATGTAATTATGCACTGCAGCAGTCGTGCCATGTACCAATTAAATCGGTACATAAATTAACACATGTCTGTATAATTAACAAACATATCTGCAATGACTGGCTCTGCATTCTTGTCAAAAAATTATACATTTACGTTTGATTATAATTTTATTCCTAACATTCTCTTGATTTATTTAACTACAAAGCCTTTCGTATTCCATGTAAGTACTATTAGTTCATAACTGATAAGGGGAGGGGACATATCACGCACTACTATGATTGACAGTTCAATCTTCTAGCTTTGCCTAGTGAGCTTGGTCAATACCCGTTCACGGAAGTCGCTTGATGTATTATATAGGTAATGGGAATATATTGTTATACATTGAATAAAACACCATCGAGGTACTTTAATGGAGGTACTCCATTTTGCTACAGTAGATTCACCTGAGGATCTATAATTATATATAATTATGTGAAAATTTAAAGGGGCTATGAAGAAAAAAAAAAAAATGTTATACATGAACAATCGAGGCTTCCCACACCCCTTAATTCCCTCACACCACCTTCAAGCAGGTGCTCCTGGTACAAGGATCCACTCAACCCGAATATTCCTTTATTTTTCCCTCATCCTTAATCTTATAATTAGAGAGCTAAGAAAAATAAATAAATAAAAAAAAATGTTATACGTGATACAATGATTGATAGCCTAAAAAAAAATATGGAGAATCATAATGCTTTGTTTGATGTATCATTAATGTACTCCCGTTTAAGGCTGAAAAGTTGTCTCATCATAACTGGAGCCACCCACTTCTATTTATGAAAATTAAATAAATTTAGGTCACATTTAGGTATGAGGCCCAGACTGTTCATATTACGGAGCCTGATTGCCTTATTTATTTATTATTTTGCTGTTTTCATCCCACTACACTGTCAAAAAAATTTGAGTTCAGAGTTACGAAAACCCGAAATGTAAATTTAAATTTGACACATTTTACTCCTTTCCTCTACATAGAAGAGTTCCTCCGTTTGGGACCAGACGAGGATACGTTGGTACAACAAGTGCTTCTCATAAGTAACAATTCATATTTTACATCAAGTCTTAAAATAGACACACTGGTATAAGTATATTAAAAAAAATATATAATTAATCACATAGACCATGTCAACGGAGGCTCTCCAAATGACCGCGGGTCAGGTCCTCATTAACATGGAGACCCAGAGGCAGATCGCTTTGTGCTATACAGAACGAATTGCGAAGTACATCAGGGGCTGATAGTCGATAATTGGGCACTATCGATACCCCGATACTGTCGATACTATATATAGTTTATAATATCCAAAGTTCAATGTCGGGTGTCTTGATCACGTCAAGGTTCTCGATCACGTCGAGGTCACCAATTGTCGGA
The DNA here is from genome assembly GCA_930367205.1 of Acanthosoma haemorrhoidale. Classification (NCBI taxonomy): domain Eukaryota; kingdom Metazoa; phylum Arthropoda; class Insecta; order Hemiptera; family Acanthosomatidae; genus Acanthosoma; species Acanthosoma haemorrhoidale. Next base: position 89,347,923 of record OV884015.1, on the reverse strand, counting down.
TTGCCACTAGGGGAGTGCCTAATCACCCTAGCCCTGGTGACAAGTGCGGATTGTTGTAGTTTATAACATGGACCATGTTCCATGTCGGCGGTAATATCTGACTCCATTTTATTGATAGGGATGTGTCCCGACAATACACTGTGTTCAGGAGAAGAGGTACAGAGGTTTCATGAAGAATAAGACCAGTTTTCAGAGTTCGGGCGGGAGATCAGCAGCGTGATAGGTACAAGTCATCAGAAGGTCTGCAAGGGCTGTGAGACAGGGTGACGGCACAGAGAGAGAGTAGCCTAGTAGAAGACTGAGTGGACTTACCTCCAGGGCCCCGGGGCCCTGGCGTAAAGCGATCGAGTGATAGCGGCTGTGGAGATGAGGAGACTGGGAAAGAGTGGTCTACAGGGCGAAAACCCCTGGTTTTAAATATCCGCCCCTTTCCCTACTGGAAGGCGGAGCCTGGCTTGAAAGGGGTATGTTTATGATCCCCAGGTGGCCAATTCCCCTTAAGTTTATGACTGTTGGTCTAAAAGGGTGTGTTTTATGGCTGCTAGGGACTCACCTACTTAGGTTTTATGACCACTTAGAGGTGACCCTAGGTCTGCCGGTTTCTGTTTTATGACAGTCAGGTGCCTTACCCTCTCAGGTTTATTGCTGGACCTTCGACCCTCTGTTGTTTTACGACTAGTTAGTTGCACCAGAGTATAGGGTGATTTACATATATGGTTGGCGCTCGCTACATTCAAAAAGAAAAACATTATTTCACTTGTGAATTAAGAAAAAGATGATATGTATCAGATGTTATCTATAACAATCGATTACTAACTTTAATATTATTTATTAGGTGATAAATAATTTACAATTACTAAGCATTAAGTATTATTTTTAAAACCAAATGGAGCATTTACAGCTGAATATTGTAAAATTTAATTTTATTTGAAAAATATCAATTTGTTGAAAGCGCATTAAAAAAACTCTTTTCACGTTAGTTAAGACAAATGCTGCGAGACTACAGCTACTCCTAAATAAAAACAATTAGTAAGATCTCAATTGTTAACATTTAAATTATTTGAAACGTTTAACTTGCAAGTTTATTAAAGGGAACGCTATGGTTCAAGTGCAAGAATGAATTTTGTACTTGAAAAGACTTCTGTCAACATTCATAGAAATTAAACCAGCGAGAAAAGAGAACTATAGATCGCTCAAGTGACAATCGATGATGCTATCGATAGGCACTATTGACTATAGCCCCCCCCCCCCGCAGTACCAACAAAGTGTGTCGAAGATCAAGTTATCCTGCTTTGCAAGAGACGTTGGGAAAATTCGAGAAGGGCCAGAACCAAATTTGGGTTTTTCCGGATCAAAAGAATAGGGCCACCATGATTTGGATTCGCCTGGACTTTTACACAACACAGATGATTAGTGGGCACGAGAACATTGCCGTTGTTGTGGCCACCTCTTAATTACGAATTACTAGAAGTTCCCCTCTTCTCGGCCTAGAAAATATCTATGCTTCCATATATGTACAAATGTAGCTTTTGACGTCAGGCAAAGAGAGGGAAGAAGCTAGTGGGGGAAACAGCCGCAGGTGGGGAGCCATCCCCACCACGGCCGGCCTGCCTATATAACCTGCGCGTCATAGAGCGGACGATAGAAAGAACCAAACCTAGAACACTTCTCACTCTCTCTCTCTCTCTCTCTCTTTCTCTCTCTCTCTCTCTCTCTCTCTCTCTCCAGGCCCCAACGTTTCTTAATTGATAATTTTCTATTTAAATGGAGACTGTTGGCATGGGGTAACCCAAAGGTACAGCGTTGGCATTGGATATTCAAAAAAAATATTTATTTATTTTATCTTATTTGGAAAAACTGGTAAGGCACGTTATATGTGCATATTTCTTGACATGTTTATTTTTAATGCTACAGGACTTATGAAAAATGTAATATAAGAAATGAAATTAGACCGGACGGAATAAGCCCCGGGCAATAGAGATAAAGATAAAGGACAGAATGCAGGGATCAACTGCGGTTATTGCCTCGCGGATGAACCCCTCCTGGTATTATTCAGTCTCCGTGAAGATATCTTCGTAGATGTGACCACTAGCCCTGGATGAGCTGCACTGGCTCCCAGTAAACATGAAATAAACTTTTATGCTCTCATCTCAGGTCCATAGCCCCGGCCTTCGGACTAAGTGGGCTGGGCTCACCACTGAGTCACAGCCGAGGAGTTGGTGATGGTGACTCCACTTTTCATTTGTATCCGCTTAAGTGCTAAGTGCCATTGGCTGCCTATTGATAATAGTAACGCATTAATTGTCGATCCCAAAGGGGAAGGCTTTTCTTTAATCAGTTATGAACACCTCGTTTTTCGTCTCGCTGTATGTATGTTTAATCTTCAATTAATGATCTCTCGACATTAAAGTCTATTAAATCGCTTGAGATAACAGAATACCTAATTTCCAGAAGTAAAATGTTCAATATTAATACTGACAATAGACAAGAACTAGCACGCTCGATTTTCCCTACTTGTTGCAGTTTTAGCCAGTCCTCCGTAAGTGGCTGGGAGTGTTTTGTGGTAGTGGCTTGATTTTCTCATTAGCATAAAAAATTTTTTTATGAATTTTCACACATACGTCATTTTGTTCCCCACGTAAAAAGTTGTAACCACCATTTATTAATAATTTTGTAATTGGCATTTATTTATATTTTAATCTTATATTTTTTACTGCTTAAACTAATAAAATTAATAAAACTTCATTACCCTGATAAAATTACAATCCACCTTATTGAGCGATACGTAATTATAATAAATGATATTATTTATAACATATTTACAATTCTTCATTCACTCATTTATTAATACAGTATTTACAAACAGCCCATGGACCTCCAAAATCCACATGGTTCTCGCCTCTGTCGCGTGCGAAAGAGGAAGCGGAGTCTTGGAAGTCCCCCACGCTCCTCTGTCAGCCGCTTCACTGATTACTAGCCAGTGGAGGCTTACCAAAAGCGTGAGAGCCACAGACGTTCAGTAGATGATTGGAGAAACTACTTGCGATTATTATTTACAGGCAACCCACAATAACTTAAGTTATCGTCAGCCCGAACCTTTGAGAATGACTTCCTAATAATAATGACCATCTAAAACGTCCAGGAGTAAATTGATAAAACTGTGGAGGAACAGAATTTGTTTTATTTTATAACTTAAAATAGTTAACTTGTACTGCAATATTTATGGCCTGAGCTTTGAGCTACCTTGATGTGAGTAATGTCTACGTATAAAACCCACCGTTCTTAGAGCAGGCAAGTAACATTGTTTCCAAGTGCTTAAAGTTCTTCGGAGCTTGCGATGCGAAAAAGGACGATCCGACACCACATGTGTAGGTGCACAAAGCGGTTTCACGCTAAGGTGCCTTGCACGCCAGGTGAGTTGTGAACTCGTATTAATATGATTCCAGGTAATTCAGTGTCTTGGTGAAAATGGTCGTCGAGCATGATGGCGATGTTCGTTGCCACGAAAAGACAATGGATTTAGTTAATAATTCTTACTGATTATTAATTCATTCTGTTATATGACGGTTTTGTATTTTGTTTTATTGACGGATAAAATGATTTGTCAGACTCACAAATTACAGATGATAACTGAGCACTTTCACCATAAACATATCATTCTCAACGGCTAAAACAGACATTTGGGCACATAAATATTTTACATATGTCAATGCATAGTCAATATATTATAATAATATTTCAGATTCATATAGCATTAAAAATAAACAATTGGCCAAAGTCAAAATTTTGATAAAATACAAAAATAAATACTCAATTTGACTTAAATGACAAATAAAAACCGCATGGTAATAAAAAGTAAGCAACGATCAAGTTATTTATTTACAAAAACATATACATGAAATAGCCTGTAGCGACCGCTAACTATATAAGATAAATCACCCTATACTCTATTGTATATAAATTGTAAACTAATGTAAATAACATTAACAAAATATAAATCATTGTAAATGTGTTAAGCAATAAAAAATGCGGGGTGCCAATTAGTTATATGAGCTGGGACACCAGCTGTATGAAACCCAGACCCTCGGAAAACCCTTCCAGCCTCTGCCAGGGAACAAAGGAAAGCCACATCATTGGTCACAACAATCCCGATGATTGGCTAAGGGCAAGGCTAGCTGGGTATTTAAGCCGGTGGTCTGGCCCCTGTAAATCATTCTCCTGGCAACTACCGGCTCGTGGCTACCCCCGCTTGAACTCTGAAACCTGACGTTTTAGTCTGGCGTTGTCAGACCCCACACCTTCCTAGTGGGAATCTCTGCCTTCGTCTCGCTAAATCTAGCACCTCCTTGGGAGAGACCTCTCACTAGTGGACAACGGCTGTCGCGGCCCTGCAAACTTACCAAGCAATGTCTCCTGTGACAATTTAGTCTGCCTCTCTCCGGTTCACGCTCGCCTTTAGGATCCGGATGGATTTCGCCTACCCTCAGATACCGAGTGTGAATTCGTGGTCATTCCAAGACCACACAAACTACCTACCTATCTACCCTATACCTTTTCTCCTGAACATAGTGCATTGTCGGGGCATATACCTATCAAAAATGGAGTCAGATAGTAAAGCCGTCATGAATCAATTGTCCAGGTTATAAACTCAAACAACCCTCACTTGTCACCAGGGCTAGGGTAACCAGGCACCCCCCTCGTGACGACCCGACATAGCCCTATATAACTAGCACTTAATCAAGCAAGACTATCACATACTCAGTATTTATGCTCCATAATTATGTAAATAGTAAATCTGTCTGTCTGGCCAGTTTTCCAAGCCACCTAGTTGTTCATAGCGAAGCTTCCTTTTACCTGTTTCTTTTAAAGTGGAACGGGATCACTTCCCCCAATGCAAGAAACAGCTGGTGGAATCGACTGAAACCCTACGAAAACCACTCAGTAATAATCTTGAATGGAATATTCATCATTTAAAAATGTATCACGACCAAGGAAAACCATTAAAAACTGACTGCTGGTTGTAGTGTACTTCACACAGTCATTTTGCTAGAAGGCCCCTTTCTACATTGAAGTGTACGTAGTAAAAAGATACCACTCCAGTTGTGTCGCCACACGCCTTGGGAGCCAGGCATAAGAAGTACATACGACAATATGTAGGTTTCGGGCACATTTCTTCATTCAACCAGGAAAAAGAGCCCGCAAACCCCTGCAAGATTATGCAGCACTTAAGTCGAAAGACCCATATACACTCAGATACACAAAATACAGAAAGCCTATTTTATTTTATTCAAAACTCTCAGTGATCAAACCAAATAGTGCAACATAAGTTAATAGCGGTATATTGAGAGAGGAGCCAGCTTTCTCACTTGTCTTATTTTTATTTTCACATTTGGTCACATCAGTAAAATCTGTTTTTTTTGAGAACGTATGCTTAAAATTCAAATCTATCTATTTTCTTTAGAACCATTACACAAGTACACATTGTTATTACAGATTAGCTGAGTACATCTTAAAATTATCAACAAATATCCTTGGAGTAGCTTCAAATTAGACACATAAACCTTTTAAGAGATGTGATTATTTTAAAGACGTGATAGTTTGCGTGACAGTAGAATTTTACTGTGATATGGCTCATACGCGAATTTGTTTTAAGTAAATAGCTTTTGAACTGAGGATTGAGAAGGATCATATTTTCCCTTATGTTTTTGTTTCTCTTACTACCCGTTATTATATATATTCGTCATAATCAGACGTTTTGGAGAATATTTCATGTTGCCTTTCGTCGATTTCGTAAAAAAAAAAAAAAAAACCTATCAAGATAAAATGTTGACAATTTAAATCTTTGAATAGTATCTCATAACAATAATATTTAGAATAATTAAAATTTTTGTAGATAATTCTCTGAATTAAAGAAGTTAGTAAACAACTAACGACCAGGGAGTAAGCGAAAAATGGAGAGGTTTTCCTAATAGCAAGGAGTTGGTTGACCTCATCTAATACCGTTAGCAATGATATGTTAATATTTGTTAGACCAAGTAGTAGTAGAATGTACAAAACAAATATCGATAATTTGTAGTTAACAGAAATATGGCTTATTTATGTGAGTAAACTATCAAGTTAAGAAATAGAAACAGAAAATCAAACAACGCAAAGTTATTTATTAACTTTCATCTGAGTAATTTATACAATTTTAATCAATACAAAAACACAAAATATGTGGACATAATCATAAATTTAATTACCAATATTCATTATTTTATCAACCATAACCGGTTGTGTTTTATTATTGCGTAAATTATACGTCATGAATCCTTTCTAAGAAGAAAAAATCATGAGACGATTATGGATAAATGAATATGTGGCTAAGCGGATCCAATTACGTGTAAAAAAGTTTAAAAAATTAAATAAAAATAATTACATTCATGCTATATGGTAACTCGATATGGTAACTTATTACGAAGCCAGTAATAAGCGAAGTCAGTAAAAGTAACCGATCTCTTTTAACTGTTCTGCTTCATAAAAAGTATTTTGCATGTTTTAAATTTGTTTATACAATCATTATGTGGAAGTAGCCATAGGATAAATGCGCTATTGTGTTTTTTATTTATGTATCGAACTTTTTATAGTATAATAAATAAAATGCATCGACCATCTCTGGACAGTTCAGCTACAAAAAAAAAAACATACCAATTCTTCCCAGGAGCTACCCCAATCCCAAGGCAACTCCCCCAGCATGCTGGTGGAAGGGCCGGAAGCAGCGGAACACTTCCTCTGCATCTCTATCCAACCGTCTCGCCATGATCCAAAAACCAAGAGGGCAAGAGAGGGACAAACGCTCAGGACATGAGTGAGGATGACGGCCAGTGCCAGGACCCCATGGCTTGCACATCTATTTACAATGTAGCGACAGCTAACTACATAAGATAAACCACCCTATACTCTATTTTATATATATTGTGAATTGGTTATAATATATTGTAAATTAATTTAAACAAATGTAAAAAACATTATCAAACCATAGGTCATACCAGTGTAAATATTGTAAACAATAAAAGACGCAGCCGCAAAAAACTAGTCAGAGTCCCTTGAAGAGAGAGTCAGGTAGGCTGGGTGGGTCCCAGCCTAGAACAAGCAAGCGTCACTGCAACCCTGTGGTTTGGTTGGTCAGAATAACACCCCAGATCATTGGTTACTGACAGCTATATATAGGGCCTAGTTTTGGGCGGTAAATCATTCTTACTACGGCTCTCTGACTGGTACCTGCAGCTGCACTGATGTTTCAAGATTTCACCTTCTCATTTATGAAAACCTCTACAACTCTCTTCCTAACCTTGCTATGTTTAATTTCGGCCTCGTCAGACACCACACATTCCTAGTGGGATTCTCTGCCTTCGTCTTGCTAAAACTAGCACCTCCTTGGGAGAGACCTCTCCCTCGCGTACAACGGTTGCCGTGACCCTTCGAACTTTACCTAGTAGTATATATAGGCAATCCAGTCTGCCTCTCTCCGGTTCACACTCGCCTTTGGGATCCGGACGGTTTTCGCCTACCCTCAGATACCGAGTGTGAATTTGTGGTCATTCCAAGACCACATAAACTGCCTACAATACCTACCCTATACCTCTATATTGCTATAGTGCATTGTTGGGGCATATACCTATCAAATATGGAGTCAGATAGTACGGTAGTAAGACCAAATTGTGCAGGTGCAGCCTAATCAACCCTCACTTCGTCACTAGGGCTAGGGTAACTAGGCACCCCCCTCGTGACGACTGACAACAATATATGTCAAGGTTAGTTTACGAGGAGGGTTGTAAGGATGAGTATTAGTGGGTGGATAGATGTTCCTAGAATTTGGGAAAATCTTGAGAGTATAAGGTTAAGAACCGTTGGCAGCAACATGTAGTGTGAAAGTTTTTTAGTTCAGTTAAGAGTTTGTAATGTAAAAGGGCTCGTTGACAGCAGTTATGAGGACTTTGGATTGGAAAGCTTGGATTCGTTCAATGTTCGACGGTTTGGATGCCCCCCATAGTTCTATTCTTTAAATCCACATTGGTTTTAACAGCTGTTTGTATATGTAACTTATGTTAGACTGAAATCAGAGATTAAAAAAGGGGAAGAGGTAATGACTGACACGAGAGCTAGGTTGAGAATGAGCTTTATTTATCTTCTTACTCCTATATATAGGTTGGCTAATGCCTTGAGAGGATTAGCTGGGGAGTCTTACCTATGTTATCTCCTCATAGTAGGCTACCCAGCTAACTCCCCCCCTCCAGTTCCTGGTACTTAGGAACTCCAACAATTGAAACACAACAGAAAAATAAACATAGTCACTTCAATAGAGTACTTACAATACAATTAATCGCCCATAGTGGGCTGGATCTAACACATACAATACTTCAATAACACTAGTCAAGCTGGTATAATACATACAATATCATTAAGAAACAATCTGGGTTGGTTTTATTTGTACATTGTTTAAATACTTAGTTACTATTCATTATACAAGGGTCTGCCCGTTCGGGCAGCGTGGTGTGTCGGTCGGGCCGCCGCCCCCCGTCGTTCGCCGAGTCCCCGCCGATGGTACCTTAAGTTCCTCTACATGGACGGTACGTGAACGGAAAGGGTGATTTACGTCCCGGATCGTATACAAACTATGCTCCCTAATTGCCACTACTATGTACGGCCCCTCGTACCGCGCGGCACTCTTCTTACGAGCTGTTCTTAATCTGCGGTAAACGGTGGTCCCCAGTGCGATCGAGCCGGCGCCGACTATCCGAGGTCTGGTGTTCGCTCTGTCTACCCGAGTCTGTTTTTCCCTGATGATACGTTCTCGGAACTTCCCCCACATCGCCCGGCGTTCGTTGCGCGCTTCCCCCAATTGCCTCCGCAACCCCAGGTTATGGGTTGTCACTAGGTCCCCCCGATCCCGTCGTCTCTGACCGAATACAATCTCGACCGGTGATAGCCCCGTCGCCGCGTGTATGCTGTGGTTGTATGCCACCACCGCGCGCGGCATTGCCGCGTACGAGTCTAACTGTCGCTCGAGCCTAAATAGTCGAAGGTGTTCCCCCAGTGTGCTGTGGAGTCGCTCCACTGCGCCCCTCCCCTTGATATGGTGGGGGGTGTTCCGCCGCCAGATGAACCCTAACTCCTTGCTCTGTTCCCTAATCCACTCGTTGTCGAACTCTCGCCCTGAGTCCGACACGATCGTGTCGGGGACCCCGTACGTTCCACACCACTGGAGCACCCCTTCCCATACTACCTCGGGAGTCTTGGCTTCTACGGGATAGACCATCGCAATTTTGCTAAATGTATCTAACATCGTTAACCAGGACTGACCCTCGTTACTGTATAGGTCTGCCTGCACGATCCTCAGGGGTTCCTCTGCTGTCTCTGTGATCGTTTGTTCTGCTACGGGGGGTTGTCGGTCATATTTTGCTTGCTGGCACGTTTCGCACCGCGCGACAGCTTCCCTGACGGTCCGACCCATGTTCGCCCAGAAATACGCCCGCCTTAGTGCCCGGAGCGTCTCCTCGATCCCTCGGTGGTTCGTTTTGCCTACATGATGATCTCTCACTACTTTACCTTGCGCCTCGGCTTCGGTGACGGTCTCCACCTGTCTGAGGCACCTAACGAGCGTGTACCCCACCCCTATGCGTTCCTGCCTCCACAAACGCTTGACCTTATCGGCTAGCCCCCGATTGCCGATGAATATGTGGCAGGTCTGACCCGGCGTTGTGCACTCCTCGATGGTTCGCTCTAGATCTGCGTCCTCGATCGTGGCCTGTGCCCTAACTGTTACCGTGGACAGTCCCGCGTATACGCTGGCCCGAGTCTCGATCCCCGGCTTCCCTTTCGACTTGAGGATGATCTGCCTCTTCTTGTCGTTAATCATTTCGTCCAGCTCGGGTAAGTCTGGCGGTCGTTCGGGCGGGGTCTCTACCTGTACGCGATCCCTTTGGACTAGGGGAATTTCTGGTCCGCTCTCGGCCCACTCCCGTAGGTACCGTACCGCGAACGGTTCCTCCTGCCCCTCTTCTTCTTCTAGCGCGTTTACCACTAGCTCCCTGGACAGCCAATCTGCGACGGCGTTTTCTGTCCCCTTTTTGTGCATAACCTTGAAGGTATACACGGCTAGTCGCTCCTTCCATCTAGCCACCCTTGCCGACGACTCCTTTAGGGTTCCCAAATATACCAGCGGCTTGTGATATGTATAAAGCTCGAACGCTCTGCCATACAAGTAGGGTCGGAAATACTCCACTGCCCACACGATCACCAACAGTTCTCGCTCGATGGCGCTGTATCGCGTCTCGGCCCCGTTCAGTTGTCGGCCCGCATATGCGATGGGTCTTTCCCCCCTCCGGTGTCTTGCGACAGGACCACCCCTAACGCGATCGCGCTTGCATCCGTCGTGACACGGAATGTCTTCCCGAAGTCCGGGAACATCAACAGAGGCTTCTGCGTGAGTACGTCCCGGCATTTCCCGATGCTCTCAATCTGCTCCGGCCCCAACCGGAACCTCCGTCCCTTCCTGAGTAGCTCTGTTAGCGGTTTTGTGAGTTCCGCGATCCCGGGGATGAACTTCCTATAATAGTTGATCATCCCCAGGAACCTACGAATGCCCCGCGCGTTCTTGGGGAAGGGTGCCTCCTGTATTGCCCGTACCCTCTCCGGATCTGGTCGTACCCCGTCCCGTGAGATGGTGTATCCCAGAAACTTGATCTCCCCCAGCCCGAACCTGGACTTCTCCCGTGACAGCTTAAGTCCGAACTCCCTCACCCTGGCGAGGACTCGGCCCAGGTGCTGGACATGTTCCTGTTCAGTCTTACTGAAGACTATTAGGTCGTCCATATACACCTGAAAGAAGTCCTCGCCCAGCCCCGTCTGGAGTTCGTCCATAAGACGCTGGAAAGTTAACGGGGCCCCCTTCAGACCGAAAGGCATTCTCACGAACTCATAATGCCCTCGCTCCCAAGAGAACGCCGTCTTCCCAACGTCCTCGTCTGCCATCCTAACCTGATGATACCCGCTCTTGAGGTCCAACGTACTGAACACCGTCGCTCCCGACAGGCGATCGAGTATATCCTCAATCCTCGGGAGCGGGTACCTCTCGTCCACCGTGACCTCGTTCAGCTTACGATAGTCCACTACTACCCGGTAATGTTTCTGATCGTCTCCGCTCCTCTTTTCCACGACCCACAGCGGACTATTGTAGGGCGAGCTACTTGGTCTTATAATACCCTGCTCTAGGAGTTCCCCGAGCTGCCCCCTTATAACCTCTCTCATTGCCTGGGGATAGCACCTCTCCTTGACGTACACCGGCTTCCCTGACTTCTCAGGTATCCTGTGTTCCGTCTTCCCTGTAGTAGGTAGTCTGTCCGCTTCCCGGTGGAATAGATCCCCGTTCGCCTCTACTAGTCGACTCACCGCGTCGCGCGTACATCCGGCTGCTCCGACTCTCACCCCCTCTCCTCGCCGTCCCGTGACTATATCATACTTGCGCTTCCCTAGTGCGCACTCCCATTTCCGATTACGGACCTTCAATTTCATCCCCACCCTCTGTAATATGTCACACCCCACTATTAGATCGTAATTCTCGGCCAACGTTTTCATACGGTGTTCTCTTCACGCCCAGCGATTTCGCGAAGGCTCAATTGTGCTTCCCCGCCCGTTCCACACCTTCCGCTTACTCTGGTTATAGCGCACTTACACGGTTTCCGACTGTCCCAAATTCCCAGTTCCCTCGCCCCTCTTTCGCTTACCAGCGAGTGGGTGCTCCCCGTATCGATTAAGAACCGAATTCCGGACGCCCCCCCCCCTCGCCACGGGCAACCTAAATCCCTTTTTTCCCTTTTCGCCGTTGTTCACTTCCAACACGCACGCCCGGTTGCCCCCCCCCCCCAAATCGCACCCTCATTCGTCCCGCCTATTTCCCCTTACCACCTCGGCTCCCGAGGGCCCCCCTTTCCACGGGTCCCCCCCACTTACCTCGTGTCTCAACGTCGGGGCGCTGCGCTCCGACCGACCGGTTTCGTCTCCTGATGACTCTCCGCTTGAGTAGGGGGTCGCGGCTCGTCCAGCCTGTCTCCGTGGGGTCCACTCCTGCTGGTTCACCTCCATAGGTTCCGGCCGGAATCCCCTCCTGTCGCCTCGGGTATTGCGTCTAGGGCAATTCCTGGCCATATGCCCCTGTCTCCCGCATTCAAAGCATTTTACCTGGCCGCACTGAGCCGCTACGTGTCCCGGACGATTGCATTCGAAGCACCTTCCTTCCTGCTTCCTCCTCCTCTCGTCTTGTCCTCTGCCGGTCCGCCTTTCCATTCCCCGGCTGTGTCCACTCTGTCTTGGCGGGCTCCTTCTGTACGTGACTCTCTTCCAACTCACGTCTCGTTCGTATCCCGCGCCTTCCTCCTCCCTGGCGCTGGCGTCCACCATCTCCTGGGCACACTCCAGGAACGTGCGTTCTCTCGGGAATCCCTCCTTTTTTCCCGTCTCCTTTGCCAACTGAACTTTTAATATAGTCGATAGGAACGCCATCCGTGCCTCCACCTCAGGCGCGCTTACCGACTCCCTCATCTTCTCCGTGATGTTGTTGTACTTCGCTAGGAGATTTCCGGCGTAGTGTCGGTTTGTCTGGTGGGACTTCTTGATCTCCCGGAACATCTTAAAAATGTCCTCCTCAGGTGTCCACCGTCCCCCTCCGAACGCCTTCTTCAATCGTTCCTTTATGGCCATCCATGAGGTCTCCTCGTCCGCCTGGATCATGTTTAGGATGCTCCTCTTCACCCTGCACACTAGAGCTGCCCTCAGCGACTCGGCATCCCCTTCGGTGATCAGATCCTCTGCTCGCTTGCACTCTATCCGTACCATTAACCTGTCCCCTCCCTTCAGGAAGTGATTCAGCTCTCCTGTCTCACCGGAAAACCTCTCTAGATCGGAGATTGCTGTCCTCACATCTTGTGCTGTGATCGCCTGGATCTTCATCCATGCCATGGTGTTGGCATGAGCGACTGCCATGGTCGATTGAGGAAGTTGCGGTATGTCCGCTGCTGCGTTGAGCACCGCTGGCCTGAGCACTCCCTCCGGCATTCCGTAATCGAGAGAGAAACAACTCACGAACCGATAACTCTACGGCAACGATAACACTTCCCGGGTTTCGGCACCACTTATGATAGACTGAAATCAGAGATTAAAAAAGGGGAAGAGGTAATGACTGACACGAGAGCTAGGTTGAGAATGAGCTTTATTTATCTTCTTACTCCTATATATAGGTTGGCTAATGCCTTGAGAGGATTAGCTGGGGAGTCTTACCTATGTTATCTCCTCATAGTAGGCTCCCCAGCTTACTTGTATATATTGTTTTCTACTGTGAGGTTACAGGTTTTGTTTCGTAGTCTGTGTGATTGTCTAAATCGTCTGTAAATTTCTTCTTTTTTAAGTCATGTGTGAGTGATTCAGGTCAGCCTTTTGTCCAGACGAAAGCCTAGGCATCCAACAGTATTATACACGGGAAGTGTCATTGATTTGAACGTTACGAATGGACATGGTTTTCGCCAGAGAGGTGGTGTGAGCGCATTTGCCTTCATTGACAGTGTTCGGCCATTGGTTGCACCAATTCTTTATCTCAACGAGGTGATTTTGGAGGTTGTTGCCGTTGACGAACCAGGATGAGCGAAAGAATCGCTGTATCATCAGTAAAAGTTGGAAGGAAGGTTCTAGGACTAACAGGAATATCAGCAGTAAATAGGGCAGGGCACGCAGGATAAAACCATAAAACCACCTCGAGAATGGGATAATATTTGGAATATTCTGAGCCATAAAGGACCCAAAAAAACCGGTTTGACAGATAGAACTGAAGAATTAGGTAAAGAGATGAGATGGGAAACAATTGTAAGATTTGATAGGAGTGATGATAGTTCTGAAAGCAGTGTCAAAGGAGATAATAAAGCTAGTTAGATCTGTGATGTTTGTAGGGGGAGGAATTTAAAATATATTAGGCTGAGGTACATGCTGAGGTTCTGGGACATGAGGGAGAGGAGAAGGAAGGCCCTCGGATTGTATCTTACGACCACACTGCAAGATGTTAGCGTATGGAACTGAGCTCTACACTTCTCTGGTAGCAACGTTCTTAGTTTCGCTGCTTGCTCAATCGAAGGACAACGTTGATGCTCAAGTCATCGCTTCAGAACTTGATAAGATCTTGTTCTTTTGTAACATTCCGGGCGGCATTACTGATTACAAGGCTCATACAACGGTGGATTGGTGAGAGTTCTTGCAAAGGTCGCTCTAGTGCTGGCTTCCGCACTTAACGTAGGTAGTGACAGTAAGTACGACTGTGACCATATTCCTGGCAGTTTGGGCACTGCATGTCACCACCATTCACCATAAATTTTCCCTACCTTAATTCTGGTGTCATGGAGGTAGTTCAGTTCGTAAATCGGAGCGAAGGAGTTTTCGTATGATTACCTTGGGCTCCTAATTATTGTTGAATCAGATAGACTGGTGTTGTATTTCTAATGACTGCCCTCAAGGTTTGATCATTCATTAACTGGTAGGGGTGGAACTAGGTTTTTATGCTTTAAAGATATTTAAACGATCGCTTAATAAGTACGGGCTTGATATTTGTGTCACTACTTCTATTCTGTGTCAATTGATCACACACCTTTTTAAAATTTTATATGCTTTTAACATACATTGGAGGTGGCTTTCGTGTTTTTCGGAGTAGCTGTGGTTTAGTGGTAACGGTCCTGGTTGAGTTGTCAACTCTTTCATGATGTAGCGGCTGAGTTGGATGGTGTAGCGAGCGCCAACTATATATGTAAATCACCCTATACTCTGGTGCAAATAATGTATTATAATATAATGTAAATCTTTGTAAGCTTCTTGTAATAAACCAGGGTCCATGCGGCAGTTGTAGCAAGGCAGGTAAACAGAGGGGCACCGTCATAAAACGGTACCTGACTAGACATAGGCACCTATAGGTGGTCAAAAACCCTAAGTGGGTGAGATCCTAGCAGCCATAAAACACACCCTTTTAGCCCAACAGTCATAAACCTAATAGGGATTGGCCACCTGGGTATTGTAAAACATACCCCTGTCAGCCAACTCCACCTTTCACTAGGTAGGGGAAATAGTATTTAAGACCAGGAGATTAGGTACTGAACCCTACTCTCTCTGCCACACCTCTGTGCCGGTCACCCTGTCCGACAACCTTGCAGACCTTCTGACGCCTCGTTCCTGCTACACTGCCGTGCTCCGCTCGAACTCTGAAACATGCCTTATTCTTTATGAAGCCTCTGTACCCCTTTTCTTTTGAACATAGTGTATTGTTGGGACACATACCTATCATAAATGGAGTCAGATATTAAATGCCGACATGGAACAATGGTCCATGTTATAAACTACAACAATCCGCACTTGTCACCAGGGCTAGAGTGATCAGGCACTCCCCTAGTGACGCCCCCGACAGATGGTGTCAGAAATCTACGAGGTCTGTCTCTGTGATCAATCTATTGCGGTGAAGCTCGGAATGAGAAAGTAAATGAGAAGGTATGGTTTCAGCAAACCATAAGAGCTTCTTCATATTATCAGTCATCACCATGACATGAAATATTAATGTTTTAATGATGATCTAACTGTATAGTTGTTGTTTTTTATCACTGCTGGGGAACTTAAACAGAAGAAGGTGGAATGCTCCACATTTGTTTGAAATACATCTCTTTTCTTCCAGCTCGATGATTACTGAGCTCTAATTAATTTTTAGGTATTTAGGTGTCTTGTTGGTTTTATAAGGTTTTTCATAATGGCTTAACAGTATACTGACATACACAAATGAAACAGCTTCTCAATTGTGAGATTTATGCACTTAAAGTTTTCATAACTTGAGACTGAAAAGTTATATCCTCTTCACTTTTCAGGGCAAAATTACCTTCTGCCTCTCAGGACTTAAATGCAGAGGGAAATGTGAATGTTTTGTAGCCATTCATTATAACTAAATGAATTCGGCTTTGTCTGAACGGTTTAAAGGAGTGCCCCCGATGAAAACTGTTCATAATCACGACAAGTTTGTTCTTTGATTAGGTTTTCATTTCTCGGTGGGGGTGGGGTGGGGGGGGGCAAAATCTCAAAGCGGCTTAAGTTTCAAGAGTCGCCGAGGGCCGGGGGGACCATGGAGTGCCCTAGACTAGAGTCTAAGTGTCCCCGGGACTTACAACAATTTGCCCCTTGGCCTGGTGCTTAACGTAACGAAACTAATTCGAGATTTTCATTAAGCTGGAAGGGCCATGTCTCCAACTAAGTGAAATAATTAATTTCGCCCGTGCAGCGGTGGAGCAGCCCGACGTCATCGGACGGATAATCAACTCTGTCGGGGCTTCATCAGGGGTTCGATTCCCGTCCGGTCTGTTGGGCACGCCGTGGACATCTACAGCACCCGGACACATGACATCAGGTAGCTGTTGGCTTCCATGATCTATTTAGAACGTTGGTCGGCAAGGTATGGCCCGTTTGTCACTCAGTTACCCACGCTGACAAAGCAATTCAACTTTCCGTACACCAACTAAATGCATACAAATTCATAAAATGTCATCATCAAACAAGCGGCAGAAAGTTCCAACGAAACCATTTTTTTCTTTTTAATGAGTAGAAAAAAAAAGTTGTTATATTACGTCAAGAATTTTAATAGAGAACGTTTCGACATACTAAGTATGTCAGCTGATATCGATAATAGAAAGTAGGCTTTAAACATGATTTGTAGTCATTATTAGATTCAAAATAATACAAAACAAAAAGGAGATGGTTTTATGTGCAGTGTAATATATCAATTAGAAGATATCAATAATTAAGAGTTGGTTGGTTTGAATTAGAAGAGTAGATTTTAATCCTATATCAAATAAAGATTCAAAAAAAACTATTATATTAAATAGTTAAAGTTAGAGTATACCTACATATAGAGGTCAATATAATATTAATGCGTTTTGAAAAAAAAAAAATTTTAACCGACGGCCTCTCATGTATAAATACACACAGACAGCCCCAGGCTGTCTGAGGATAGAAAGAGAATTATTTATTAATCTCCTCTATTATTTCTGCAATACTTTTTTATGGCTAAATCTATATTTATATTGTTTTTTCTTATACTTCCACTATTACAAACGTGTTTGTGTTTGCTAATGTCATGTTTTTTTTCTTTTTTTTGTATAATATCGTAATAATAATAACGATTTTATTTTTTGTCATGTTTGTTGATTTTTGAAACGATTCCTGATTTTGATTTAGTGTACTATTAATTGTTTGGTAGCCTGAGTTTTACTTAATTACCTGTACCGGATTGTCATTCGTAGGTGTTATGGTTCCAAAATAATTTGTTTTTCTAATCTAGTATAAGAAATATTTATTATCTCAACGTTTGACCACAAATCAGACATCATTAGGTCTCAACATGAGTCATGAATTCAGCAGTAGCATTAAACATTTGTCGATCGATAAATATCTTGCAATTGGTAACCATCAATATTTAGTTATCTGAATTTCGGCGAGATGATGACCTATTTCTTATTTAAACAGGCTTCTAATTCGATTTATTTACCAAGGAATCCTACTTTATTATATAATAAGTAAAGAATACACAATATTTGATGACAACAAATACATCAAAAAGGTTTAATAAGAAAATTTACCTTACTGATACGTATACTTTTAAATATCAGTGATGAAGCCAGGCCAGACCAACATAGCTTCTGAAATAACGCTAGGCGTTAGGTAGGGGGTAGCCCCCCCCCCATCATCCTCCGTTTCATCTCCTTCTCTCCCTCTTATACATGACAATTCCATTAACTGATTAAAAAAAGGATTGGAATCTCATAGCTGTGCATTTGTCAAAAGAGGGTGACAAAACATATTGTATACAGTCATTCTCTGTAGTGTTAATAACAAAAAAATGTTATTGTTTTCGATGTTCTAAAGTACATTTAAAAATAATGATTGAAAATCAATTGTAGCCGTGGATAAATCATTGGATTCTTATTCCAAAATATTAATTTCTTTATTAAAAAAAAAATAAATTGTTACAAAGGCTGTCACTGTTTGTAAGCAAATTAAAAATATGTCATCAATCATTAACTGGATTATTTTCTTTTATAAATAATTAAGTTTTTTTCGGGAATGTACTTCGAGCATCAAGACAAAAGATTTAGAGTAAAATGAAAATAAAAAAAAGGTCCTTGATCTCAGAAGGAATTTCAATTTTTCATTAAAAAAAAAATACGATACCCACAAAGGAAGTATCTTCTTTTTGTATTAAATTATTTAAATCAAAGAGGAGATTTCCCTTTGTTATTTTCCTCAGAAACAGAGAGTAAGTAAGATTGCAGTTTTTACAGTAAAACAATATCTGAGATCTAACTGCTTACGTTATAAAAGGTTTATCAAGTATATCATAATTGTTAATTCAACGTACACAATTGATGGCTATTGTGTTAAATGTAACACTATTAATACAGTATACTCTATCAAAAAAAAATGGAGATACATTTTACTACTTTGTATATGAAACTCGGAATTTATATGCAGCGACCTTTCGTGTTCTCCCCTGGTTGTGTTACAAAGGTTTTGGTTGAGAATTGAAAATAATGAATGGGAAAAATTTTGGTTTCGTTTCTCTAACTGTTAACATTTCTCAAGTCTAATTTCCCGGCACAGGGTGGTATTGTGTAAACCTAAGCCAATAATTGAAACCTATCTGTTTAATTATCAAACTTATTTTAATAGGTCTATTTTTATGGCCCAGGTTTGATTATACTGATGTCATAAACACATCTTTTTTTTTGAAGGATTATATCATTTAATAAGTATTCGTGTAACACACATGACGTATCTGGCTGTTACCCAATAAATTATTTAGTTTTAAATTACTAAATAACCTTATTATAAATGGACTTTATTAATAGATTGATAATAGAGTTTTTGTGATTTTTCCTCAGCTTGCTTTTATTTTTAGTGTCAAGTGAAAATTCTATTCAAAATATCGTTACTTCTAATAGAAACTGGAGTTCCCAAAATTGCGTGTAAACTTATGATACAAAGCATAGAGGTTTATCGTAAATACAGTACTATTAGACCTCAAAAAATTTGTGTATTATTAATGCGGTTGAAAATTTTTGTGTATTACATTCCCTAACCAGTATCATAAAAAAATATTTATTTTTTACAAATTAATAAATTAATGACAGTTAACAATAGAATTGTAATTTGTGTAATAAAGATGTCTATAGAATAACGATTTTTATTACTTCATTTTATGAATGTGGCTGGTATTATTTGTATGGTTATTGGAGTGACAGATGGAACTACCTTGCAAAACATCATCATGAAACAGAACTCATCATGAAAAAAACTCCTGAATAAATGCCATAATATGGACGATTTATTATTTAATTTAGAAACACAGCTGCGTTTCCTGTCTGAATCGGAATAGGTACCGGCGTAAAACATCAGCGAAAATAAAATTTGATAATAAGCAAATCCCTGCTTTAAGTAATTAGGAATGAAATTAAATTTCTCGCTTTTCTGGTCCAGGTCTCTCGAGCATTTCCCGCTTACTCTCGTTGCCTGCAAGAGTAGCCGTTCTATATTTGCTTTTGAAATGTAATCAGTGAGTGGGGTTTGGCCTGAGGGCTATAATCAAGCTGAGGGCTAGTTACTCTGACTGATGGCCGGAGCTCTAGGGCAGCCGCTGGTTGGCGATACCGAGAACAGGGTCACGTCAGCCGGTCGCAGGGTCTCAATCACGCACCTTTCATCGTGTATGTGCTGGAGTCCAACCAACTCAGTTATTTCCATTTGGGGCTACGACTTGATTATCCCACCCAAATTCATTTTGCAGGACCAATTTTGCCAAAGAATTGCTTAGATTGTGCTGCATCCTTTATAACGCATCTATGCTGGCTTAATATTGAAATTCTGAAATACGGATATCTTATCTACGGAAATCTGTCGATTGAAGTAGACAGTACCGTGAGGTAGGTTTTCTCATCATGCCAGTCTTCAAAATACCACCCATGTAAATGAATTTTTCTATACAGATATATTATATAATTTATTTATAATATAATCACTTTATAGCCACTTGCCACACCTTAAGACAAACTATAACATTATAATCAAATATTGTCAATAACAAATATCAATAACAATAACAAAGGTCAACAGGGGTTTAGCCCAAGTATTTAGAGCTATTTTCTATGGATTTGATGCCCTTATTAGTTCAACTATGCTCAAATTTCTAAGATCTAACATTTTAGTGAAATGCACGTTTATTTCATATCTATTTTAAGTTAAATCTATGGATCAAATAAAAAAACTAAACTCGGATTTTATATTTATTTTATAAAAATTTAGAGGAAAATGTCATCGATGAACCTATCTAGTGGCTGATCCCTTATGAAGATTCTTTTTAGTGACAGTTTAGAATGCTTTTTGGAACAGTCCCTTTTTAAACTCCAGCGAATCCTAATTATCTAGCAAAAGTAATCTCCCATCAAATGAGTGAACCATATTCCACCGTAGTTTTCATATCCTGGTGTAATCTTTCACCTTGTTCTCCACTGGTGTCTTCTACATTTTCAAGAAAACGGTCTATGTGGTTGAGTAAATAGAGCACCTTAATACTCTTGTTACACCCAAGGGATTCGAAACTGTTAATCATCTCGTTTACCAGTTGTCAGGTTTGATTTCCAAAACCTCCAGCAAATGAAGTCGAGGCTTTTCGCTCAGCCTCATTTATAGATTTTTTTACCCACCCATTGAAGTTCATGATACTTTTTCTTCTCCAATACCAAATCAATGGTGTTGTATTTTTCTTTCATTTTCGTTGAGTGAGCAATTGATAAAACCGTATTTATTTCCGTTGTGTAAAAGGACATTTCAAACTTTGCTTTGAGCTGACAATAAACAGTTTCATCTGGAAAATAGTCAGGAAGACCCATATTATCCAGGAGTCCTTTAATTTCCTGACAAGATACAAGATTATCTCCTTTTAGTTTAGGAACTACTCTATCTGGTGGATTTTCCTGGAACTACCCAGACATCAGACTATAGGAGAAATATACAGGAACCTTGTATATGTGATTTAGAACTGCTCAAAATGGTGTTAGAACCCCATATTTCGGGTAGGACTGCACGTTAAAAAAAAAAAAATTCTAACTAAAAAATTAGAACAGAGAGAGTAAAAACTTATTTCATATTTAAATTCAGCGCCCCAAATATAGCTTAAATCAATTCTAAAATTCTAGGCACCAAACCATTTTTTTTTTCTTGTAGGCCTATTTAATTGTGAGCCTAAAGCACAAATATTGACACGTGAAATTGTCTTTTGTAATAATTACCTGCTCATATGTTACATGCGGTCTCGTGGTATATTACAAACAAAAATAACAATTTCGAGCTGGCAGATCAAAAGTCTTTTGGCAAGTGCTAGCCGACTTTGCTCCTGCACCGGAAACTGAAATCAAAGGATACTACAAACGCTGAGGCATTGGTGTGTGATAAATCGCAAATGGTACACATCAATATCGAAATAGCATATACTAATATATAAAAGCGTTTTGTAAAGATTTTTAATCGTTTAATGGTTCAAATAGTATTTTGATTTCGCTACTTATGCCCATTGCACACATCCGGTTTTTAGTGGATAGGATATAAAGGAGTGTACTTATCTTAATATCTTGGGGTCGATTTTTTAATCATTTTCAATAAATGGATCTACCCAGTATCGTCTATTTTGTTTTAAAATATATTTTTTGTGCAATAGGTAAGCAAATACAACACGTTTTCTTGATATACCTCCACCGTTGGCATGCGTACTAGCATCAATGCGCCGTCGTGTGTGTTTTTAATGGCAACGGCCCCACAGCGGCACCGTATGTTTACAAACTGTTTGTGTGCACTTTGCTTTATGCCACCCTTTTACGTTCAAACTTGATATGGTATTAAAGAATGGCATACTGCTGTTGGGTGGTTCTTGAAGCCCACTGTTGGTGTTTCGCAGTGAGGTCTCTATCGAACAGGTCAATGATGCAAAATGTAGTCAAGAAAAATGATAAATTTGGGATATAAAATGAACTTATTAGGACAACAACCCGACGCTAGGGTGAGAGGTAAAGAAAAATGCTGATCGATTCTGCGTTGGATTGAATTATGTACTACAAAGGTTCTACATGATCCACAGCGATTCATGAATGTAAGATATATTCTATTGTAGTACGATGGAACTATGACTGGTCGTTTATGATAAATATTTCATTATCCGACACTGCGTTCCAGAGGAAGGTTTCTATTATTATTGTTTGTTTTGCCCATTTTTGTCAGGTATGCCACTCTTTGGAGTGATCAATGTTTAAATATCATGCAATAAATACATTTTGTATTGTTTTACACTCAAAGAAGAATACATTTCTTCGGAGCGAAAAAAAAAACATCCTAAACATTGATTCTAGAATGATCTGATACTAAATCAGGCTAAAACGAACCCACTAAATATCACCCCACGGATGGTCTCTTTCGGGCCGTCACGAGGGAGTGCCTAGTTACCCTAGCCCTAGTGATATGAGGTCTGACGAGGCCGGACTAAAACATAGCGAGGTTAGGAAGAGAGATGTAGAGGTTTTCATAAATGAGAAGGCCAAATCTTGAAACATCAGTGCAGCTGCAAGTACCAGTCAGAGAGCCGTAGTTAAAATGATTTATCGGCCAAAAGTAGGGGGTATATATAGCCCCCAGTAACCAATGATCTGGGGTTTTATTCTGGCCAACCACACCGCAGGATTGCAGTGACGCTAGCTTGTTCTCGACTGGGACCCACCAAGCCTCCTAGCCGCTACCTGAGTTCCTTCAAGAGCCTCTGACTAGTTTTTTGCAGCTGCGTCTTTTATTGCTTACAATATTTACACTGGTATGACTTACGGTTTATTAATGTTATTTACATTTGTTTAAATTAATTTACAACATATAATGACCAATTTACAATATATATACAATAGAGTATAGGGTGATTTATCTATGTAGTTACCGGTCACTACAATCTCTTTGTGTGTATCTCCTCAAGTTTCATAAACATCAGAGGGGCCCCTAATATGTCAAAGTTCACATTTTAAACACAAGCAATTTAATTCAAGTTAAACTGTTTGACAAAAAAGGACTCTCAATCGTTGTAAACATTCGTGAAACTTTTAAATATTCTGCAATGGGTCAAACACGAAAACGTAAATGAATCTAGGCAGTACGATCATTATTCCAGTTGTGCCATCTTTGGCAATATACTACAAATCCCAGAAAAGTTCATTTTCATCAGTGCCATTTTCCAAAAAAATGAAGTTCCTACGAATAAAAACCAAGTATGAACGAATGAATAGTGAGAAAATAATTCGAAATAGCAAGGCTTGGATAATAAATATGGAATGGATTTATGCATTTGAAAGTAGTTGTAAACATTTTGTAGACAAATATTTTTGTCTCGAGTTACGATTTTCATAAAAAAAAACATATATCTTTCTGTAGCTATAAAAGACTGAAGTCAATTCGAAAAATGTGTCGATTTTTTATAAAGTGATCGGAAGGATTGAGTGTCAAAACTTTAAGTTGGTAATAAATGGTGTATAAAAAACATTAACAAACTAAAACTCCAACTTAAGGTACAAATACTGCTCTCCATGAAATAGTCATGTTGGTATCAGATGTAATTAATATCTAATATATATGTTCATCAAATGTCAAATAATCTCAGTTCTGTTTCATCCAAATGACCGGTGTTGACTTATTGGGTTCAGTAGGTAGCTGGCCAGCTCAATACAACACGTCTGCCATTGATCCTAACTTGCCTCAAAGCAATGACGAACCCTTTATGGGTTGTCATCTTCATCGATATACCATACACTGTAGTTATTACATGTGGTAAAATATTTATAAACGTACAAATGACATCCTTATTTTACCGTCATAGATAGCTCTTATTTGTTACAGAAATCATGTTGGATATATGTATTCCTGCTATGTATTATAAATTGAATAGTTGTTGAATAAAACATGTTCTTGTTAAAATTAAAGACACTACCAACAGTGGATATTTTGACATCCTTATGTCCGTAAAATAGATATCCCAGAAAGAACCTTCTCACGTCCAGTTTTATTCCTTACTAAAACCACAAATAAATAAATCAAAAAGGAAAAACTCATTTTAATGCATATATATATATATATATATATATATATCTCATAATAATATATATATATATATATATATATATATATATATATATATATATCTCATAATAATATATATATATATATATATATATATATATATATATATATATATATTATAAATGTCAATATATATATATATATATCCTGACATTTGATTGTGCACAACGTATATATTTTTACCTTCGATTCTTTAGGAACAATATTCTTTCAGGAGATCGGATTTATTTTCACAGATAAAAAAGTTAAGAAATCTTCCCTATTTTTCCTCATTCAAAAATGAATCTGCTCAATCTCTTAAACTTTGTTTGATCATAGATGGCCCGAAAACACTCTATTTTTTTTTGTGTCGTTTAATTTTGTGGGATACTATAAAAAACATCACTTAAATTAGAAATAAAAGTGAAAAACATAATACGATAGAGCTATTTAATCTGTTTATTTTAACAGATATAAATATGGGTTCATGGGCTAAGCATTAAGGCTTTACCTAGAACGCCTGATGTAATCGTCAGAAAATCATATATGGAAGCTTTGCGAAAATTTTGAATAAATTTCTTAGTTCGTTGAAAGCTTTTTTTTCAGCCCTAATTATATTATTGTTTTCAGGTTTTGACATGTTTTATTAATCTAAACAATTGGCATTCTAGTAGTGCAATATGATTTGTTGAGTTCTAGTTCCTAGACTGAGAGAAAATTGGTTATTATGCATTCATTTATCTCAGATAAATATTGTGTATGTTATACATACAATAATAGGTAATAATATAATACTAATCACTCATTTATATTTTAATATCAAGGTTTCAACATTAACTTCAAAATGTTGTTTTCTTTTTTCCTATAACGATCCATCTATGAAATTGTTTACTGGAATCCTCGTTGTTACAGTTCCTCGTTTCTTTACTAATTTCCGTTTACATTTTATTTTGTTATTTTTGTTATCGTGAACTGTATATTTTGCTAACCTTAATTGAGTTTATTTATCTGTAAATTATCGGAGGGCATAGGACAGTAGGCAGGGGGATACTTTATTTTAGGTTATATATTAATATCCTGAGCTCCTTCCGCTAAAGCGAGTGGTGAGGATTAAAGTCAACAATTTAGTAACAAAAGGATGTGTCTTCAGTTTCTTCAAAATAAATAATTTAAAATGATTCATCCAATCAAATGAGCAGTTCATTTACAAATTTTAGAGCATTCAATTCTGCGTAAAATGAGGACCAATACATAAAAATGACATCGGTTATGAGGTTACTTCTTCTAAAGTTGCTGCCATTTATTCAAATTTTAGTAAGTAAGATTTTCACTACTCTCTTGAGGTTTTTTTTTAAAAACGAGAAGTGTTTAATTGAAAAATTCCTGGATATAAGTGATATTTTAATTCCAGCCGTACTGGTTTATCCCTCTTCAAATATTGTTCTAGAAACCAGGAAAGGGGAAAATACAAAACACCTTATATTGTTTTGACAGTTTTAAATATTTAAATTCTATCAAAAACAGCCTCCCGTTTCTTCACGCCTTCAGCGATTGTGAAACAGTTTAGGCAAGTTAAAAAAAATTTTTTTTATTGATTTTGAATAACGAGAGACTTTTAGACATTGTTTAGTTTTCCATGAACCCGGATGCCCCGGAAGGAGAAATTGCAGAAGCAGGGCAGAAATTTGTACTTACTCTATATAGAGGTGGTGAAGAGTCATTTGATGACATCAGCTATAAACTGTTTGCCAAATCACTGATTAAAACCAATTTAAATTTGGCTTCCCTGCGTCCAATACACGATGCCAGGATATCACCATTCTTTGAGATCAAACCTACAAGTTCAAACTTGGAATGGAAACTCAAAAAACCATTAGATTGAGGATGGAGTAGTGCAATCTTTGGGTTACTTCCAGTAATCACGAAGAAACAACCAGCTTCTCAACCTCGGCTCAAACAAAACAACATCTTGCAGTGTCACCAACGGGTGCAAAGCAGCGTGACCTGGAGCTGATGAGGGATTCGGTGTTTCGTTTTGTGTAAACGGACGTCGTGAACTGACTCTCCACCAACCATTGACGCGTAGAAGGGCAAGACTATGACTAACTACAGAAGCAATGGAAACACTGAGTGAGGATGAAGATAACCCAGGACAGGTGAAGCAGTGCAAACTGGAGAGAGTATGGATAATGCCCATGTAAACCCACTAAAACACGAGTGATCCTTGAATAAGTTACTCCACTGCCATAATTTTCTGTGTATAATATTCTATGTACGATCTGTAATATTCTATGTATGATTTGTAATGATCAAGATGTAATAGTCTCTAGAATTGTTCACGCCATGTTCTTCAATAATGATTTTCCGTCTCTTACTGTGGCATAATTATATTATTATTATTCTGTTTAATTTATGTTCTATAAATATAAGTTTGGAAAAAAAAAACCAATGAGTTGTTACCTCTATCAATCAAACAGTTAAACCACTTGGGCAAGCTCAACGATTTTCCATGACGCGTATGGTCTCCGGTGAAAACAAATTTCGTCCTATACTTACTGCACAATCAACCATTCCTTACCTTCTCGTTTCTTCCGCGTTAACCAAGGTGTTTCATTTTCTTCGTTTATTTAAAAAAAAAAAAAAACAGGTGTTCCACAGAGAAATATTTTCAGACCTATCTTTTATACAGTGGGATATCATATCCCAAACCCACCGCTTGACCAATACTTTTACTTTTGCTAATTCTCCTTTGGAATGCGAATGGTGTTCGCACCCACACTAACGAACTGACAGCACTACTCCACGACAAGAAGATCGACGTAGCTCTTATTACTGAAACAAGACTTACAAGCAAACGACCATTTACCATTCGACAGTACCAGACTTATCGAACTGATCACCCAGATGGAACAGCTCATGCAGGTACCGCTGTCATTGTCCATAACTCCATATCCCACCACATAGTTCCTTTGGTATCACATGATTTCCTTCAATCCACTGCAGTGTCAATCACAACCTTCACTTTTCCTCTTACACTAGCATCAGTGTACTGCCCTCCCAATAAATCCATTTCCAACTCATCTCCTTTCTAGACTCTATCGGACATCGTTTCCTTGTCGGTGGGGACTTTAATGCGAAGCACCAACACTGGGGGTCACGATCCACAAATACACGAGGACGTGCTTTGCTGTCTGCACTCACACGGAAACATTGCTCCACTATCACTCCTGACACAGCCACCTATTGGCCATCAGATCCCAACCGAAATCCTGATCTCCTTGACTTCTTTTTTTAAAATAGTTTAGGAGCACTAAACTATTCACTCAAGCGCCTCGATGACCTCTCCTCCGATCATAGCCCTTTATTATTAACCATTTCCCTAAGACCAATTCACAAACAGCCTCCTCCTTCATTTATAAGGGGCCCAGCTAACTGGGACCACTTCCGCCAGCTTCTTACAGAGTCCGTAAACCTAAAATTGTCCTAGCAAACATCCCAAGCCCTAGACGATGCAGTGCATTCTTTCACTACTCTGGTCCAGAGGTCGGCTTGGGAGGCATCGTCACCCAATCGTCACCCGAAAATCCACAATCGTAATCGTTTACCTCAGCATCTCAAAGATCTAATCCAATCCAAACGCCGCTCCAGAACAGTGTGGCAAAGATCCCGGCATCCTGTTGATCGCTGCACGTACAATCAGTACTGCCGATTGGTAAAGCGGCGATTGGCATCCTTCCGTTCCGATTCTTTCAATTCCTACCTCTCCTCTCTGTCCACCAGGGATAACTCCTTGTGGAATGTAACCAAAAAAATCCTAAAGTATCAACCTGTTTCACACCCACTCCGTCGTGATGATGGGTCCTGGGCGGCTTCGGATGGGGATAGGTCGGAGGAATTTGCTCTACATCTTACCCATACTTTCACACCTCACCTTTCTCATCAAATCCATACTCACAGCACAACTGTGGAAGATTTCCTCACTTCACCTATTCCTCTCTCTCTTCCACCAAAAGCCGTTAACCCCTCTGAGGTTAAATACCTTCTGAAAAACTTACCTTACCGAAAATCCCCTGGGTATGATCTCCTTACTCCTCAAATTCTCAAACAACTTCCTCCTAAAGCCATAATCTTCCTAACCTACATATATAATTGCATAATCCGAACGACGCACTATCCTCTCCTCTGGAAACATTCCATTATTGTCCTATTCGCCAAACCCGGTAAACCACCCAATGACGCCTCATCTTATCGTCCAATTAGCCTACTCCCTATCCTCTCAAAAATATTTGAGAAACTCCTACTAAAACGTCTACTTCCCATTGTTGAATCCAAAAACCTTTTTCCCACACACCAGTTTGGCTTCCGCCAATGACATTCCACTGCTCAACAAGGCCTTCGCGTTGTTGATCACATCTCCTTAGCCCTTGAAACCAAACAGTATTGCACTGCTGCCTTTCTCGATATAGCTTAAGCTTTTGACAGGGTTTGGCACGCAGGTTTGCTCTACAAGCTCAAAAGATATTTACCACAGACCCTTTTCCTAATCCTACAGTCCTACCTTTCAAACCGCTTCTTCCAAGTCCGCTGTGGCTTAGAATACTCACTACTAACTACTATCCCATAAGTGCATGAGTCCCACAGGGCAGTGTGCTGGGCCCCATCCTCTATAACCTATACACCGATGATGTCCCCTCTACTCCCAATAACTTCTTGGCCACATTTGCAGATGACACTGCAGTCTTGTCATCCCATCCAAACCCCGACATAGCATCCCATAACCTTCAAAAACACCTTGACGAGATCGAGTATTGGTGCAATCAATGGCGGATCAAAGGTAATGAAGCAAAATGCTCCCACATTACCTTCACCCTTTGTCGCAAGTCTTGTCCACTAGTTTATTTTAATTCTATTCCTCTCCCTGTATCCAAGACAGTACGGTACTTAGGCTTCCATCTTGACAAACGACTGACCTGGAACCCTCATAGGAGACTAAAAAGACAAGAACTAAACAGACGCTTTGGACAACTGTACAGACTACTTCAAAGGACATCCCATTTCTCAATAGAAAATAAACTACTAATCTACAAAGTTATACTTACACCAATCTGGACATACGGAATAGAGCTATGGGGGACAGCAAAAAAGTCGAACATCAAGCGTATCCAATCCTTTCAATCAAAAGTCCTGAGAACAATAGTAAATGCCCCTTATTATGTCAGCAACAAAACCTTTCATAACGACCTTAATATACCCTACATTCTACAACTCATCCCTTCCAAGTTTACGAAATTCCACAGTTGCCTTTTCAACCACCCTAATCCTGTAGCACAGTCATTGCACTGCACCACTCATCTCTATAATCCTCCTCGGAGACTGAAATGGCAGTGGCCTCGTGACCTGCTATAAACGCGTGACAGTGGGAGTCCTGGCAATGGCCAGTCTCTCCAATCATGTCCTGAGCGTCTGTGGCTCTCGCGCTCTTGGTCAGCCTCCACTGGCTAGTATCAGTGACGCGGCTGACGGAGGAGCGTGGGGGACTTCCCAAGACTCCGCTATCTCTTCGCGGTGGATTTGGGGGGTCTCTGGGCTGTCTGTAAATATTGTATGAATGAGCGAGTGAATGATGAACTGTAAATATTGTATGGTTGAGAGCATATATCTTAATTACTTATGGCCTTATAAAAGGCAGATTGTAATTATTGCACAATAAAGGAATTTAACTAACTAACTTTTGCTAACGACACTTCCTAATAACCACCATTGTGGTTTATATTTGTTTGGTGTAATTTTTTTGTGCTTGAAAATGGTAGTTTGAAATTAAAGGTGTTAAATTCAAATCACTGTTTTGGTTGACACCTAAAACTGATTTATTCTTTCGAAACTTTAAATGGATACGTATTATACAATTAAATCAGACCACGAAGAGAAAGGCTTTTTAAAAACACTTTTATTAAAGTACAAGCACAAGGTTGAAAAATAAAGAGATTGCCGTGAATGACTGAGATATGACGCGTGACTAACTGATAATGGAATGAGGGCGAGAGCCGCAGGCTCAGCCTATTTATAGGAGGAGGTCTTAACATGGATTAGTCAATGTTTAGTAGTAATTGTCGTCATGTAACTCCTCCCTCCCGAAGATTAAGCATTGCTCCGGAAATGTGCAAAAAGAAATCTAATTTTACTTAACAAGATATTTGGCACACACTCAGCATTCACAGTTGTTTTTACAGAGTAACATTCAGTTGAAAGTATTAATGATAAATAAATTTTTAAATGGATATCATACTTGAAGTAACATTGCTCTAGCATTATTAATTCTCAATTAATAAGAATCATTATAGTACGTAAATTCAAGTTTGCAGTATGCGTATAGTATACCAAAGGTACAATAATTTTTATAAAGGTGCATAAAGCGAACATAAAATTTCATAAGAAATAGCTTAAAAATGTAAGAGGAAACTTATACTTAACATAGTATTATTACTATTGGTTCCTCGATTTGATTAAATATTAAAGAAATTATACTATACAAAATGTAGCAAAGATATTAAATGGTATCGTACTGTATTTGATATGGCATTATCAAGATATACAGTATGAAATGAAAATTACTATTATCAATCTTAATGAATCAAATTATAAATACAAAAATTAAAATAACATTTTCTTATTAAATCAATATTAATCTGCTTTATTCTTATAACATTGGTAAACGCTTAAATACCAGAAAATAACTCCATTAATTATTCAATCATTTATACCTATACAAGAATAATTAAAATTATTAGTTCCTTACATTATATCTCGTTAACCGGTTAATGTATATAAAATATTAATTACAAGTAAACTTGTTGCTCAGAGTATATTCTAGAAATATTTTATGGTTACATTGTAATGGAAAGGTTTGTTCCACTTATAATTAATAGTTCTTACTTAATTACACATATGGATAATTATTATAGTTAGATTCTATGAAGAATAAACAATTGACAATTAGTCTCGTGCTTAATAGTTGTTGGCTTAGGTAATAATCCTTCAGTGTAATTACCTTGTATGTAACTGAAGCTTAAATGACGAATAGTCAGATACGTCTTTTAAACTAAAAGTAAATATTTGAATTCACAAAGCTGATTAGATGTAAAGGTTTAAACATCGCCTAGTTTAATTCTCGAGGAGTGCAATTATTTGACTTTTAATTCTTAAGCGGTAAACAACTTAATCCAAAAAATAAAACATAGCCAAATTCCAAATTTGCTATAATCTCTAAATAGCAGATTCTTTGTACCTTAAACGATCTGTAGGTAATTGTTTATAAATGGAATTAACATAATTCGTTCTGATATATATGTGAGTGAATAGCTATTATACTGAACAGTACACAACAAACTTAAAATATTTAAAACAATTTCGTGCTCTTCATTCAGATTTATAACTATCTTTAAAGAACAATTGATCAACTTGATACAAATTAAATTATCTAATGTTATAGCCGGTGGCTGAAATGTTTTCACAATTACATTCAATATAAACTAATATAAAGAATAATTGATATTACGACATATAATAAATTTGTCTTTTAGATACAACCAATACAAATGTAGCTTCCAATCTCTCTTGCCAAAAAACCAAATTCTTTAGAAACGGATAATATACGTAAATATAATATAAATAAATTTTTCTACTGAACATTATGACGTTAGATTAGCCAATCGAAATATAACCCATTCACAAATTTCCTCTATAATTAATTGATATCGTTTGATGATGATTTATTTGATTACACTTCATTAATTTTATCAATTTCGTCAATATATATTAAGTCTTGTTTATTACTTACTGCGGCGGCTACTAGGACCTGGATCATGATGAGTGTCCTCGTCATTGTCCGTAACAAAATATTTTTTCTTCTGCTTATTCGGTCTTTTAATGTTGTTTATGTGCGTGTCGCCTATTTTTATTTTGTTGTATAGTAAACTCTTTTTTGGTTTGATCCGGGGTGTTTTGGCGAATTCTTCTGAGTTAAGCTCAGGAGGTTCTTCACGGTTTTGGTTAAGTTTCTCATTACGGGTTTCTTTAATGAATTCTATTTTCTGTTTTACTTCCGTATGTAAGTCTTTTAATTGTTGAAAATAGTTATTGACATGTATCTCTTGAATGTCTTGTGTATCATACGAGTCCTTCGTCTTTCCGAATGTTATCTCATTTGGAGTTAACTTTAAATTTTGATTAAGAGTATTATTGTATGCTATCGTGCTTGTTTGTACGATTCTTTCGAAGTTAATCTTCTTGTTTTGATTAATGTTTATCCTCATTATTTCGTTGAAAGTGGCATGGCATTTGTTTAGTATCCCTAATGAATTCGAATAGTTTTTACTTGTATAATGGATTTCTATATTCGTTGCTTTGCAAAATTGTTGAATCAAGATGTTGTTAAATTCTTTTCCATGGTCCGCGCAAATACGCTCTGGTATAGGGTATAAGCTGATGTACTGTTCCAAGGTTTGGCATATAGTTAACGCGTTTTTATTGCTGATCACCTGAGTGTATAATCGTTTCGAGAAGGTATCGATGGTTGTAAAAATTATTTTTTTGTCAAACTGCAATAAGTCCATCATAATCTCCTGAAATGGTTTGTCTGGAGTCGGTGTTGTTAGGAATTTACTTTTGATTGGTTTTCTATCATATTTATTTGTTTTACATATTTCACACTGGTTTATTATTTCTGTGATCTTATCCTTCATATTCGGAAAGTAAATTTTTCTTTTTAATCTGTCGTAAGTCTCCAAAATCCCACGATGGCAGGTCTTTCCGTAATGATAATCGAGGATCGCCTGTTGTTGATTACTCACCTCAGTGATATCTTCACATAGCAGACAATATCTCTTGAGTATTACAGTTTTGTATTCTCTCTCAATTAATTCTTGGATCTGTTTGAAATAATCTTCGTAAATCTCGTTCAAAGTTCTGAAGTTTGTTTGACAGTATATACCATAGACTTTGTTTGGTCGTAATACTTCCAGCAGTAATTCATTTATTTTTTCGGGATCATTAATGTATAAGGTGTAACGATTTTTTTCAAATATTTTTTCGTAGGTAATCCTATTGGTCCCTCTTTTTATTATTATCTGATTTTTTTCAACGTTTATACACTTGTCGCTATCCACCAGCCATACCTGCTCATTGTTGCTAGCCTGTGAATGTTGTGTTATTAGGCTATCTAAGTCTTCGTTAGTTAATACCGGTAATTCTTCCGTTGGTTCTAAAGTAGTTTGATTATTTGTTTCCTCAAGTTCTAAGAGTTGATCTAAGAAATCATCGTATTCTTGAGTTCCTTCCTCTGGAATGCTAATATTAATTTCTACATCACCTTCTAAAGTGTTGATTTCATTTCTTCTCGAGAGACAGTCAGCGACATAGTTCGTTTTTCCGTTTATGTGCTTAATTTCGAATTCAAACTCCTGAAGCCTCCAAATCCACTTCATTATTCTACTGTTTCCATTTTTCATACTGAATACCCACGTTAGCGGTTTGTGGTCTGTCAACAGGAGGAACTTTGTTCCATAGAGATATGGTTTGAAATGTTGTGTGGCATAAACTATGGATAATAACTCTTTTTCTATGGTACTATAATTTTTCTCTGTTTGCGACAAGACTCTTGATGCGAAGGCAATCGGGTGTTCTACGTTATCAGTTTTCTGGCTAAGCACTGCACCGATTGCTTGGTCACTCGCGTCCGTTGTCAATATAAATTCCTCGTTCCAATCCGGATAGGCCAGTATCGGTGTATTAGTCATTTCCTGAATTAGTCGATGAAAACTGTTTTCAAATTCCTTTGACTCATAATCTTTTGTTTTAATGGCTGAAGTTAGAGGTCTCGTCATATGGGCATAATTTCTTATGAACTTTCGGTAATAACCTGTCATACCCAAAAATCGCCTAAGGGATTTTTCGTCTTTAGGTTTTTCGAATTCTAAAATAGCCTTTATTTTAATAGGATCCGTCTTTAATCCATCCTGCGTTACAACGTAGCCCAGAAACTTCAACTCTGTTTTGAAAAATTCGGTCTTGTCCAATTGGATGCTTAAGTTGTTTTTCTTCAAAGTCTGTAACACCCTTTCAATGTCATTTAGGTGCTCTTCTTCATTTTTTGAATAAATTATTATATCGTCGATATAAGCCATGGTTCTTGGTGTGTTCTCTATGGCCATGTTTATCATACGTTGGAAAGTTGGTGGTGCATTGCACAAACCGAACGGCATTCTCAGGAACTCAAAATGTCCGTCGTCTGTGCTGAAGGCTGTTTTTGAAATCGATTCTTCCTCCATTGGTATTTGATGAAACCCTGATTTTAGATCGATGGTTGTGAAATATTTGGCTCCTTTTAATTTATTGAGTACATCTTCTATGTTTGGTAAGGGGAATTTATCATTCGTGGTTTGCTGATTAAGTTTGCGGTAGTCTATGACCATTCTCACTTTCTTAATCCCACTAGCATCCATCTTTTTCGGCACTATCCATAGTGGCGAGTTATAAGGTGAATTGCTCTTTCTGATTATTCCATCCCTTAACAGTTTTTGTACTTCATCTTTAATTTGACCTTTGAATTGCTCGGGGTACCTATAATTTCTTGTGTAGATCGGGTCATCATTTTTAGTATTGATCCGATGTTTTAATAAATTAGTGGCTTGGAGTTTTTCATTGTCCTTTTTTATGACTTCTCCATTATTCGAAATTATTTTTATTAATTTATTAGTTAAATCTGTCGGTAGGTGTTCCGTTCTTAATGCGTCGTCTATTTCCTGTTCGTTGTCCATCAAGTTTAATTCGTTCTTTGAGTCATTGAATTTAAATGTATTGTCTCCGATCACTATGTGATTTTCTGTACAATCTATGTTCATTTTCAAATTCCTCATCGTTTCGAAGCCTAACAAAATATCGAACCTATTGGAAAATGGGTAGACTAAAAATTCAGTCAGTTGGTCTATACCAAGTGCATTTTTTATGTTTACCACAACGCTTGCATTACCGTCGTCGTAACCCGTGGGCGTTTTGATAGAAAATTCTTTTTTTCTTAATGTGAAATTATGTCTTTTCACTACGTCTGGATGTATATAGTTTTTCGTAGCCCCCGTATCAATCAACCATTTGTTTTTCTTGAAGTCTATGATGTATGGTAAATCATTTGTATAGCGCAGTTCTTCGCACTGTTTATTCACCGTATTTTGCTTATTATTATTTAAAATATTCTCGTCTAAAATTGTTCTTTTCCCTCTAAGGGAGGCGGATCGGTTTGTATTTGCTCTGAGTCTAAAAAACGGTTTTCCGAGCGGTCTAATTTCTCTTGTAAGTCTCTGATTATTCTGTCCTTATCGTCTTCAATATAATGTGCTCTATCGCTAGCCGTTCGCATGGAAACTGTCTGTGGATAGGATTGATTTTGTTGGTAGTTCATCGGTTGGTTCCACTCTGGATTTTGTCGTGGTTGGTTAAAATAGTTATGTTGTTGTTGTGGATTCCATTGCTGTTGGTAATTATATCTTTGGGGTTGCGCGTTGTTATTATTAAAGTTATATTGGTAATCGTACCTTTGTTGTTGTTGGGGTTGCGCGTTGTTATTATTGTACCGTGGTCTATATTGCTGAAAATTAGGATTATAATTATTGCCTTTGTATCCCTGATAATTGTTATTTGATCTTTGTCGGTATTGTTGTTGGGGTCTATTCGATTGTTTATTATACTGTTGTCTTGGTCTTTCCTCCGTTGCATCTTTATTAAATACACGGTTTCCGTATACCGATTCTACCACGAATGAGGCTTGTTTCCTCAAAAAGTTGTAAACATCGTTTAGCGTTCGGTGGCGTAGGTGCTGTAGAAATATTGCTATCGTCGGATGCAAGTTTTTAACAGCTTCTTGACTAATGTCGTTGTCGTAGCGTGCCATTTCTTGGTCCTTATCTCGTATCTCGTTATCTGTGTATATTCTTGAGTATAAATCACATCTTTTTATTTGCAATCGTTCGATATACTCAATGGGGTTTTCGTTAGGTCTGGGTTTTGTATTGGAAATCTCTCTAGCCAATTCGCAGATTGACCGATTGTCTTGGTAATGTTGTCTCAGGAATTCAAGTAGTTCCATTACCGAGCCAAACTGTTTATCGAACGTCGCGATTTTGGCGTTCCCCTCTAACTTGGTCTTAGCGCACATAAGGATAAGTCCTTCATTTCTGATTCTATTTGGGTTTTCGGCTTGGCAAAATCTAGTCAATAAGTAAGTCACGTTGTCAATGTATAATATAAGGTTTTCGGTTTTCCCATTATAACTCGGGATGAATGTACAGTCGCTGTTTTTAATTTTCTCATGCTCCATATCTGTATCTGTTTCGTTTCCGTTTATGTTTCTAATGGAATTTAATCTTTCGACCAAAGACATATATAAAGAATAAAAATAAGTTTTAAAATAAAATATAAAATAAGTTTTAAAATAAAATATAATATAATGCTGGTTTCATACCCTGTTGTAGTACTTCGTTCTAAGCGGTGTCTTAAGGCTTCTCTACTCCGGTGGTTGATAATGTTCGTTGACCTGAGCTTAGGATATTTGAAAATACCGGCAGTTCCTCCTTGAAGTCGGTGTGTTGAGTCTTGCTCCACAGTGACGTTCTTCTCGCAAGAGTAGCGACGGTCGGAATTTTATTGAATCGTCTATAATTGAATAAAATTCTAGTTGTCTGAACAGCCCTCAGGTCCCTGTTCGGGCGCCAATTAAATCAGACCACGAAGAGAAAGGCTTTTTAAAAACACTTTTATTAAAGTACAAGCACAAGGTTGAAAAATAAAGAGATTGCCGTGAATGACTGAGATATGACGCGTGACTAACTGATAATGGAATGAGGGCGAGAGCCACAGGCTCAGCCTATTTATAGGAGGAGGTCTTAACATGGATTAGTCAATGTTTAGTAGTAATTGTCGTCATGTAACTATACATATAATGTAAGAGTGTGGTATTAGATAATACATATATACGTAGAATTTTTTGACTTTCCTTCAAGGATACGCTTAGTAATACTTTTTTTGAATCAAACAGTCCAAGGTGTAATACAAAGTAGTCCAAACAGGTCAATAAGCTACCCACCGACCACTACTTGATTTCTTAGGTTAACCGTAGGTGGCAATGCCAACCCGAGCATTTGCTCAGATACGTAACACCTAGCGGGGACTAGAAGGCTTTAACTCCACTATTCCAGGTATCAAGATCTACAATCTTCACGTTAATCCTCTGTACTTGAGGTAAAATCAAACATTATACCCTGTAGAACACTGATCTGGGGCTCGTTCTTCGTTACAAATTCTTTACTGTAAACTATTAATTTGTTTTTAATTAATAAAATGTTTATAGGTTTTTATGAGATTGTTGAATGAAGGAATATACAAACAGCGTGAAAGATCGTGATTGATCGGCCGGGACGATTCGGCGTTATTTGTTTGAGTTTGGAGGGAGAGCATTGTCAAATAGTGATTATTACTAGCTTAAGCAGACTTGCGCGAGGTACTGTCTGGAATGATAGGTCCTGATAGGTACGGGCATCGAAGCACAGCTGCGTGGGCGAGTGTGAGGTCAACTCCCCGGCCCCTGGGAACTTGTCGTCCTTGGAGTGCAACGGTCCTCGAGCGGGCTCCACGGCTTCGGAAGTCGGCACCGCTGCGCTCGCTTAACCGTTTCCTTCTGTCTCAACGGTACCATCTCCTCTCCTTCGGGTAGCGAGTGCAATAGCCCATAGGGGATTCAAAGAGCAATGGACGGAACGCTAAGGAGATACAATCGCAAGAGAACTGAACATATCCTTACTTTGCAGAGCTATACAACTATTTTTGACTCCTGTACCAGCACACTTTTAGAATTTGCAGATCTATTACTTTAACATATTTTCTATGTATGTCTTAAAGAACGATTTATTTTTATTATGTAAATATGTTTACTTAATTTATAAAGAACGTTATTTATTATCATTATTTTATCTTGTAGTTGAGTAGAGTTTTATTTATGATAATTTGTTTGAACAAATTGTGCGTAATATTCTTCTGTATAAATTTTTTTATTCATTCATCATTTTTTGTAGCTTATTTTCGTACTCAATTAGGTTATTATTAAGCAATATCTGCAGAAATACTGCATCGTTCTAAATAAAATCAATAAAAATAAATACCACAAATTATACATATGTAAGTATTATTATTATTATGTTTATTGCTACTAAAAATGTTTGTTCATAAAAAGACAATGAATATATAATGTACTTTATACTTCTGTAACAATCGCAAATCACAGTTTAAAATTGTTAAAAAATTTAGAACCTACAGGGCCTATTTTAAATATATGCATTTACGTAGACTCTATATAGAATTCCATAAGTTTTAATAACAAGGGCATATGAAAAAAAAAAACTGTTGAGCTGAAAATATGTCATTTATAATATGTGAAGTAATACCTAAACATGTATATAAATTTATAATCCTAAAATAATATGGAAGAACTCACAGAAAATTTATTTTTTAAAAATACAAAATAATTACAAAACTCATAACTATCGACTTATGACCCTTAGAATTATCAATTATTTCATTGTTTTTTTTTAGTTGATTAGTTCTATTTATTTTTGAATACATTATTATTAGCTTATTGCTACAAGAGAATGCGAAATTTACTAAAATATAAACATATTTCTATATATGATAGGGCTTATACCATATAAATAATTCATATTTGTGTGGCACATAAATAAGATGAGGGATACAGTTCGGAGGAAAAGGAAACATGTAAACATTTTCGGCAGGGACGTTTTGGCGTAATTCGTAATCATTCCCATTCAGAATATTAGAGGAAAACATAAATGATACGGCTTGGTTTCGTAGAAATGACATGACTTAAACTTAAAATTGTCAAAGCCTTTGGTACTATTATTAAAAAAAAAAATTATAAAATAGCAAGTCCGCGATAGTTAATCCCATGTCGTTTAATTTATTGCTAACAAACATTCTACAACCTCTTCACGATTTTCCCTTATTCATCAATCTATGTAAATATTAGTGAAATGTACAAATATACCTGGTAAAGGTGGTTTATGTGAATTTTATCCAAATCCTCAAATAAAAAAAACACTATCTATAACCCCTGCCTGACATGTGGGACTGAGGTGCCTCCTGGGGCCTTGTTTTTTCCACTTATCCTCCCACAGGAAAATGAGTATCTATTTAAAATATATAGTAAGATTATAACCAAGCATTGGCCCAGCTAGAATCAAGATGAAATATATATTTACTAATATAACATTTATATATAACAGAAGAAAACCC
This sequence comes from Acanthosoma haemorrhoidale, assembly GCA_930367205.1. Classification (NCBI taxonomy): domain Eukaryota; kingdom Metazoa; phylum Arthropoda; class Insecta; order Hemiptera; family Acanthosomatidae; genus Acanthosoma; species Acanthosoma haemorrhoidale. Next base: position 89,308,335 of record OV884015.1, on the reverse strand, counting down.
CGTATTTCCCCCGAACCTCTGATGAAGATATAACATGGATTTATTTGCTTGCCTTGTTGTATGTCTTTTTTGGTTGGTGATCAAAAGATAAAAGCTAAATATGCTACGAAAAACGTATTAATAAGGATAATGTATACCTTTATTAATCAAATAAAAATACATTTAAAAAAATAATAGACTTTATTAATAGGAGTGGAAAGAAAAAATATATTATATCTATATAAAAAATAAAAGCTTAACAAAACTGCGTTGAAGGTATAGTATTTATATTTATAATAAACTAAAAGTAAAGGTGAGTGTTTGGAGTTTATTATGTTCCTTAGTCCAGGCAATAAATGTCATGAAATTATTGGTTTATTGTTCTAGGATTTCTGTAGTTTATTCCCCTTGCAATAGAAGACAGTTGTTATAAATGTACCAGGAGTATTATTTGAAGTTTCAATGCAGTTTGTTTTCATGAGGGCACCCACACTATCATCACTTGCAAGGTATTTTCTGAATTTATGTTGATACCTTCTCGTTGCCATAGAGATCGCCTAGAGGGACTAATCTTGTCACTTTTCTCGCTGTTTGGTTCAGAACAGAGAAGAAAATGTGAAACCCCCTATGAATCAAATGTGTGTTTCGAGGGGAAATTCCTTTTCTGTAGCGGAGGCATGTGATATGTTTATTACTAATAAATATGAGGCTGGAACTGGATCAGGATATTAGCTACGCAGAAGCTGTATTGGTCTCAGGCCAGACCGGAACCCAGCAGGCCCATAGTATATTTATAAAGGAGGAAGTGAACGCCATATACTTGAGGCACTATTTCTGGTTGTTTGGACTAGCGCTCCTTCTTAGCACCGCGTACACCGGATATTTAGCCAATACTTACCTGTGCCTTCTGTACAACAACCTGGGACATTCGCCTGAATATATTTCAGCAGTGGTTCGGGCAAGTAGCCAATTATTTCAACCAATATGGTTGATGTGGTGTGCACCGGCCTAAAACACGTTTAATTTTAAATGTATGCACTGTACGCAATGTTGGGTACTCAAAAGTAAAACCATAGAAGCCATTAAAACCATTAATAAAGAACCTATTAATAAAAAGTAGAATAACCTTTAGTAATGTATCTAGTAAATGGGAATTTTTGGAAAGAATTTTAATCTTGACTCATCAGATTGTTTTCTAGTACTAAGTCGAGTGCTTTTAGCAGGCTCATGAGATGCGTCATCAACGCACCAACGTGGAGTTCCACTTGGTCATTTCCACCAACTCTATTCATTTGCTTACCAAAATTTTGTTGTATTATTAAATAGTCTATTTTTAAAAAAGAATATTTTGTTTTAGCTCGTGAAAAAATGAAATCTGTACCAGTATTGGTAATTATTGATCTTAGAGCATTGGGAATGCAAAATTTGAATACAAGTATTAATTTTACAAAATAATAACAAGGAAGTCCTGTATAGAATTCATTATTGATTTTTTTTAAAAAAAGATAAATTTAACAAAACGCGATATAAAAATAAATACTAAGAGCATAGTTTGGGACCTATGACACCTGGGACCAGTAATTTACATCTGTATTTCAGCTATTTTCAGGAATACCTACATCCATTTGGAATTGAAAATGCCATTAATATAATATCACGACGATTAGAAGAGCTTCAACTCTGATCGCCATCAGTTTTACATAGCAGTATTATTGTTTTCAACCAGGCTGGTAGCAGCACTCATACCAAGGATGTACCAAGGCCTTTAATTGTTGTTTGTTTTAATTTTTTAATAGAATATATTTTTTGTATTAACAGTTTTTAGATTGTCTTAAAATTGTGAAAGAACAAATAAATTCTTATTTCAATTTACTTGTAAAGTAAGGAAATTGGAAGATGTAATTATGATTTTGTTTTTCACGCTAGTTTTTTTCTTTCAGATACAGTACAATCCCGATAATTCCTAATGCCAAGGGGCCAAAGGTTGATTATGAATTATCGATATTTTTGAAGTAGCGACCATTTAACAGCAATTCCACTTCCTTGCGGTAGAGGGATTTAAATTTTTTTGATGATACCCTGATTAAGAGGCTGAAGTTCAGAGATCGTGTAAGCCAGCTAAAAAGTTTTGGGCCGCGCAATTACACAGGCTACAGGTGTTTTGGTGACAGAGTATTTGGAGTTTATTTCATACGAATTTGATGCCCTAAATTCCAAAAGGGCATCAGTTTTTGCCAAGGAGCTCAAATTTCTAAAATTAGTAATACAATTATTACTATTCTTTATGTTAAAATTATTATAATTATTATTATGGTAGTAAAATACAAATTATGTTATTTTAATTTAAATCCATGGATCTAATAAAAAAAAACTAAACTCGGAATTTGTATTAATATATTATACAATCGATGAAATCAACTAGTCATTGAACACTTCGGAAGCTTCTTTTCCTTTCTTCAATGTATTTTGGAATAGTCCCTTTTTACACTCCACAAGTTGAGTCTGCCATCATGTGCTTATCCCATCTTCCTAGGTAGTGGCTCTCCATAGTTTTAATATCCTAGTGAAATCTTTTACCTTGTTACTGACTAGAGTCTCCCAAATTTTCAGGAGTACGGTCTTAGTGGCTATGTAAACGGAGCACCTTAATACTCACGTTACACCCAAGGGATTGTATTCATAACACTTGTGTATACTCTTTGAACTCATGGTGAAACGACATTGAACTGCAGTAAAAATAAAGGATGTCGAATTCAATGGAAAGAGACGAAAATGTAAACAAACCCAATTAAGAGAACTGAACAGTGGGAAGAACAATAGTAAATGCCCCAGCAACAAAACCCTTCATAATGATCTTAACGTTCTCAAAAATCCCTACATTCTTGAACTCATCCCTTCCAAGTTCATAAAATTCCATAGTAACCTATCCAACCACCCTAATTCCCTAGCACAGTCATTGCACTGCACCACTCATCCCTATAATCCTCCTTGGAGACTAAAATGGCAGTGCTATAAATAAGTGACAGCGGGAGTTCTGCCATGTCCTGAGCGTCTGTGGATCTCAACCTGGCTCTTATCCAGTGACGCCGCTGACGAAAGAGCGTGGGGGACTTCCCAAGACTCCGCTTCCTCCTTCGCACGTAAGGGAGGTGACAATCATGTGGATTTGGGGGGCCTCTGGGCTGTGTGCATATATAGTATGACTGAAAATTTAACTGGTATGAATGAGATCATTTATCACAATTACTTATAGCCCAATCAGGCTTTTTTTTTTTTTTTTTTTTTTTTTTTTTTCTTAGCTCTTAAACTAAGGATGTGGGAAAAATAAAGGAAAAACGTAATATTTGGCGCCCAACGTGGGGCCAATAACGAAGTAATCTGGCTAAAGGATTATTTAGATAGTGTCACGAAAATTGTGTTTAAATTTAATATAAAGGTTAGGGCTAAAGTTAAAAATTGTATTTGTGATTAAGATTCATATTGATAGAATTCAGTCATGGAAAAAGATAACCAAAGTTTAAATTATGATTCAAATGAGCAAAGTATAATTAATAGATACGTAGATAAGGAGGAGAATAAGATGGAAAAGATGTTAAGATTAATGATAGAAAATAAACAAAATTTATTAGAATTAAAACAAGAAAATAAACAAAATTTACTAGAATTAAAACAAGAAAATAAACAAAATTTATTAGAATTAAAACAAGAAAATAAACAAAATTTATTAAAATTATCTAATAAAATCGATAAATTGGCGGATAAAAATAATGAAATTTTTTTAAAAATTGACAATAAATGTGAAAGAATTGAACAAAAGTTACAAAATTCTTTCAATGATTTAAATGTAGACATGGATGAAAAAATACATAATTTAGAAACGGATTTAAAACCGGAACTGAAAAATCAGAAAAATGATTTTTAAGAAGTTAACTTAGAAACCGAAAATAAACTCATAGATCATGAACAAAATTTAATTAAAAATGATTTAGATACAAATAAAAAAGAAAATAATGATAAAAGTAATAAAAAAGAGAAGGAAATGGAGGATATAAAAAGTATAAAGGAACAAAATACAATTAAAATAACTAGTAATTCTAGTGAAATTAAATCGGTAATTAATCGTGATATAATACGAGTAATTAATACTCATGATAAGTTAGAGGTTCAACAATTTAAAAAATCTGACCCAATAAAAACCTTAAGTAAATTTAAAAATACAATAGGTAAAATTTTGGATTGGGATAAATTAGAATTTAAAATTTCATCTCATTTTAGTGAAATCTCCTTTTACTAATTTAGTTGGAACAACAGGAAAATAAGAAAAAGGAAAGACTTTAAAAATAATTACAGGTATTTTTTTTATACCATTGAGTATAATTATAAAAAGAAAAGAAAAAGGTTATATTTATTATTATGAAATAATGATAATCGGATGAAATATAAAACTTGATCTATATAAACTATAGAATTAAAGTTAATTGAAAAACTCATTATAAAATATTGTAAATCAGACAAGTAAAAACTTGAATTGAAATTTATTGTATTGCATTAAAATGTTTATTTGGACAATCAAATATGTTAACATCTATAGAAAAAATTTAAAATTTAAAATTCATTAAAACCTTATATGAAAATAGTCTCAATCGGACACATGTAAAAACTTTGAAATTGAATTTTATTCTAATGTACTAAAATGTTAGTATGTTTATTTTGTACAATCAAGTTGGTAAATGTTAAAAGCTATATAAAAGTTTGAAATTTAAAAGTAATTAATACTTTATTATGAAGATATTGTCAACCCAGCAATGTAAAAACTTGGAATTTTTAAATTTATGGTACTATAGTTTAAAGTTAAGATGTCTGTAAGGTACAATTACATTCGTGATGGTTGAAATGAAAAATGTAAAATTTTGGTGACACATAATTTGATATTGTCATTTAGTTATAAGAAAATGCAAATTGTTAAAGTGCTAAAAAAGTGAACAGTGAAATCAAAAGTAAAGTGGAATGAAAAATTTTTATTGACAAGCTGAAAAAATTTTTAAATCGGAGCGGACCCGAATGTTGTGATATTAGAGATTGTGGAGTTTTTATATAATATTTATTCCAACTCATCAAGAAGGCAAAATAAAAACAAGTGAGAGTGTATGAAAAAAACAAAGGATAGTATACTGGTTGTTGTGATGATGATTACACAAACATAATAATTCACTATCTAGTTATGGGACCGGCCTGGTGTATAGGTGTCTGGGTCTAGTTATAATGGAAAAACTTGTATAGTATAGTTGTTGTTGTATCATAAGGAACACACACAAAATTACTCTCTAGTTTTAGCCAGTTATAATTAGTTGTTGTTGTGGTTCTAAGAGAACACACACAGTTAGACACTGGTATTGGGATCGGCCTGTGATACATGTCAGCTGTAAATTGTAAGTCAGAAAGAATTTAAAATTTCTTTTGGTTAGTGGTATTGGACGTGGCAGAACCAAGAAGAGCCATTGCAAGAAAAGAAAAAGAATCGATTTGGTTTGGAAATAATTAATGAGGATAAAAGAAGAAGAAGAAGCAAAATTGTAAACAAGTATTTATAAATAATTAATTTAAGTTTGTTTTTTTTTAATTAAATTCATCTTTTTGCCAGATTTATTTTTGTTAATAGAACCTAATAGTAAATAAAATAAATTTAAAGTTAACAATAAAACTAATATATTTGAAGAACGCAATATTTTGAGTTTAAGGCCCAATCAGGCTTATTCTTAGCTCTCAAACTTATAAAAATAGGATGTGGGAAAAATAAAGGAAAATTATTTTGGGCTAATGAGTGCCTTTCACTAAGGGGAGTCCCCCATTTGAAGGATGTATGAGAAGGATATAGGGTGTGGAATGCCTAAAGGAGGCGGGTGGAATCGGGAAGGTAGTGAGAGTCTACCGAGGGTGGAGCCTAGGGGTACCTAGGCAATGGTTTGTAGTCGGCCAGGTGAAGCCTGGCCCGCCCCGGCAGGGGCCTGAAATAAGTCCCCAATCAGGCAGATTGTAATTTTATCATAATAAAGTTGTTGTTAATCAGAAGGAGAAGGTTTTTTTTCTAACAGACGGGATTGTCAACAGAGACTTATGAATTATAAAACATTTAAGTGGTCTTGGGTACATAAATCATTACGAAATACCAAGGGGAACGAAATGCGTTATTTGTTTTTTTTACGAATGACGATGGACCAGCAGTTTATTAGGAATAAGCCGAATTCACGAATTAACGGGATATGAGTCACCGGGATTGTCCTGTACTTGTTTTGGAACGGCTAGGGGGAAGGCAGACATAATCTTGACCATCACCTAAACGTGGAGTATATGTATAATTAATGCCAATCCGCTGTTTCAAGTTCATGCCTATTCATTAGGGGCTCGGACCCGGATGTCTGCAATCAAGGCTAGAACAATGTTGGGTAAAAGTAAGCCATGCCCGGGACATGGATCGTGTGAGCTTAGCCTCAGAGTTACATGGCTCGCTGATGAGTGCTCTCTCAGCCCCGCCTACATAATCTCCCATTGTCTGTCTAACTAAAATTTGGGTCATGTATTCTGTTTAGTATAATTTAAGTTAAATGTTTTGTCAATTTATTTTGTTTTACATACATACATACATACATACACGTATATGTTATATTTCAAACTAGAAAGGTCTGTATTTGTATGTTCAGTCTTCTCTTTATGTCCTATATCTTTAAGTAGTTTTTTAAGGAGTTCCACTTAAGTCCTCAACTGTACTAATTGTGTATAGAGTCAGCGCATTAATTTTATATCTAGATAAAGTAAAGTTAATATTGATCTTTACATTTATAGTTTATAGAACTGGTTCTAAACCAATTCTTGCTTTTTTTTTTCATATCCCTTCTTACAAAATATACATTCTACAAACGAATCTATTTACAAATTATTTTTGTATTTCCTGTAGCATCGCTACATTATATACAGGTTCTCGGGTCGTCACGAGGGGGGTGCCTAGTTACCCTAGCCCTGGTGACAAAGTGAGGGTTGTTTGAGTTTATAACCTGGGCAATCGTTTCATGACGGCTTTACTATCTGACTCCATTTTTTAATAGGTATGTGCCCCGACAATGCACTATGTTAAGGAGAAGAGGTATAGGGTAGGTAGGTAGGTAGTTTGTGTGGTCTTGGAATGACCACGAACTCACACTCGGTATTTGAGGGTAGGCGAAATCCGTTCGGATCCCAAAGGCGAGTGTGAACCGGAGAGAGGCAGACTGAATCGCCGTGGGAAACACTGCTTGGTAAGTTTGCAGGGCCACGACAACCATTGTCCACTAGGGAGAGGTCTCTCCCAAGGAGGTGCTAGATTTAACGAGACGAAGGCAGAGATTCCCAGTAGGAAGGTGTGGGGTCTGACAACGCCGGACTAAAACGTAGTGAGGCGAGGAGAGAAAGAGATGCAGAGGTTTTTCATAAAGAAGCACCAAGTTTCAGAGTTTCAAGCAGGGCAGCCACGAGCCAGTTAGTTCCCAGGAGAATGATATACAGGTCCCAAACCGCCGGTCTTGTCAGTAGCCAATAAGGATCGCTTTTGTAGTACCCAATGATGCGGTTTCCTTTGTTCCCTGACGGAGCCGGGAGTGTCTCCCGGCGGTTGGGTCTCATACCTGCCTGACAGCTGGTATCCCAGCTCATATAACTAATTGGCTCCCACGCATTTTTTATTATTGTACATATTTACAATGATTTATATTTTGGTAATGTTATTTACATTTGTTTATAATATATATATACAATAGAGTATGGGGTGATTTATCTTATGTAGTTAGCGGTCGCTACACAGGTTTTGTTATTTTATAAAAAATATATAATGGAATAAACAAGTATAATGATACCCATTATACGTGACTGGACTGAACTGACTCTAATAAAGGTGATGGGGCTACCCTATTTGATCAAACTTAGAACTAACTTACATTTTTTTTTCTTAACCCATTTAATTAAACATTTTTAACAATAATTACAATTTTCAAATTACAAATTCTCAAATTAACAATATTTTCTCCTCTTTCTGCGATACGCAGATGCATTTGAATGAGGTTGGGTTACATACAATCTGGTTGAAGTTAAAATCACAATGAAATGTATATAATGCTAGGTGATGGGGCTCACGTTCAGTTTACAAAATGGGAGAAAACTTATAAACGAAAACCTAAACCTAGAACCTAAGACAAAAGCGTTCCTGCCGCGACGGCGTCCTGCCATCTATGGGGGAACGGAGTGGGGGTCATAGTGTTAAACACCGGGTTTGTCAGGTATTTGTCAGGGAGTCAAAAAATTTGATGTCAACTTTGGATGAATTCATCCACCGTAGGCAGCTCAAAGATCTCGTGAAGCTCACTGTTGCTCCGCTGTTCGATTGAAGTATGTCTGACCACTTTCATCAGTATACCGTTTTGGAATTGTTGGAGTCGCCGAGCTGTCGTATACGTCAGATAGCGAAATAGCGGTGCACCATACAGGAGAGTAGGCCTGAGTATGCTCTTGTAAATCAATAGCTTGAGACGCAGTGAGAGATTGGGGGGAAGTTTAGAAATGCGTAAGCCGGTAAGACTTCGTGCGAGTTTGCTTCAACTTCTCCGCAAAATGGTTACTAAAATGTAGGTGTCGGTCCATTTTAATTTCCAGATATACTAGGTTGTTGGATGGTCAAACATCTTGTGCGTCTCCGGCGGATGAACACACTCACCGACGGGACATGAAGCAACGGGTGCAGGCCAGTGAATTATAATTTGCTTTTAATGTACGGAACATAGATCCTCAGGCTTCTATTTACAAATTATTTTCGCATTTCCTGTAGCATCACTACATTATTTACAGGTTTTGTTATTTTATAAAAATTATATAATGAATAAACAAATATAAGAATGCACATTATACGTGACTGGACTAAACTGACGAATGAAGGCTGGTGATGGGGCTCACATTTTTGATCAAATTTAAAACTAACTTAGATACTAATTTTTAACCTAATTTTCCCCCGATAGTCTGTTGCTATTGATGCAGGAGGGGTGGTGGGGCCATAGTGTTAAACACTGGGTTGGTTAGGTGCTACGAGTCAAAAAACTTGATGTGTCTCTGGATGAACTCGCCCACCGACAGCACGCCAAACAACGGGTGCAGGTCAGCTTTCTTTAACCTCTCGAGGTATGTCGGACCACTTTTCGCACTATCCCATTCTGGAAATGTTGGAGACATGGCTGTATTGTCAGTCAAGTGGGTAAATAGCGGGGCACCGTACAGCAGAGCTGGCCGGAGGACACATTTATAGATAATTAGTTTGACACGAAGCGACAGGTTGGGTGAAGTTAGCAAGTGCAATAGCCGGTAACACCAATTCTTAGAAACAATTTCTCGTATGGCGTCAAACCACATTCATTGAGAGCCTAAAAGCACATGTCACCCTTTAATAAACTTACGACCTGCTCTAAACCCTTTGTGCATTTATTTACTTGTAATTAATTAATTAATAACCATTTTCTATGTCTATTGAATTATTTAAGTTTTAACTGACAAAAAGAAAAGTATTACTGGCTCCCCAAAGATAGGTTTTTTTAAGTTATCTAGGTCATGAATAATATTACTTGCTGGTCCGTTTACAGATTACACTCACAAAAAGACAATAATATCGGGATTACTAAGTGTGTATAATGATACCGAAAGGTATAGAATTTTGCATACTTCTAACTTATGGAACTTATCATTCACGTTCTTGATGCCCCCCCCCCCGCCCAAACATCTATTGAACTATTTGATGATCGATGTAAACAAAATAAAGAAACTAATAAATGTGAACTAATAAAGAAAATAAAAATTTTCTGGAATAGAAATGTTTATTTGAAGGAAATTACAATTTTCTCAAAAAGGAAAATAGGTAATTTTAGTAAATGACTTCATTCGTATTCATATTTGCAAATTGGCATTTACTATCTCGTTTATTTCGTGTTTAAATTTTAAATTCATACAACATAGATAGATAAGCAAAGCGGAACAATCCCCCCCCCAATTGACCCGTAGAATTGACACCTTCCTGGCTATGGGAAAGGAGGCGATGATCAGGGAGATCTCCCACGCAACTCCTACACACAAATCACCGCTACGTGGTAAACAAAATGGTAAAAATAGATATCTTATTGTAAAAAAAACACAAACAAACAAAAGTACAAATACAAAAAAAAGTAAATAAAGATAGGACTTTTTCATTAGCAAGAATATCAGTTACTGAATGTTGTTAGTTATTAGGGTTTCTTTTTTTTGAATATTTATAATAACTATAAACTTTTTAAATATTTCTGTTTGTCTGTTATGGACTTAATCAGAGCCCTGTTTGAACTTTAGAAATGTAGAAGAAATGCTACCATCTTCATAAATTATAATTAAGTGTCATTAATTGAGTCGTTTATTTCTTAAATTAAAATTCTATCTAATACACTATATTTGGCCTCACTGCCGGAGTAATATTAGTTACAGTTAGTTTAAAAATTAAAATATAACATAGAAATGTAAATTTTAAAACAGTTAGCTTGTGTTTTTGGAAAATGAACTTTAATGTATCATATTTGACTTGAATTGTATCCTTAAACGTGCACTGAAAATTTTTGTTTGGATGTGAACTGGGCAAAGATAAAAACATTTATTATTTTATATTTCTTTCCTGTACAGCTAGGCTTTTATGAGAGGGAGGTTATGGGGACACTGTTTAATAGCAGAGCTCCGTCGATCCATGTACGACCAATTGCTGAGTGAATGAGGCATAGCAACCGGCTGTCTTGGTTATGGCCAGTTGTTTACCGTGCAACATGAGAGCATGGCCTGAATTTAACAAATTTTAGTTTCTACACCTTCAAGACTTATGGCACATATAAAAGAATGGTTCTCATTTTATTAATCGCAGTGTGTTTTCTTTGTGTGCTGCAATTCAAAGAAGACTAAACTTTATTCTCCTGACGTTTGAGCTTGGGTTTACTTATTTCATCCGCCAAAGCGTTTTTTTAACTTAAAATAATGCTACGCACTTTAGTGAACAGTGGTGCATGTTAGTGGTGTGAGTGGGATACGCGCATAGTGAATGAGGGGCGCTACGCGGGTGGGCGCTGGCTGGAACAGCGCAGTTTGCGGGCTAATCTGTTCGGTGATTGCCGCAGTCTCGGTCGTGGTTTTCTCTCTTATTCAGGCATTCTTTCTCCAGCCAATCACCTTCCGCTCTCCGGTGGATCCGTCTGTGTCGGCCAGCTCCAAGTTCCTTCTGCCAACCACTCTCGTAGGATCAAGCTTCATAAGAATTCTTTATACAAATAGACATTAGATGGTATGCTAAATAAGCTCACTTTATAAGATTTACTCTAATTTAATTTCCTTGCTGTAGACCTGCGGATTACAGGCGTGGTTTGTAGGATACTGCAGTAGGGTTAGGGTAGGGTTGAGCAACCACTTGCCAATTGTAGGAATGCTTATGAAGACATAGGAATGTTTGTGTTATTTGAAGCCTAAAACGTCTTCATGCTGCGTTGTTAAATATGTTCTAGTGGATAAAACTATTTTTTTTTAAATAAAAAATAACGTACTTGCTCTTGAAATTAATTCCCCCTGCAGTATCCGCAATTCCTAGCTAGTCAAGAACGAATACTGTTGAGTAATTTACCATAATCGAAAACTTAAGCGCGAACTGATCGAGCACTTGTATTCCTATCATTTCGATGGAGTATCCCTTCACCTTCCACTTAACAAATTTATTCCGCTTCCATCTGCATTTGAATATTCTTGACATAATGTATACTATTAAATAATGTATAAACAAAAGAATCAAATAAGGATTTAATATTCTATTCCAAGGCCAAATATATGTGCATGCAAATGGACTTTGGTAGCAACCCACTAGTATATCGTTGGTTTGGAAGAAGACCGGTACAACTTAAAAACCATTAATTTTTCAGGAAAGATTTGTTTTTCTAAAACTTTCATTATTATATAATATCTCGTCACATAGCGTTATAAACTGCAAGAAAAGCCTGCTCTATTGCAATTACAATAGGTTATTACTCCATATAACCACTTTCATCTATTCCTGCAATGATATCAGTGACTTTCAATTATTGAGACAGTGCCAGACGTCTTTTAAACCAACGATAAATACACCGGTTAAAACGAGGATTAGTTGTCTAGGAGACAACTCTAGGAGAGAGATCCAGGGTTTATTTTTATTTGCATCAAATATTCGTTTACATCGTTTGTAAACCAAATTGTATTTTGACCCGATGAGGAGTTTTCATTGAGTATCATCAGGATACTTAGACGCATACGTATTAGGTCGTACTCCAGCAGTACAACACTCCATGATCTCGTCAGGCCTGGTCTGTCGTTGGTACGCTGATTGTGGGTGGGTTGTATGCGCGTACCGTATTGGTTTATATATAAGCATGTATTAAGTAACAGTATCTGTATCTGTTATTGTTCGTAGTTATTGTAAATACACACACACACCACACATATAGAAATTTGGCAGCTGCATAAGACACATATAGATATAGAAGGTCCATGAACTCAATAACTGAGTTGTTGTACCCTTGATTGAATTTACAGAAAATATAATATTTTAAACAGAACAACTAAATTTCACAAAACGTGAAAAACGTCAGTCATCGTGGGAAATTGAGCTGTCATATAATTGTAAAAAACAGCATCGACATTTTGAACGGTACTCAATCAAGTTTAAACTATGTTGTATCATCGAAAGTTTTACTTTAAAGAGGAAAAAAACTTTTTTTACTAATTAATAGACGTTTTTGTAATATAGAGCAACTACAAAAATGATACAAAAATTATAAAAATTCACGGCTTCCTTAAAAGCTTCTAGACTAATATCCATTCATACAACGCTAGTTGCACGAATGCGGGCTTAGGATAATACTGCTCTGGTCACGATTCCTAAATTTAGCCTTGGAATTGCTGTTTACTGTTTGTACGAACAATGCGCAGTACCTTAAAAACTATCATTAACGTTAAAATTTGACTTTTCCTTCTTTTCAATGCCGTGCGAACCAAAGGCAACCAATGCTAATCAATTAAATAATTCAAGATATGTAATATATAAAGTTTTTATCGTCTATTTACATGTATATAGACTATATATTGAGATGTATAAGTTAACGATCGTCAACGAAAAACGAGAAGAAAAAGGAAAGAGGTTGAATGTAGTTACTGAACGAGAGTTGTCACAAGACTGTTTTTATTTGAGCTTTTAAAGCCTCTCTAAATACATTCGGGATGTTTACATCCCGATGACTTAAGGATTAGGCTGGCTGCCTACGACGTCCGAACCTTAACTCCCCCCTGCCAGTTTACGCATATCTCTTCGTAAACTCCAAGGTCCGCCGCACTCAGCACACAGCCTGTAATCCATTACATCACGTTTACGGTCTAATATATTCATAGTCCTCACAAAAAAACAAAGAAAAGAGATAATACAGAAATAAAACAAAAATAATAATAACAAAAAATAATACATTCGCCCTGGACCCGGTGGCTGCCAGGTAAAAAAAAATGGAACATCCACAATATAAATAATGAAAACAAAAACTCTCTCTGAGCAGCACATGTGAATGTGAACATGTGAAACATATGATTCCGGATCAGTTGCTCCGTATCGGATCGAGGGCACACCATCTTACGCACATTCAACACCCTCCCCCCTGTGTTGGGAGTTTCAACTGTTCAATGTGAACGGTTCGCCTCTTCTTTGGGGTGGTCATACTCTCGATGGTCACGAGATTATGTTCCCGAATTATGATGACCTTAAAGGGCCCCTCATACCGAACAAGTTCCTTACTACGATTTGACACGACTTTTCTGTACACAACGGTCCCAATCGATATTGCTCCTATGCGATCACGCACCTTCAAATTTGCCCGTGCCACGCGCTTGGATTTTTCGCGCATAATCTTATCGCGTACTTTGTACCACATCTTTCCGAGCTGTATGTGAGTGTTATGGAGCTGTGCCACCATTCCCTCATCCGCCACCGTCTCTGGCCAGTTCCTCGGTCTCACTCGTAATCCAAACAAAATTTCGAAGGGTGCTAACCCCGTCGTGGCATGTATCGAGTGGTTGTATGCCGCCACCGCCATTGGCATCGCTACGTTCGCCGACAGGCCTTTATCCACCTGGTACACGCGTAAGTGGTCGCTGAGGGTGCTGTGTAACCTTTCGATGGTTCCCCTGCTCTTGGGATGCCCGGGGGTATTAAAATGCCATACCACATCCCGTTTTTGCATTTCGGCTCTCACGGTTGCATTGTCAAACTCCCGTCCCCCGTCCGACGAGATCCTCTCTGGTATGCCGTAGAACTGAAACCATGTGTTGAGGGCTTGTAATATGGAATCTGATGACTTGTCTCCCACCGCGTAGGCCATAGCCACTTTGCTAAATGGGTCGATGATAGTGAACCCCGCCACGTGAAGGTGTCCACTTGAATCTCCGTCAGTGGTGCTTCTGCCGTGGGTGATTCCTCCTGGAGTCCCTGCGGGGGATGTCTATCATATTTCGTCTTCTGACAAACTTCGCATGCTCCGATTACCTCCTGAATAGTCCGCTGCATCCCCCACCAAAAATAGCGCCTTCGTAGTGCTTGTGCCGTCTCCTGCCCACCGCGGTGGTTGGTTTTTCCTTGGTGATACGCCAGTGTTACCTCGCGTTGCTGTTCCTCGTCCCGCAGGGTTTGGACCACGGAAAGACACCGAATGAACGAGCGATCCACCCCCAACAGCTCTTTCTGCCACAGCTTTTTAATTTTGTCCCACACAGTCTCGTTGCCCACGAATAAATGGTGTGTTTTGCCGGGTTTGGACACGTCCTTGAGAGCCTGACAAATTTGATCTCCTCGAACTCCCGGTGGTGACCAAATCGTCGCGATCTGACTCCTACCGTACGTACTATGGAGTATTTTCAGAGCACCCGATGTTTGAGTTTTCCATATGATCTGCCTCCGCTTATCATTGATAATTTCGTCCGTCGTCTCCATATCACGCGGTCTCTCTCCTATAGACTCGTCTGATGGTGTGTCCGCACTCCTGTCACTATCTTTCCGCGTGCTGCTCCTGCCCGCTTCTCCAGGCGTCCATTCCTCAATGAACTGCCTCATACCGCTCGATGTTTCCCCTTCTTCTATGGCGTTCACCATAATAGCGCGCGACAGCCAATCTGCCACGACGTTGTCTTTGCCTGGCTTATATACAATATCCAGATTGTATTGGGCTAAGAATTCCTTCCACCTTGTTACCCTTGAGGAGGATTCTTTGAGTTTTCCGACCCATTGAAGCGGTCGGTGATCCGTATGTATTCGAAACCTTCTGCCAAATACATACGGACGGAAGTGCCCAATGGCCCACACTATCCCGAGGAGTTCTCGTTCCAGAGCGCTGTACCGCGCCTCCGTGTCCGTCAGGCGTCTGCTCGCATAAGCCACCGGTCTTTCCCCGTCTTCGCCTTCTTGTGACAATACTGCCCCCAAGGCATAGTCGCTTGCGTCGGTGGTGATCGTGAAATCCTTCTCAAAGTTAGGGAAAGCCAAAATCGGCGCCTCCTGCAAACGTGCCAAGCATTTGCGGATATTCTGCTCTATCAGCGGCGTGATCATTATCCGTGCTCCTTTCCGTAGTAAATTGTTAATGGGTACCATATATTCTGCCATGTCCGGCACGAAACGGCGGTAGTAATTGAGCGTGCCCAGTAATCTCCGAATCCCTTTTACATCTTTTGGCACCTCCATTCTCTGGATCGCTTCTACTTTCGTCGAGTCTGGTTGAACCCCTTCCTGTGAGATTGTGTGCCCTAAAAAACTAATCTGCTCCTGCCCCAGTGACGATTTGTCTATTGACAGTTTCAACCCGAAATCCCTTAATCTCTCAAATACGTTCCGGAGGTGTTGAATATGTTCCGATTCCGTTCGGCTGAAGATCAGCAGGTCATCCATGTAAATTTGGCACATATTTTCGTCCATTCCTCTCAGAAGTTCGTCCATGAGACGCTGAAAGGTTATTGGAGCATTTTTGAGACCGAACGGCATTCTCGTGAACTCAAAATGCCCTCTTTCAAACGAAAACGCCGTTTTATGTTGGTCATGCGCAGCTAGTTTGATCTGATGGTACCCTGCTTTTAGGTCCAATGTGCTAAAAATTTTTGCACCGTTTAGTCTGTCTAGGATGTCTTCGAACCGCGGGATCGGATATTTTTCGTCCAGGGTATTATCGTTAAGTTTCCGAAAATCCACCACGACTCGGTATTTTTCCTCACATTCTCCCGGTCGACTTTTCTTTTTCACTGCCCACAAAGGGCTATTATACGGAGACGTGCTATCTCTGATAATACCTTGGCGCTTGAGATCCTCGATCTCCTTTCTAATGTATTGTCTGAGCGCTTGCGGATACCGCCTCTCCTTCACATACGTCACCCGCTCTACTTTTAACGGGATCTCATGTAGCGTTTTCCCCGTTGCTCCTAGCTTGTCCCCTTCAGCGAAAAAAATATCCCTAAACTCGCTCCTCAGACTCTCCCTCCAATCCTCCACTCTCTTAACCGCTCCTATTTGCTCCGTTTCGCCCCTTACGCCCCCCCGGCTTCGATAGGTTCGCTTCCCTATTTTGATCCTCCAGTTCTCCCCCTCGTTTTTGATGCGCGCGCCTACTTTTCCCAGTAAATCACACCCCACTATTATCTGGTATTCCCGTGGCATGTCTTCCACGACGTGTACTTTTATGTCACCCATTACTTTCGCCCATTCTTCCAGCCCCACGACCGCTTCTCCCATTACTTCGCAGGGTCCCCCAAGAGTAAGTAATTTACACTTACATACCTTGATCTGGTGTGCCCTCTCTCCTCTACGCAACCTCTCTAACGCACCACGAGATATTATTGTATTGGTGCTGCCAGTATCAATGAGGCACCTCTCCCCCTTCCCGAACTCGATAATTGGCAAACCACACATCCTTTCCCGCACTGTATTGCACCTTAGGATGCGGTCGCCTCTCTGCTGCCACTCTCCTCAGGCCTCCGTACGCCGCTCCCATCTGCGCGAGGGATTCTTCTGCCACTCTCGTCGTCTGCTCCCGCTGCGCTTCGACTCCTCTCCGTCTGTCTCCGACGTCCCTGATGACTCGTCGCCCGATGATCCAATTTCTCTTGGTGTCGCGCTCCGCCTCTCCCGGATTTCCTGGTTGTTCACCTCCATTGGTTCTGCTTTGTGAAATTCCCTTCTACGAAACAAGTATGGACATTGTCTTGCTATGTGTCCTTCTTCCCCACACTCAAAGCACTTAGTGCGAGGGCACTGAGCTACCAGATGGCCCGTCTTTCCACAACCATGACATTTCCTTTCTTCTTTCCGAGGTGCGTACCTAGGCCTCGTCACTCCCAATCTTCTCTCTCTTGTCGCTCCCCTGTCTCTACCGGCAAACGGCGTTTCCTGTCTCCTCCACACTGCTTTTGGGGTCCTGTTTCTCCTATATGGGATCTGGCTCCAATCGTTGTCATCTTCGTTCATTTTTACTTCTTCTTCCCTTGCGCTAGCATCTATCATCGCCTGGGCGCATTCGAGGAACGATCGCTCATTAGGGAACCCTTCCTTCCTTCCCGTCTCCTTCGCTAATTGTACCTTTAAGATTGTTGACAGGAATCCCATCCTGCCCTCCACTTCATCGGCGCTAGTTGTCTCCCTCATTTTCTCATTTATTTTATTGTAGCGGACAACCAGGACTGCAGCATACTGTCCACTATTCTGTCTCGGAGATTTCATTTCTCGAAACATTTGGAATATATCCTCCTCTGGGGTCCATCGTCCCCCCCATATGTTTTTTTCAGTCTCGTCTTTACTATCTCCCACGGGGTTTCCTCGTCCGCCTGTATCAGGTTCAGCACCTTCCTTTTCACCCTGCACACCAGGTCTGCCTTTATTGACTTAGCGTCACCTGGGTCGAGTAACCCTTCGTCCATCTTGGCTTGTATCCTCTCCATAATCCTATCTCCACCTTTGAGAAAATGATTTAACTCACCTATTTCCCCAGAAAATTTTTCGAGGTCTGAGATCATTTTCCTCATGTCCTGTGACGTCACTGCCCGCACCTTCATCCACGCCAGTGTGTTCGCATGGGCTTCAGCCATGGTTTCTTTAGGTAACTGTGGAACTTCAAACGCTGCCGGCCGAAATTCCACCATTACCTACTTTAATTAAATCACACGAAAGTGAATAAGAAGGAAAAAAAA
The DNA here is from genome assembly GCA_930367205.1 of Acanthosoma haemorrhoidale. Classification (NCBI taxonomy): domain Eukaryota; kingdom Metazoa; phylum Arthropoda; class Insecta; order Hemiptera; family Acanthosomatidae; genus Acanthosoma; species Acanthosoma haemorrhoidale. Next base: position 89,290,056 of record OV884015.1, on the reverse strand, counting down.
AAAAAAAAACCAACTCGCACGTTAATGACTCGAACCCACTCCGCTCCCGGGTTTCGGCACCAGTTAACGATCGTCAACGAAAAACGAGAAGAAAAAGGAAAGAGGTTGAATGTAGTTACTGAACGAGAGTTGTCACAAGACTGTTTTTATTTGAGCTTTTAAAGCCTCTCTAAATACATTCGGGATGTTTACATCCCGATGACTTAAGGATTAGGCTGGCTGCCTACGACGTCCGAACCTTAACTTATAGGACACATTGGTATACATCAGCAAAATGTCCTTGGATTCGTCAAGGTACGGTACGCCACAGTATAGTCTTGAAATTATTTCAAGGTTCCATATAATAAACATTTAAATGTAGTTTTCCTTGAACTTTCTGGGTCTAGTGCAGCATAAATTCCGCCTATGCAATCGTTTCATTGACCTTCAACCAAGAGCCACGCCCTAGACTATCTTAGAATTGCTTGCAGCATATCTTTTCCTCAGATTCACTAAGTTGTGTGAACTTTGTTAGTAGGAGTGTATATACATATTTGTTTGGTATAAATAAACTAAAAATACTTTTCAACGAATGAAAAAGTACCGACAGGTACCAATGACAAGGTACCAACAGCCCCAGCTCGAACCCAGACCCTGCATTCGTGTGTTCTTCTTCCTCAGCTATCCTTATCGAGTACTAGCCAAATCAATCTTAAATCTTTCTACGTTCTCGAAAACCTTTCAACGTCTCTTTAGTTTCCAAATTTTTTGAGAGTTAATTTGTTAAGATGTTTGAAGTATCACTAGTAGTACCACTGTTCGTAATGTGTATTGCATCTTTTATCTTCGGATAATAATTATTAAGCTAGTCTAATTACATGCCACAACTAATAACCGTTAATAAAAATTACATAGTATGGTTAGTTATATAATGCTAAGAATATTGTAATGCTAAATAGTAAAAGCTAGTGTATACCTGCCTCGTGACTTCATGGAAGTCACTGATATTTTTAAGTAAGCAACCGTATTCCTTCCAAGACCTCCATCCCAATTCCTTGAACTCCCCTTCTCTTATACACATATGTCTCAGCTTTAGCCCCAGTCCCCACTTGTTCCCAACACCCGACCCAGTATGTAGTAACATAACTCTTAATATTTGTATATACTAGTGTTGTGTTTGTACTTCATAATAAAGCTTTTCTTTCTTTTCTTTTAAAATACTCTGCTCTACAAAGATTATTTAACTGTTCATACATTTTTAACTTCGAATGGAAAGAAATCATTATTTTACTTGCCCAATAAGTTCTACTAAATTAATATTATATATTATATATTTCCGTGTGTATTTTAATTATTATCATATTTTTTTTCATGTTACCACATCGGAAGTATGAGAAGCCAAAGAGCTTAAGGGTCGCATTTGTTACTTGAGTCAGGAGAAGGGAGTCCCATGCACACTGAGATTTATTAGTCGCTTTGTGCTCTCTCTCACAAAGTTATCTTCAGGAATATTAGCAGCGATTCTGTACAAGAGATAAAAGCCGAACCCCGGCCTGGAACAATAAATGAGGGCGAAATATTCCACTTCATAAATCTAATGTTAACCGCTCGGCAACCGATAATGTCTCTAGAAAATATGACTTGGAGAATTCATTCCATTATTTCACTCAAAATGCCGGTTAATAAAATTTAATATTATATTTTCAACCATTAGGATAACAGTTCACATACGACTATTGATGAACAAAAAATAATCAAGTTGTATTATATTGGTATATTACTTTGGCTTTCAAGTGTTCATGTCTTGATTTGAGTGCTTTTAAAGTTGTATACTACTTGTGGCGTCTTGTCAGCCCTTTCTGGTGGCATTGTCAATCTCAAGTTGCATATGATGTATGGTAAATAGTTAAATAGTATTTCAGCAGCTAAATCCCAAGTTAGGCCTGCTAACTTCGGTTTCGTGGAAATTATGGATCGTTAGCTGACCTTTGATTAAAAAAAAAAAGTTGTAAAATCGAGCAAACATCAGCAGTGATGTAGTTTGCACATAGCAAAAATAACGTTTCCGTTTCAGTGGCTTGACTTCTAAATTCAGGAAAAAATATAATTATAAAAATTTACTGGCAGATCGTGGAATGGTATAACTAACTAAGCGACTCCATCGTCCTTCCGTAAAGTGAGGAGCGTGGATGTAGTAACCATAGTTAAATAGATAAAAATATACTAGTGCTTCAGATGAGTTATATATTGGAGATCACTGATGATGACGGCTAGAGCTGTCGAAAGCGCTATTATATTAAAGAAGAAATTATAAGTTGTGGAAAGACAATAAAACTCTTTTATAATAATATGATTAGTTTTTCATAGAGCAATTGTAATTAGCATTCAACTACGTGAAATTTCCAGGTTAGTGTTGGTAGAGCCTCATTGACTCTGATTTTTATCTTTTTAGATTAGAGGAATGTAGCTTGTATATATTATAATAACGAATATTTTAGTTCGTGCATTTAGCGAAACCGTTAGTTTGTCTTAAACATTTAGGTATTTTCAACAAATGATAGCATATTCGTCACGATGTGCTACAAATGATCTCGCAGGTTTTGGATCGTCACTCGTGTAACATTAAACAGGAATGGGCTTAAGATGGATCCCTGAGGTAACCTCACCATTATCCTACATTAATTGCTTGATGATCAATTTACTCAAAATCGAAAAAAGACTTGCATAGAAAGAGCAAACAAGCCCTTAGTAGATAGTATGAATAGTTCTTTGTCCTGTTTATTTTGTAATAGGGTCGGTCTCACCAAACCGTTTCGAATAGAATACTCTTGCAACACCAAGAATACTGATGCAGTGAATTGGTGATTTTCGTAACTTCGATCTACATGTCCATTAACTTGATGAAGCTGATAAAATGCAGAGTTAACGCTTCTCAATCCCGTCGGGAGAGTGTAGGTCAATATCAATCTGAATCCATTAAACAGTCTATGGGCCAGGTTTTAACGAGTTTTTTCAAACAGCTTTTAATATATATTTAGCAACAGCTTTATAGATTTCGTTTAGCATTGTATTTTTTTAGTTTAATGTTATTTAAATTTGGATAGTAAAAGATCCTAACCTAGAATAATTCATCGGGCATTCCACTGCAGATAATCATCCTCTGACATGATCATTGTCATCTATGGTAGATCGCAGTTTATTTTCAAGAAATGAAGCAAAAAGATTTAATTTTGCTTCATGTGTGTAGCGACCGCTCACTACATAAGATAATAGATCACCATACACTCTATTGTATATATATTGTAAATTGGTTATAATAAGTTGAAAATTAATTTAAACAAATTTAAATAACATTACAAAACCATAAGTAATACCGGTAAATATTTTAAACAATAAAATACGCAGCTGCAAAAAACTAGTCAGAGGCCGTTGAAGGGAGAGGCAGGTAGCGACCCAGGTCTCGGTGGGTTCTAGCCTAGAACAAGAAAGCGTCACTGCAACCCTGCGGTTTGGTTGGTCAGAATAACACCCCAGATCATTTGTTACTGACAGCTATAAATAGGGCCTCGTTTGGCCTGTAAATAATTACACAGGTGGTCTGAAAAGTTTCTGACCTCAACATGAAGATAATAAAATAAATAAAAGCTTTGTTAGGTCGGAAACTTTTCAGCCCACCCTTATACTTACAACTCTCTCTCTGACTGGTGGACCTTCAGCTGCGATTTGGCCTTCTCATTTATGAAAACCTCTGGATCTCTCTGCCTTACCTCGCTATGTTTTAGTGCGGCCTCGTCAGACTCCACACTTTCCTAGTCGGATTCTCTGCCTTTGTCTCGCTAAAACTAGCAGCTCCTCGGGAGAGACCTCTCCCTCAAGGACAACGGTTGACGTGCCCCTACAAACTTTACCTAGTAGTGTCTCCCACGGCAATCCAGTCTGGCTTTCTCCGGTTCACACTCGCCTTTGGGATCCGGACGGTTTTCGCCTACCCTCAGATACCGAGTTTGTATTCGTGGTCATTCCAAGACCACATAAAGTACTTACAATACCTACCCTATACCTCTTCTCCTGAACATAGCGCATGGTCGGGGCACATACCTATCAAATACGGAGTCAGATAGTACGGTAGTAAGACCCGTCATGAAGCAATTGTCCAGGTCATAGCCTAAACAACCCTCACTTGGTCACTAGGGCTAGGGTAACTAGGCACCCTCCTCGTGACGACCCGACAATGTGAAATATAGTTTATATTGTTTTGAACGAAGGCTGCGTTTGGTCTAAGGGTTTGTTTGTTTGGGTTTTTCCACAATCTGGAGTCTGGGGTTGAGATATCTTATAATTCATTTCACAGGAAACTATATAGATTTTTTCTTCAAATTTGGATCAAATCAATTCATAACACTCCAGAAATTTCAGCTACTATATCTTTGCGTATAATATGGTTTATTACTTACTGTCGCGTGTATAACAATTGTTAACGTAATTAAAATTATTATTTATAATATGAGATAAAAACTCCAATAGTAGATGTGTCATTTTAAGATACTTTTGTTATATTAATATTTATATTATGCTGACAGTTTTAAATTGATCAATCGCTAAGGACTAATTAATGAGTGCCACTTTGTATAAAGTAGTGCCAATAAGAGATAAGCTAATGACCAGTTGACCCTGTTTAGAAAACTTTACGGAATTAAATTAAGATCGATTTTCGCTTCCTCTTTCACCTCTTCGGTAAAAAAAATATATATATATATATTTTTCTATTTGTAAAAGTATAAACATACTTTTCGTTTATATATTGTAATTAGTTTTATCTATAGGCAAGAGTAATTCAAAGTGATCATTGTAAAGTAAAAACCAATTTGTTTCATCAGAGCAATCATTATTTGTACAAAATATAAATGTATACAATTAATTGTATATATTAATAATTGTATAGCAAAGTAATGTTGAAATTCTAGATTGGGGTTCACCATTAGGCTGTTCAGACAGAGTGAGGGTGGCCTGATTGTCGGATTCTTATCAGTTAATGACGTTGGTAAAGCCTGATTTCTAGATTACTAGGGGCATGTAGTACTATCATAAATATATCAACTTTAATGTTAACTTCACAATAATAATAATAGCATTCGAAATAAAACTAAATAATTTACACAATTATCATCATTCTTTTATGATCAGCTCCGTAAACTATACTGTTTGTTAAAGGCTGTTAAATACTTAAGATATGATTTCAACTTCGATTAGGATATATACAATCAGTCCATCATTCTATTAATTCTTTTATAATAGGGATGTTAATAACAATTTCAATGATGTTGTGGCCTCCTCTCAATTAAGAATTAAAAGTTACCCTCATCTCGGCCCAGAAAATATATGTCTATGTTTCCATATGTTTTAATAAAAGTTACGACGTCAGTGAGAGTGGGGGAAAAGCTAGTGGGGGGTACAGCAGCAGGTGGGGACCAATCCCCACCACGGTTGCCCGCCTATATAAGAAACCAGACTAGACCGAATTAGCATAACGAACCAGACCGTCACTTGGAAGACTACTCTCTCCTCTCTCCCTGCACTGGCGGTTGCTGCTCTACTCAAAATCATCGTTTTCTCATGCAACTACCTCTGCATCTCTCTCTCCTAGCCTCGCTATGTTTTAGTCCGGCGTTGTCAGACCCCAAACCTTCCTAGTAAGTATCCTTAGTAGTAAATCTAGCAGCTCCTTGGCAGAGACCTCTGCCTCGTGGACGACGGTTGCCGTGCCCCTACAAACTTTACCTAGTAGCGTCTACCACGGCAATCCAGTCTGCTTCTCTCCGGTTCACACTCGCCTTTGGGATCCGGACGGTTTTCGCCTACCCTTAGACACCGAGTGTGAATTCGTGGTCATTCCAACGTGGTTAGAGGTTGTAGTTAGCCTAGCCCGCGGCGGGCGTCTCCGCCCCACCTTAGGGATCCTCACATATCTGAGTCCGAAAAATGACTTTTTTCTGTTCTTTGTGCACTAATGCCACAATATATAATGCATTGAACAAATGTAATATTTTATTAAATACCTTGCCTAAAATGATGAGAATTATAATAATTACTAAAAGACGAGTGCATGTTTTAGGGGTAAACAATTAATGGTTCGTGGTTTAGAAAAAAAACAACTCATATATAAACATAATTACTGGTTGCAGTTGTCCAGGTTTTATCGAAATAATATAAAATATAGTCCTGGGTTCAAACCCCCTGGTGAAACCTGAATTCTTAATGTTATTCTGTTATTGTAATTCTATTATTGAAAGATTATTTATTTAAATCCATTCATCCATTAACAAATTGAAATAAAATTAATGTAGAACTCTTTAATTGTTCTGAAAGGTTGTCATTTTATACCATAATACAAACTAGAAAAATACATATATAGAAATATATATATTTTTTTTTGTTCCATATTGTTACTAAGTTACATATATAAAAAATATAGATTCTACTAACGAATCTATTTACAACTGCTTCATGGTATTTCCTGCAGCTTGGGTACATTTTAAACAAATTCTAGTATACAAAATCAGCATTGTACAAAAGTATAATGATGTACATTGTATACATTAATGGATTGAATTTATTAAAAGATGTGGGGCTCACCTTATTTATCTTAAAATTCATCTAACAATAAAAACTTAACCTTATTTTCCGCAATAGTCTGTTGCCATCAATGCGGGAAGGATGGTGGGGTTATAGTGTTAAAAACTGGGTTTTTGAGGTGCTGGAAATGTATTTTTATACATTTTCATTATATTTAATCATAATTTTTTTAATCAAGTAATTTATAAGTATGAATGAATCCATATATCCCAATAATGCTACACAAAAAACAATTTTAATTTTTAAAATAATTTTGTTTATAAAGATATATAATTCAATTCAGATATAAACACATGTAAGTGAAATATTTGTTTACGCTAAATATTGAAAACAATCCTTGGTAAGAATTGTTAGTAAATATTAAATTGTTGATGGTAGATGGATGATCATTGATGTGTAGAAAATACCAATGATAAACGAATATGAAACGATGCCAGGAAATAATTTAAAAGGATAGATATATTTTTTCACATTATTTGCTAGTATTGACATCTTATGTTACCATGACATAATTCCATTTTCGGTTTACTATTTCTCTACATTTCAAATTTATTATGGGCTAACATCCTCCTCCAGCTGTTATATACTGATGATATATCTATAAAATAGTTAGATAATATTTTTCAACTCAATAAAGACAATTATTTCGAATTCTAGGCGATCCTGGTGGCCATTTCTATTTTCCATGTCTGGAGCACTTCTATAGGGAATAATTTCCGAAATTTTAATACCATAAAAATTTGATGTTATAAAAAATAATAATGGCTGTGAATTATTCCTCTGTTTATTAAAACAACTTAATCTAATGAGTGGTGGTCTCGTAATTTATTTTTGATCCATCAAGGGTTATTTTAAACCATCAAAACTTGTTTACATAGAGTTAATGAGGGCTTCATAGTCCTCAATTTGATATCCTAATGCAAATTATATAGAAATATCAATTTTCTCTGGAATCCAAAATAATTAATTTGTGAGATTCATGTTTTATAGATATGTTTATAACTTTCATATATTTGCTCTATCAAGTGTGATCTTTAATTCCGCAATTCCACACCTCCAACTTGAGCTGGGGGCCTACAATGACAATTACATACAGACAAACACACGGTCAAGACGTGAGGGTTTCTGATATCACAATATCATTCAGTGACTTTGAACTTTCATGGAGCACAGTCTCATTAATTTATACAGACATTTAGGCATGTTAGATAACTTACCTCAAACCAAATGCAAAAATCATCTTAATTCACGCTAAACCCCAAGCAAGAGAATTAGGTTTGATACAGAACGTATTTGAACTGAGCTATCCAGGAGCCGTTTCACTGGGCGCTGTGAAATTAATTCTGTAGAATTTGCAGGGTGGGGATTAATATATGCGTATGGGGCAAGGCTTGGTCCCTCTGTCTAGCTGAGGTTTGTTAAGTGAGCTTCAGTTCACACAAAATTCTTATTAACGGTATGATTGTATTGCAAATTACAGCCTAATTAAAACACTTCAGTGGATATTGACTTATGAACAGAAATCAAATTCTTAGAAAGGTAGTATATTCCCCATTTTATGATACATCGCACACACGAAATTTAGTAAAAGTTCACTATTGGACTATGCCCCCTAATGAAAATCAAAAGATGTAAATAATCAAATTCTGGCTAACAAAAAACAGTCACATGGAGGGGGAAAAAGTAATAATATAAAGTACAAACACTTAATAGGACTTAGTGGGTTATAAAAATATCAGCCAACCTCTAGTAATCCAAAATAAGCTTTTAAGAATATTTAACACTACAACAGTTAAATTGCAAGAAGTTTTAAAAGCTGATTGCTGGATTTGCAGCAGTTAATTTTAAATAACGTCAGCAACTCTAATTCTAGATATCTTTTTTTTTTTTTTTTTTTTTTTTTTTTTTTTTTTTTTTTTTTTTTTTTTTTTTTTCTTAGCTCTCAAACTTATAAATTAGGATGTGGGAAAATTATTTTGGGCTAATGAGTGCCTTTCACTAAGGGGAGTCCCCCATTTGAAGGGTGTATGAGAAGGATATAGGGTGTGGAATGCCTGAAGGAGGCGGGTGGATTCGGGAAGGTAGTGAGAGTCTACCGAGGGTGGAGCCTAGGGGTACCTAGGCAATGGTTTGTTGTCGGCCAGGTCAAGCCTGGCCCGCCCCGGCAGGGGGCTGAAATAAGTCGGCCACTCGGCCGGAAGGTCTACCCTGCTTAAACAGGTAGATGGGGTCTTGTAGCTTCGGTTGAGTCGGCCGGGAGATCGGCCTCGATATCTCGGCTGGGTGTAGTTCGTTCAGTCATCGGGTTCAATGACGTCGATCATCCTCCAGGCTTCGGCGGTCCAGCAGTGCTTCCATCTGACGGGCATTGGTGGTGGTTGAAGGTCGGAGAATAGTGGGTTGTGGCTATGTCTGAGTGAGTCAAAAAATTTGATGTGCCTTCTCTTGATAAAATCTTGAATGGTGAGCACTTCAAATTTTTTATGCATCTCGTCTGCCTTCATTCGGTCGAACGGGGTATGTTTGAGGGAGGTGCGGAGAACTCTGTTCTGAAATTGCTGGAGCGTTTGGAGAGTGTTAGGAGTCAGATACTTGAAGAGAGGGGTCCCATACATCAAAGCAGGTCTTAGGACGCTCTGGTATATCAGCAGCTTGAGGCGTACCGATAAAGCCGGGCTGTGAAGTAGGTGTCCGAGGCTGAAGAATTTCTTCCTAACACTCTTTAATTTCTTGCCGAGATGAGTTGTGAACGACAAGTGCCTACCGAGGGTAATCCCGAGGTAGCACAGCTTGTTGCTTACAGGGCACTCTTTGCCGCCTAAGACGAAGGATTTCGGGAGCTTCTTTTTTCCGGATTTGTAACTGAATATAATTCCTTGCGTCTTGGCCGGGTTGACTTGAATGTGGACGGCATCGAGTTTCTCGGAGATCCGTTGACTAGCGCTCTCAGCGAATTTCAGGGCTCTGGAGGGATTGATGCTAGTGCTGTAAACACCTATATCGTCTGCATACGCGGATACCTCGCAGTTGGGGTACGAGGCTCCTACGATGTGGGCGGTGTAAATGTTGAACAGCAGGGGGCCTAGCACCGATCCTTGGGGGACACCGGCAGTGTAGTTTCTTCGGGTCGTAAACGTAGTGCCTATACGAACCGAAAAAGTTCTGCCTGTAAGGTAGGATCTTATCAGGTTCTGCAGCTGATCCGAGAATTCGTATTCCCTCAGACGTTGAAGTAGGATGTAGTGGTCCACAGAGTCGAAAGCTTTCGAACAGTCCAGAGAAATCATAGCGGTAGCTCTGTTGCTCCGGACGTTCGATGCTACGTGGTGTTGCAATCTCACCAGGTTGTTGTTCGCGCTTAAGCCTGTGCTGAAACCAGTCTGCTCTGGTGGGATGACTTCTTGTGACTCGCAGTGCCCGGAGAGATGTACGTGGATGATTCTCTCGAACAGCTTCGAGAGTTGAGTCAGCAGACTGATGGGGCGGTAATGAGATGGCTCATAACCGCTTTTTGCTGGTTTCAGAAGGGGGACCACTACAGCGTGCTTCCAGTTCTGGGGGAAATAGTGCAGCCTGAAGCAGGAGTTCAACACGTTCGTTATGAATGAGATTCCTTTCCTCGGCAGCTGCTTGAGTAGGATGTTCTGGATGGAATCCTGACCTGGGGCCTTCTTGCCGGTCGTTCTTCGAATGAATGCAGCGCATTGCCGGTGTGAGGTGTAGATTTCGGTAGTGGTAGGGAGGGTGGGGGAGGGGTGGTCGAGGGCTCCTATTGGCTGTCCCTGGCCACGACTGACTTCCTCATAATAGGCCGCCAAGATGTCCGCTTGTTCGGTGGTGGGAATGAACTGCCCGTTCACGGCCAGCCTTACACCGTTCTTTTTGGACCTGCAGGTCTTCACAAGCTTCCACAATTGCTTGTGGTCACCGTGGAGACTGGTGAGGCGATCTTCCCAAATCAAATTTTTCCACTGGGCCATCAGGGACTTAACTTGGTTTGTGAGAGCATTTAAAACCGGTTTTAAGTCCCTGTTTTTGGTCCTAAACCACCTGTTCTTGATGTTATTACGCTGTCTAATCAGTTGTAGGATGTGATCCGGAGGTTTTCTCAGAGAAGGGGGCTTCGGAGAAAATTTCGGGATCGATGCATCGGCAGCTCGATCGATGACGTCCTGTAGCTGATAGACAGCGTAATCTATGTCCCAAGTGTGTCTCAGGGGCGTGATTGTGGGCAACTCGGTCTTGATGAGATGCTTGTAGAGGTCCCATTTGGCCTCATCGTACCTGTACCTAGAAGCAGGTGGCTCTGGCATGTCGCCTTCTAGTTCATAGAGAACAGGCCGATGGTCGGAGGTGGTGAAATCTAAGGCCGAGCATCCGGTGACCCGGTGTGGCTGTTGTGTCAGGAGCAGGTCTGGCGTGGAGGTTCTGTCTGGGTTAGCGAAATGACGGAAGGTCGGCAATCCTGGGTGGATGACCGTAAATGGTGTCTTTGTGATGTAACGGCCGAGGGCGTTAGCCCTCATACTGCTCCACCAACTGTGGTTCGCATTTAGGTCACCCACGATGACGTGCCTTCGGTCATGAGCTATCGTAGTGAGCAGGAGCTTGTCCGAGTCGCAATTGGCTCTCGGTCTTCTGTAGACTCCTGACACTATCATATTTTTTGTGAGCCGTAACTGGAGCGTTACGATGTAGTGGGAGGGGCCTAGGGTCACGGGTGGGGGTAGTCTTCTACAGGGGACTCCGTTCCTCACTAACACTGCTACTCCTCCAGAGACGGTCTCAGTGTCGTGGCGGTAGGCGGTATATCCCGCGAATCGGCAGAAATGAATCTTCTTCAGTCGGGTGTCTGTTAGGACAGCGACGTCTGGTGAATGGCACCGTAGAAGTGTCTCTACGTCAGCTTGTTTGGGCCGAAGGCCGCAAACGTTGTAATTTAATATACTATGACCCATCATTTGGATACCCGGTCAGACTGTGTTAATAGCCGCTCTACCAGTGCGGCGAGATTGTTCATGGTAGTGAGCATAGCGCTCATCATACTCATCATAGCATCATTGTTGTTAGCGGGTTGAGGTAGAGGAGCTGGGAGTGCTACTTCCGGAGCCCTGGTGTTACCTGATGCCATCTGCGCATAGGAGGCAGTCTGTCGTGGTGGTGGGGGGGCAGTCATAAATGTAGCTTTTCTCGGCCCGGCTGTGAAATTCTGTGCCTGTTTCTTGATTTCTGCGGTCTCTAGGAGTTTAATCCTGTACGGGCACTGTCGGTACGACGCGACATGATTTCCCCCGCAATTGGTGCATTTGAGAGGAATTGAAGCGTCCCTGGGGCAGTCTTTTATGTCGTGAGGTTGGCTGCACCTCACGCACTTGGCCTGCTTGAAGCAGTACCGTCTTGTATGGCCGTATTCCTGACAGTTAAGGCACATCGGAATGCCTCTTTTGTCATGAAAGGTGCTCACTCTAAAGAGCACATTATTTATATGACGGAGTTGCTTTAAGTTCTCCGCCTTGAGAGTATGGTCGCCGATTACGAGAATCGGCTCGATCTCCGTCTTCCCGCCATTTTGGTCAGATCGCCTCAATCGATATACATCGATTATATTGCTACCCACGCTATTGATGTGGGCTTTTATCTCCTCAATCGGGTGAGAGAGATCGAAACCGTGTAGCAAGTACTTCTTGTTGGGCTTAGTACCACGGGGGGCGAACGTATGAAAGGGGATTTTTGATTCCCTAATTGCAGCAATTGTTTGCTGTTGGTCATGCACGCTGTGGCAGAGCACCTTTGTGTTCTGCTGTGTCTGTACTATTTTAAAGTTCTTGACGTTATTATCAGCTAGTAACCTCGTGAGGTCGTAGCTGTTAATCCGCCCTAATATTAGGGGGGGTGGTGATTTGGGGGCAACAGGGGCGGCGGATGTGCTGGCCTCGGACTGAGCTTTTGAGTTTAGGGGGGTGAAGGAATTGGAGGTACTTACTCCGGGGGCTTGTGGTAGAGTACGCTTTCGGCATACTCTCTTTGGATGATGAAAGTCATCGCCTTTGGGGTCCCTACTGCTTGCCATACCCTACAAAGGTCCGTGCGACGCACGTCCCAGTTAAGGGGGAGAGCCTCACTTGTAATAATTAAAAGCACTCACCTGTCTTCAAGATCTTCAACTTTAAGATTAAAGTTCTAGATATCATAAAAGCGATAACTACTAACTTTATAGATAAATTTAAACATAACGAGAGCCCAATACTTTAAAATATTGCAAACGTAGATAACAATCCGAAGCTTAAAGGTATAATAATATATTATAATAAAATATAATACATATAAGAAAGCTTTAGTTACTATAATTCAGTTACTATATTATTATTACATGTTCAGGTCATAAGAAATATTTTGATATACGCATCTAGTTTTTATTTATTTATTTTTTTGCCTTTAGGTGTTTTATTTATTATTTTTCCTCAATCAAACGATTAATTATGTGTCCCCACATCTTCATATAATAAAGGAATAATTATATAAGATATATATAATTACATATAAGTTGTTTGTAAATCTGTAGTTTTGTTAATAATTACCGGAGGTAGGTGGTGTGATATGTTGTTTAAAAAAATTCGCCACCCCACCGAAGTGTTGATCTAGATTCTAGTCTCAGGTATTTCTTTGTGTGGTCGAAGCTTCTTGGCCTTTGACCTTTTGCGTATGAATATTTTTAGGTTATAATTAATCAATTCAGGATAAATCTATACGTAAAATCTGCAAGTATATACTACATATGGTTCATTTTTTCCTTTTCGAAATATAATTAAGGCTGCTATATGGCTAAACAAGAGGGACTAGGATTTCAACCTTTTACGCCACTCGGCCCAAACTGAAAGGGAGTCACATATCTACGCACACATTTTATTTACACTGAGTTAATGAGGACTTCATAGTCCTTAATTGTATAGCCTAATGCCAATTATGTAGAAGTATCAATTAGTATTGTTTTATAATGCTAGTGGCTAGAAAACGGCCAGGGGGTATCATGACGCCCTTCGGACCGTAGGTACTTTGACAACGGAATAGCCTAGGCCTACAATATATATTGTAAAATAAATTGATTTAAAACAAAATCAAACGGTATACCTCAAATTAGAAATCATCATACAAAAGATTTAAAAAATAAACAAAATGCAGGATTAAATTAAAATAAAAAATAAGAAAATAAAATGAAACATATACATTAGTGGTTACTCCTTGCAAAAGTTGTGCCTATCGGTTTGCTAATATATTTGCTTAGAGATCAGTGAAGTTAAAAAGGATATTAATGTCAATGATAAACAATGAGAACAATTTTAAATATACAAAAATAAATAAAGAATAAATAAATAAGAAATAAAATAATGCATATAGTAAAAAATAACAGTAATAATCAATAAATAATTTCTTGAGTAGCAAGTGTTTGTCAGGATGGTAAGGAAATTTTAAAAAAAGTGGGTTATGAATAAAGGTTGAATCTTGGCAAATATTAATAGGGAGATAATTCCACCGAGTAGTTGAGTGAGTATCTATAAATTTCTTTTCTTCCAACTTTAACAAAAACCATGTGTAACAGATTCCATGAATTTATTTTTAGTCTGAATACTCACTCATTCTATCTCAATCGTCTTCTGCTATTTCCAACCACCTTGTTTCTCCAGCTGTCAATTTGTGTCCTTCTTCATTCCTACAAATATTCATTTAATGTCTGCATTCTGATGTAAAATCGATAGAACAGTGGGTATGACAATTACAAAGTATTATCAATTATTATACATATATTATACACGCAGAACAAAAGATAATTTTATTCAGAATTAAAAAAAAAAAAAGCAGATCGAAGAGTTAAATAATCTTTGTAGAGGAGAATCTTTTAAAAGAAAAGAAAGAAAAGCTTTATTATGAAGTGCAATCAAAACACTGGTATATACAAATATTAAGAGATCAGTTAGAACATACTGGGTGGAATGTCTAGGGACGAGTGGGGTCTGGGGCTAAAGCTGAGACATATATTTATAAGAAAACGATAAGATTCTGGAATGAAAGGAGATTTTGGAAGGATGCGGTTGCTTACTTAAACATAGCAAGGGTTTTGCTGAAACCCCTTCCACTTGTTCTTAGTATTATAAAACTGAAGGATATCTATTTTTCAACATGGAGGTCAGCATTACCTAATCATGTATGTTGCCATGAAACCGTACAAAATTTGGATGCTATATACTCGATTAATGTCAATTATAATATCGTGAATAATGATACGAATTGGCAAATTTGAAAACCACTGCATATCAGGACAGCTCACACGTGACAGTTTTCCTCTGTGGTTAAATAATTTTGTGAAGCTGGTGTGGTATTTTCCAATACCTTTATTAGGATTGCCAATGTTCCCCAGCAATCCATTATATATAAGCTGGATTTTCATTTGCAAAGGTTTAGAAATAATATGCGCAGCTCTCGTAAGGTCTCGTAACACCACTACTAAGTGATGAATAAATACTAATGATGCAAAGTTATTTACTGAGTGACACAAAGATTTCTACAAATAAAAGCAGCCCTTATAAAAAATTGGCGAAGGTTTAATTATTAATCAATCAATTGTGATTAAAAATTATACAAATATAGAAAAATTATGCAAATATGGTATCATATTATAGAGATCGACGTCGTTATTATTATGTATTATGAAGGTGCATTATGAAAACACTAAAAATTGTTTTTGCATCTGCAAGTAAGATGTGAGGCATTGACTTGTATTTGTAGAAAACATAACTGCTGACGGAAGTTGAAATAAACATTACAGAAAAAAACGAGCCCTTTAACAAGGCTTGAAACTCCTTGATGCATTTTTGCTAAGTTGTCAGTTATCGATATTAGCCATAAAAAGGTTTGCAAACAGATGCACATATCTACAGCCAACTCAAATGGAAGGAAATAATAAACTTTGGTTAGCTTCCTGTAATCTTTGATTAATACAGATTGGCAATGCGGGTGCCTGCGTTTTCTAACCGGAACAACAACCAGCAGGTACTGGACACACGCGACAAAATATGTTTCCTTAGTCAAGAGGCAGTAGCCCTAGGCGATTAATACTCAAAGTTGTAGAATCTATAACAATGCTTATATAGAATCTCAATTGGCTAATTGGAATCATTAAATGGTCAAATATAGATTTTCAAGCTTTTAAAAGCTTGGAATGGAGTCATTACTGGCCTTAAACTTAAAAATTAGAGTTCACGTCTAACTTAAAATGGGTATTCTTGGAGACAGCAAGAATACAACCAATTTTTATTTCACGTAGCATCAGTGCATCTGTAACTATGAGAAAGAGAGGAGGGTGTTATAAAAATAAGTGTGGGATCTTCAAGAAGAGTAATAAAATATCTGAACGTCTTCAGGAAACAATGTAACTAAATCTATTCATTTTTATCCAGGGATAAAAACAAAGAGAGAGTTAAAAAAGTGACACATTGCCAAAAGAGATGCCGAATATTTTACCAGCACATTAAGTTATATTTTTTGTCAATAACAGGGAGGGGAGAGTTTAAAATTTTACATTTGTTAAAGAGATTTAAAAAAACAACAAGAGATGTTGGTGACCCCTGATAAAATTGATAAAAACTTTTCAGATTTCTATGGGCGGGCTCGTAGAAAAAAACATTATTACATCCCGTTCTGTAAATTTGTTGAGGGTGGGGAGGAACACGGGGGGCTGGCAAGGGGCAGGGGTAGTTTCTAGCAATGACCACCCCTATCCAAGATTAATGCCCTCTCCTTGGCTTCTAGTATAATTACTACGGCTTCGTCCGATATTAATTAATTATACACACAGAAGATTGCTTAGACAGAATGAGAGTTCTCTATTTTTCAACCCCATAGTTAGTGTCTCCGTAAATGTTTAAAGGGAAAATCTTCCCACAAAACATTTATGTGAGGTTGTATTTATTATGTTTGGTTAATATAAAAAACAATCAAGTTAAATGTGACACATCAAACAATTAAGGGATTAAGGGATCAAAATGACTTATTCACAGGTTAAGCAGGGGACCAATGACATAGGTTACCAATGAAACGCTTAAGAATAATTAGATTTTGTAGCAAACCAATTCATTTTTCACTTTTCCCTATCGCTTTCTTCAATTAAGTGAAAGCGTCTGTTTGAATTTGAACACAGAAAAGGTTAGTTCAATATTATTTCTTATTTTGGAATTATTTTTGATGTGAGTGAACACTGAGAGAGTACTTTATAGGTTAAATTAAAGTCCTTTGCTTACTTACCTCCTAAATCCTGGTGTTATAATTATTTAAAAGACGTGTCAATAGATCTCTGACCCCCCCCCCCCCAGCAGCGTCATTTTACTGCAAAAGTGGTTCCGAAATAAAAAAAAATTACTCACAATACTGCTTCTGGGAGAATTTAACGGACGAACAGTTCATAAAGTTGATCATAGTTAGAAAAAAAAAAATTAAATTTTAATTGAGTAGACAGGAGCAATTTATATTGTTTCACAATGTTACTCATAATAGATTCCAACAAGGACTACAAAATCATCTCTTCTGAATTATTCAAGCAAATTTCAAAGGAGAGAGGAAATTGTTAATTATCAAGCAAGGATTAACGAAACAAATGACTACTCTTGATGAAATATGTATTTTAACAAAAGCAGATCCCGGTGTGGTGGCTAGAGTAACTGCTTCATGGTATGAGGGCTCGAGGTTCATATCCCTAAATAGAAAATAAATTTATTTAATTCCTCTAAATAAAAATAGGCGATTCCCGTTTTTATAAGCCGCCTTTTACTCCCAAATAGGGGTAATGTACTCTGTATTGAACTCGTCAATCATTAATTGAAGAGAGCAAACCAGAATACTTTTATACTATATTTCAAAAACGTTAAATATCTCAATATTTTAAAAGCATCTCAAACGCATTAGAATTGAGAGAAGTGATATGTAGGGGAAAACGTATAAACCCCTTAATGTCAAATGTGTGATAATATCTTAACGTGGGAACTTTTATTAAAATTTACTTAGTAATTTTTAAGGACAATTTAAAGCGATCTTCAATAACATAATTATTTCTATTCCTATATAACATATCAATAAAGCCATATTGTAATACAGATCATCGAATGTACATAACCGAATATATACATATATAAATCAATCTTGAATCAGCTATATTTGCTTTTCTCCAAGCCAAATTAAATTTAGTTAGTTTATATTGAATTATAATTAACAATTTACATCAATTAAGAAGAAATATTACAATCACAAAATTGAATTAGTTTTATGACTAAACCTTCAGACAAAATCAAAACTTGAAAATTGACTTGATATACATAGTAATATATGCAATTCTATAAAACATTTTAATACAATTTTTCAATTATAAGATAGGTTTTCTGTAAATCCCACCCACCGAAATTCTATCTTGAATTGGGACAAAGGGTTTCAAGTGAGGTTACGGATCCCTCAATTTTGGTTACAGGTCGTCTCAAAATGGTTGCGTTGGCCATACGAAGGATGACGACTCCGTCTTATCCTTCATGTACCTTCTGTATCCGTGCCAGGGGACAATAAAGAGGTTGCGAAATCGTTTTGTTGACTATGGCTAGATCCCCGACTCGTAGATTTGCTTCTTTATCGATCCATACGTGCCACTACTGTAAATAATGTAGATCCTTCATCCGCCATCTTCACCAGCAGTGTTTTATCCTCTGCTTCCCAATGAGCTGCCAACAATCTATCTAAGTAATAACTATATCTAATAAGTGTGCCTCCTAGCAAGAATGCCAAAATCTCATAACTATCAGGGATTTTTTTTCTTAGCTCTCTAATTATAAGATTAAGGATTAGGGAAAAAATAAAGGAATATTTGGGTTGAGCGGATCCTTGTACTAGGAGTTCCTGCTTGAAGGTGGTGGGACGGAATTAAGGAGTGTGGGAAGCCTTGGTAGAGGTTGATTGTTGCGGTACAGTGGTGAGAGTCCACTGGTGGCTGGGCCTAGAGTCCCTCTAGGCATGTAGTGCAGTCTTATTTAGTTGGATAGCAGTGATGGGTGCCCGTTAGAGGCTTGTTGTTGGTGGGCCAAGCGCCGTCAAGGGAGGCAACGAAGTGGTGTTTCAACAATTTAAGATAGCTTCAATGCGAAGAAAAAATCGTGGGAATTTCCTCAAATGTGAATGGAGTATCTCCCATCACTTTTCGCAGAATTATTTAGTGGATTTTATTCCCGCCCCCTAGAATCCTCCAAAGTTCGGCATATGAGGAAGATTTAAACGATTATACTATTACTTTGACGTATAATTCTAGTTTGCGTTTAAAAAAACACTGTTTGAAAATATCTTTCATTTTGCTCCCTGCGCCAACAATATTGGTTCTACAGTCCAATGCATACATGTGACATGGGGCTCCTTGCGTGGCGCTAAGTCGTAGCGTGATAGGCTAGTGCAGAACACCTTGATACGAGTTATAATGTATGCATTTCCTCGCCCTGCACGTGAAGAACACTAGGCACTTTGGACTCCAGTACCTTCCTTCGGAGAGAACTCCTAACCATAAAGGGACCAAAATCTACTCCTGCTGAATGGTTTTCTTTCAACAAATTTAGATTTAGAAGAAAAGACTCCTTGGGCCGTTTGCGAATCCTTGAAGGATTGAATACATTGACGAACTCTCTGCCGAATCATTGTTCTTGCCTATATAATCTAAATGGCTTTAGCAGCGCCGCTTGAAGAGCAGAAGGGGTAAGATGTAAGTAGGTTCGATGAAAATAATCGATCAAAATTTTGGCATAATGACATTTTTGAATGAGGATCGCATGTTAACTCTTCTCAGGGAGACAAGAGTTCTGTAAGCGTCCACCTGCTCTAATAATGTCTTGGTTATATCTTCTTGCATAGAGTCACTTTAATGCAGTTCATGAGCCCAATGATTTAAATTCAGCTAACTATTGTACCAATGCACGTCTGGTCAGCGACTTCCATTTTCTTTGGGCTGATAGCTTCTACCGTTTGCGATGTCATACCTAATATTTTGTTCTTGAACATCAATCTTATGAGTCAACCCTAGCTAAAGAATCGTTCAATCTATTTAACCATATCAGAAGTAACTTGGGAATTCGCAAGTAAGGTATTTGACAAAATTGGCTTTCGTCGAGTTTCAGGGATTTCGTCTGTATCTTTAATAGTTCCATCTATGATGACGGCCAGTTGCTGTTATCATCAATTAACCACTGAGGTCCCGTCCACCACACGCGGTGTTTTAAATATCTATATATATGGTATTGGGAAAATCTTCAGTCTGGGTATTTTTCTTAATAAATTCATTGGGGGAAGAACAATCGTGGCATCGTTGAACCAATAATAGTCTATTTTAATAGTCCAATAGGTAGTCTATTTAGAAATCGATTTAGGGAAATTCAAAGCCTTGTAAGAAGAAGCGCTCCAAAAGTTCCAATCTTGAATTGTTAACAGATTAGTAGGGGCTAAATTTGTTTTAGATTTAATTAATTGGGAATATATTACACAATTGGTAAATGCCCACAAGTAAATGACTGCGTTATATCCTCGTTCTGAAGCATCACTGAAGCCTATGACTCCCCACTTCTTTTGTATGCGCAAATTTATATCGAGGAACTGTGATATCTTATGATAATGGGAGCTGAGAAATGAACTGTGATCATTTTTCCTCTATGTAAATAGTGATTCTATCGTCCCAATCTAATTTTTCTTTCTAAAGCTCATAGATTCTGGCTATAACTGATAGTACCGTTCTCTTAGTAAATGTGACTATTGGTACAGGTTTAATTCGGTATGTGATGTCCTTTATTGGTGCACATTGAAGTGCCAAAATGTTTCATCAGATTAGCTCAGCGGCATGTAGTGTTGTTGTATACGAGTTAAGGTACATTACTCGCCCATTTTATTTCGTTCAAAGCCTCCCATATTTTGGAGTTTAAGCTAATTGTCGATGAAACCTATCTATTTGTGACGTAGATTTTTTTAAAAATTAATTTAGATTCCAAATTAAAGATTGGATTCTCTGAAATTGCCAAGAAATGAACCTCTAAACAGTATATGGATCATATATTTGCTTTCTTGGGTTCGTGAGTGACTCTCCGTGAAATATTCCTTGAAATAAATATCTGAAGGAAACTTGATAGGTTTAGATTTCCTCAATCTGCCAGAATTTAAACATTTCTTCATTCAATTTATCTGAGGCAAAAACAAAAAAGGTTTGTCTCGAGGCACTTGGAAGTGTATAATACCTAGTTATGATAAGTATGACCTATGGATGTGTGATAAGACGTAGCTATAATAAATATCATGTCCAAAAACAGTGCGAAACAGTTTTGGAAAACTTTGCTAAAACGTAATTGGGTTGTCCTTTATGATCTCGAAATACAAATCAGCACCCATAAGGAACTCAATGCACCCAGGCTGTTAAATCGAACGATTCGCTAGGTGAGTATTCTCCTCAAAACTCAAAAAGTTTTCTAGTTAGTTCGATGTGAGGAAGCTCATTTGTGATGAGATCAAGCACTACGGCATTAATTCTGAGCTGTTTAAGTCCAATGAGTTTACATAGTATAATGCAATACAGGGTATTAGGCAGGATATTATATACAGGAAATCCTATCAGAGACCTTTGTTCCTGGTATGGAAACGTTTAATAGTTCAGCCACAACAAGGATCAAGTTGGAGCATTCGGCTGAAATGTACGAGTATTGCCTACCGCAGGCGAGAAAAATGCGGACAGCTTGGAAATCTCCATTTATATCCTTAACCGTAGCAAGACCTCCTCTCAACAGTACATCATTGGATCCTGAGTTACTGGCCAGAGACTCGGGAAAAGTTTTGAGTTCCTGATAACTTTTATTATCCCATGTAACATCTTCTCTTTTATAAGTGCAATTTGAGGCAACACTATTGTAAATGTTATCACATGAAAATTTCGGCAAATATTAGATAAATGTTTTGAGATACAATTATCTAGTTTATGACTGACAAAAAGCCTGTCCAACCCCTGAGATGTTTCCAGTGAATGGGTACCCTTACAAACTGGACATGATTTGTTTGCACTTCATGTGATTTATTTTCCTCCTCCAAATCGGGCAGGATGTCCATCTACCACTAATGAAGCTTTGAATTTTAGCCTTGTAATAGATTGATTTTATTGCACTGAATTTGAGTCTGAGTTCAGGTATAAAGGACGAATTTCAGATGGCTCCAATGTTCTATATTCATCTTTAAAGAACTTGACTACGTCCAATTTTGGAAAATCCAGATTTATTTTTTTGAGCCCTCGTCTTGTAGCGGGACATCTTATATATTTCTAGACATCTTATAGACAAAGAAAATTAAACAAACTCATCTGCAATCTGAGTATTGAAAACATTAAACGCTTGAATATTTCTTCCAAAAGACAAATAGGAATGATTTTAGGAATTGAAAATTGGTTTTAGATGGCAATAGCTTAAATTTCAAAATAGCGTTTAGATGGTGGGTAACCATGATGCGTTTATTATCATAATTATCAACATGATTCAACCAAGCTTGGTCATAGTTAGTTTCTTGAAGGGGTACACTCTTGAGAGGTAAGCGTCCATGTACACAGATGTAAGCAGGACAACAAGAAAGGGTACTTTTCAATTTTCGGGATGGTAGACTCCTCATACATCATTGAAAGAATACGAAAAGTGGGCCAATATTCTTGGTTACTGACGCGAAACATAGGTCGGTTAATCCGAATTCGTATGGGTTGTGGTTGATTCAGAATGATTGTTTGGTTCACTGGTGATTGTATAGGTTGGGGTGTATAGGATTCATATATTTTTCATAAAGCGCATTTGCCTCATGAAAGTAGTGCTTGACATTGGACAATGCATTTCTGTTCTTTTCATTCACAGCTTTGACTTCGGCCTCATGCATTTATTGTATCAAAAGCTGCAATGTAAATATCATACTTACTTTGAAGGCTTTTGTGTAGCCTCTTGAAGATAATAAGACACTCATAATCTGATTCGAACATATGACATTGCTCGTCGACGTCCTTTGTTTCGGTCCTGGCATATTGAGGTTTCTACGTAACGAGGCTTCAGGCGTCATTACGAGAGTTATTCACAGGAATAGAATATGTACAATTAAAGGAATGGTACCTTACGGCCAATGTCTGAAAAAAAAAACCCCAAAAAACCTAGCATTATCAGATAGATGGGATGGACGATCAAAAGACATTACAAGAGCATTGATGAGACAAAATGACTATAATTTACGAAATACATAGAAGAAAATATACTAAGTACAACTGAAAATATTAAAACAAGTAATGAATCAAATCAATAGGAAATAGAAGTAATAGAGAATTTTCTTTCCTTTGTGTGTGTGTGAACATTAAGGCCAATAAGCTACCCACCCCGGAGGACCAAATTCAAGCAACTTGGTTTTAGCAGTAAAAACCATGTCTTATTCTGATAGGTATGCCGCTTGCTTAGCTCTACTATCTTGCGGTTGTTATTTGAAAATAGTTTCAACTTTTTGAAAATGTGTAGAAGAGTATCAAATAAAAATTGAGGAAATGACAAGAAACAAAATTCTCCAGTAATAGTGAGCTTATTTATATCCATTCATTAATTGTAAAATAAAACGAAGTTCTTTATTCATAAAGATAAAATAACTGATTTAATGCTAATTATTATTTATAAATTATTTAATGTTAATAAAAAAATAAAGTAATCCTTTGAACAAATGGCAATACAAAAATGTAAGTTATTTGAATATAAATGGCCATTAATTAGCATAACTAATATACCAATGCTGAAAAATAAATAATAAAAATTAAAAAAAACAAATGGTCAATAATATTGTAATTTTAGCAGTTACAAAAATCAATGTTTTCAAAGTATTGTCTTTGTTTATGATGTACGAATTGATTTTTGTTTTTTTCTATGCTCTCTAGCTAAAGCCATTAAAATTGTAACGAGATCCTTATTGTGTAATGAATCACACTTGACTTGAATTTAATAACAGGTCTCGAGTATCCGATTTTTTTTAATGTTTAAATGCGGCGGCAGCACAGTAGAGCAGACGACTGAACATCGTGACTAGAAGAGAGAGAAAGAGAGAGAGAGAGAGAGAGAGAGAGAGAGAGAGAGAGAGAGAGAGAGAGAGAGAGAGAGGGAAGAGAGAGAGAGAGAGAGAGAGAGAGAGAGAGAGAGAGAGAGAGAGAGAGAGAGAGAGAGAGAGAGAGAGAGAGAGAGAGAGAGAGAGAGAGAGAGAGAGAGAGAGAGAAAGGGAGAGATGACTAAAATGCAATATGGCCTCTTCGGCTAGTTTCTACTCTGAACGCATTTTTTGTATTTCAGAAAAATGCGAACCTATCTAGAAACATATTTGATTTCGTTTGCCTTTTACACGATTTATTGCAAATAATTTGAATTTCAAAGTCATCTATGGAAGATCAATAATTCCAATTAGAAGGTTGAGAACTTAGAAAGAAAGAAAATGAAAATATCCCAATTCAATGTAAACAATTGATTTTTTGCAAAGTCGAAAAATGTCAGCAGTTATTCTATATCACCTTCAAAATTAATTATTCGATTCCCACAAAACTTAATTCTTTATTTTCTGAAAACTTCACAACCCTTAATCCTTGCTGATTTTTTGTTATGCAAGTTATTTTTTTTTTTTGGCCAATAATTCATTGGTTAACAGTTTATATTTTTGTAATGAAACATAATGATTATTTCCTCTTACATGGTGCATGCGCGCTAGTAGAACGGTAATTTACAATATAAAGTTTAGCGATGCAACAATAAAAATGTGAGACAATGTAAAATTTCCAACGAGTGGGAATCATAGGAATCATTGGGATTTCAGGTATCGAATAGGGTTCATTGCTGGCCTTGCTTAAGTAAATGGGGCTGAAGTTTTGAGTACGTTATTCCTCCAGCTCTTGGTATATTCTGGGTATGTATTTGGGTATGTGGCCAAATGTTTGACTGTGAGCGATGTGTAGCAAATAATTCGGTATTATTATTAGATGGAGTCCTACAAGATGTACATAAATGCATCAGCTCCGTGAGGCCAATCCTCAGTCTCATTAACACGCTGGTGTCTCATCTTGACAGTAACGATGGAGGTGTCATTGTGTCCATTGTATTCCTTGCAGTTACTCAAATTATTGTAGTTGTTCATCGAGTTTGGTTTCTTTTGCACCTTTACCCGCTTGTTCGTCCCCTTCAATTTCAACGTTTCTACGTTCAAGCTAAGCATAATTTTTCTGTCCTTGTTCATCTGTACTTCCAAATATTTCGTTGGCCATTTATATCATAGTCTCTAAGTTTTTTTTGATTTAGGTATGTTTCTGCGTAAAAATAACCAGCACATTTTATTCATTTTAAATTATAATAGATGGAACTGCAAGATACGTGTAGAACATGCAAAACGTTAATCTGTTTTTCAGTCATGACGGTGCAATATTGGATGAGCCCAAGGAAGGTTTGTCGACGGGTTTAAGGGTAAAGTCATCCAAACTCGGATTAATGAAGAATTGAGGCAGTATTGGGAAATCTAGAGTATTAATTTTAAGAAATAGCTCATCTGACGCTTGAGACGAGCCTCGATAGCATCAGAGAGACCGCCATAAATCACACAAAGTGATGTGGAGTATTAATTTAAAATTTTGGATAGATTGGACCATTTTATGACCATTAACGTGTAACATCTGTTTTCTAAGATAATGAGCGTTTTAAATCGTTTCATACATTGATATTACGGCTATGAGGCTATGCAACAAGAAAAAAGTTTAAAAACTTAATAAAATAAAACACTACATATGTAAAAGATTAAAATACAACTATATGAATAGTTCCCATCATGAAAATACGAATAAAAGGGTTAACAATTAAAATTAGGGCGATCACTGGGGGAATGGCATACATCAATGTAGAGTTAGAAGATCAAAAAACACTCATCGCCACAAAACAACCACTACCACAATCAATGAAAACCTGACTGAAAATTTAAATTGGAGTAAATCAAGCTAGCAATTAAAAATAGCCTGGAAATTACCAGTTTTAATGATAATTCATTAATCCTCCTCGGAGACTGAAACGACAGTAGCCTCGTGACCTGCTGAAAATGCTCGACATTGGGAGCCCTTGCAATGCCCAGTTTCTCCAATCATGTCCTGAGCGTCTGTGGCTCTCGCGCTTTTCGTCAGCCTCCACAGGCTCGTATCCGGTGACGCGGCTGATGAAGGAGCGTGGGGGACTTCCTAAGACTCCGCTTCCTCTCTCGCATGAGAGGAAGGTGACATGTGGACTTTGGAGGCCTCTGGCTGTTTGTAAATATTGTATGAATGAGAACATTTATCTCAATTACTTATTGTCTAATGAGGTAGATTGTAATTTTAGCACAATGAAGAATTATATATAAAAAGTAAAGCAATAATTTGTCGTATTTCATCTCCAGGCTCTCACGGACCATCACCTTAAAGTCATTCCTCTTGTATGTAGAATTTTCATTTTGCACTGGTGCTATCATTTCAAGAGACCAAATGCTGAAAATATTCGTTTACGGTGATTTAAGACCTGATTTATACCATCTCTTCTATCCTAATACCTCATCGTGTACAGATCACCGATTGTTTTTATGACCTGTCAATAAAGATACAAATAGTGCAAACGGAACCGAAGGGAGAAAAGGCTGGGTACACAGCTTGGCTAACCGAAGAGTCAATATTGGTGTATTGGAGGCGACACAGTGCATCGGCCCCAAGGGGCGGGTGTGCCCAGCCTGCGGTATCTGCTCCATGATTCCTCCAGGGAGGGCTTGGTCTGTCTTCACGTCATATTGGTGTCAACATACGGACACGTCGATTGTCACCTAGCCGATTTGGCGGAGGGGGGGGGTTGTATCAACTTTGTCGCTTAAAGCTGACAACTTTGAACTTGACTTTGACAACTAAAGCTGACATGGCAGGTAACTGACATTTTTGGGAAGGAACAAACAATATTTTTGAAATAAGACATTCATTTAACTTTTTACCCAATATTTTTTTTTTTTACATCTATTACGGACTATGTAGGATTCTTAATTCTTAATCTTAAGAGTAACGCCCAAAAAGAGAATCCAGCATATCGATATTTATACTGAGTGAAAATTACTTTTTCAAAAAAAGCTTGCAGTCTCTCCCAAAATATTGGACACATCATAAGTCGACGTTTCACTTATTCCTCAGCCATCCTTAGGACTACAATTCATACAAAAAACGCATTAAATTTGCATACAAAACTCTTAAAATGATAAATAACAATGCAAAAAGATTGACAACAATGCAATATATAATAAAACGACATATCTGTGAATGACAGCATCTTTAAATTCATATTCATTCATTATTGTTTTGCCAAAGTGTTTACGTATCTACAAAATTAAATTAAAATTTGAAAATGGTAAAGAATATTAAAAAGTATCTCTATAATAAAGTAAACCTCATTTACAAATCTATGGCATCTATGAGGATACTGTGTTCTGGAAGGTTATAAAAAGTTGCTAAAAAATATTGTCTTTAACCAACACAAATTATAATTCATACAATATCAACAAATTTCTTTAATAATTTTATTTTGGAAAAACAACAATCTCATTTTTTATATAATATTGATTTCTTATATTAAATTAAAAAAATTAGAGAGGTAAGCATAAATATGAAATTAAAGGTACAATTATTTTCAGGTATGTCATTCAAAGTGTTTTGTAAATAAATTTAATTTAGTCTGAATCGCAGGCCTGCATGATTAGGCGAAACGTTGACTGTCCATGTAAATAAAAAACATATTTACGTAACATAATTTAGAAGCACCTTCAAGTTATTTTTTGAAAATTTAAATTAATTGCAGTGAATGTAAACAAAATAAATAAATGAACTGGAAAATAATGAAAAAACAAGAGATCGGCTTAAGCTAATAAAAGTGAGCTGTCAAGTTTTCATCGAATTCATCACTGAATAACAATTCGACATAATACGATTACATGTATGTCTGTATCAGGTCCTAGTAACAAAAAAATATGAAAGTATGATTTGAACATTTTTAGTAACAATTGGTACAAAAGTGAGTAATAAAAGCATAAAAACAAAATGATGTAGCTGTGCAGAGAGGGTAGATGATATTAGTAGATGAACTGATATTAGCACGCAATAGTTAATAGGCTTGAATCAATAATAATAAATAGTAGATAAAACAGGTGTATATAAAGAACGTGGATACAACAAAGTATAACATACAAAACGAAAAGAGTCCGCTCATTTGTTATATATACATACAAAATAAAATCGTATTGCATTGATAAATTTGATGAATACCTAAAAACTCTCTTTTACCAATGAAATCGTATCTACTCATCTACATAATTACGGCTAACAATTAACTCACATCATAAAGATAAAACATCAAGAAATACATAAAAATAAGACAAGACATAAAATAATATAACAACTTTATTATGATAAAATTACAATCTGCCACATTGGGCAATAAGTAATTGTGATAAATGCTTTCATTCATACCATATTTCCAATTTTCATTCATTTGCTCATTCATATGGTATTTACAAACAGCCCAGAGATCTCCCAATTCCATATGGTTGTAACCTCCCTCGTATGCGAAAGAGGAAGCAGTCTTGGTATGTCCCCCACGCTCCTCATACGAACCAGCGGAGGCTGACCAAGAGCGCTACATAAAATAAGATAATGAAAAAGTGATTTTGAAATTTTAAGAAAACTCCTCGGTATTTTTGATAAATATCTGATCAGTTCTCAATATGCAAATTGTAAATAATTAAAAAATAATGATAGAACAGATATAATAAAAATACGGTCATGACATAAACAAAACACCGTCACTAAATCAATCAATTTGGAGGGGAAATGTAAAATAAAAATGAATCATTAGACGATTTTAATGAGGAGCTAACTAGTGACAGGCATTAAACAACAGGTTTGAGAGGTAAGTATGGAATTTTCTTCAGAAGGGTCTACTGAATTTAAGGAATGTTCAGGCACCCTTCTCCAACAACCTTTATTGAAAAATTCTAAATTAGGCTTCTTGAAGATAATATTTTCATTAGTCATTTCACCTCCTCTTCCTTTTAGAAAATGTCACAATGTCTATTTTCTGTTGTTTGCTGAAACTGCCGGATCACAAATACTTTTGGAAAATAGCCTGTGCAATTTAGGAATAGGTTTTGTCGAGTGAAAAATCTAGGTTTAATCACTGATCTTTGAAGTCCATAATTATCAATAATTGAAAAGTTACAAATGGCTTGGGACGATGGAATTGCTCTGTTTATCAGCGTTTAATTAAAAGCTTAGGAAATAATAATTAAAGGGTTTACGATTATTGGGGGAGTTAAACTTTTAGGAATGCCAACAACCTTTCATTAGCGCTGCACTGTCCATAATTTAAACCTGGGAAGTTTCAATTTAACACCCATTAAGGCCATATTCGTCTTAAAGTTTTCACCCGTATCTCCTAGGTGTTCTCCTATGCATTGATATTAAAATTGAAGTTTGTCGCGGTCTAAACTCAGATTATATTCAGATACAGTAACACAAAGCACATGACTACTTCAAGAATAATTAGGTCTTATCGGCATAATTCTTGAATTTTAAGAATCTTGAAATCTGAGCCCTTCACACTACTTCATAATGCCGAACAAAAAGACGTCAGTCTGTTTTACTAAATAAATTTTGAGTGATATTGAAATATTGAGAAACCACAAAATAACAATAATTACTAAATTATAGCTTTGGTGACTGATATCTCCAGGGCATTGAAAATTATTCAATTCAACTGTCACAGGTCCAAAGTAGTCCTTCGTTGATATAATTTTTTTTTGTCACAATTTCAGATTTGATTATTTCAACTTAGCTAAGTACTTACTAGTTTTATGGTCCGACAATTTCTGATCGTTAGAAAATCAATAACACTAAATGCATTATTAAATTTAATTGTTCGGTTTTTTACAATACGGGGTTATTTTTACAATTCCCTGTTAGTACACTTGAGCTCTAGTACAGGTTTTAGTTCAGATTACCCTTGAGGGTTTTTAGGGTTTTGTCTGACTATCTGCAGGTCAGTTTTGATTTGGAGATCAAAAGAGACA
Organism: Acanthosoma haemorrhoidale; assembly: GCA_930367205.1. Classification (NCBI taxonomy): domain Eukaryota; kingdom Metazoa; phylum Arthropoda; class Insecta; order Hemiptera; family Acanthosomatidae; genus Acanthosoma; species Acanthosoma haemorrhoidale. The sequence goes on along the minus strand of OV884015.1, from coordinate 89,260,251 downwards.
AGTTATTGTCATTCATCCTATGTGTACAGGGGGGCGCTTTGTTATGAATAGTTAGAAAAATAAGAAGATACGTTGGGGGTATGTTTCTATTGGCTGTTTATACACCTTGTAGTGGAGGAATCCTTAGTAGTTATTACAATTATATCAATGATTTCCAAATTATTAATCGTATTTTGTACTTCCATCAGGATTTAAGGTGACATTTAAGCATTTGATTTGTTCCCTTGAACATTTTTTAGAATTTAGATAACTTGAAATCTGTTTTTTGCAATTCACTGAGTATAGTTGGTCATCATTATTACTGAGTTTTTTCATAATGATTATTGGTTTACGAGGCTTTTATTGGGGCTCCACAAACCAGAAACCCTACTAAGTGAAATATCCGCTGTTAAGATCTTTGTGGGTCCTCAACTCAACCTAAAGGCACTGAATTTTACATGAAGGGCCCATTTTATGTTTCGATGAAATAAGCATAATGTCATCTAAAAAAAGACGACTAAGTGTCATTAATTTATCATATTGCCAAAAAAATATATGTACATTTTTTAGTACAGTATACAATTTAAGAACTCGATTTTCATATTAACAAAATTAATTGTTTTCTATTTTTACGTTAAAGTTGCTACTCTTTCTTTTCAAGTAATAGTTCGTGCTTTTAAAACTGTAGCTAGGTTGATTAATTGAAAGTTACTGTGACTGCCATGTACAACGAGTTCACCCTTGTTTTTTTAGAGAAAATACAATAGGAAAATACAATCAACCCAAAAAAAAAAAATGATTGGCCATCAGTTAGAATATAAAAAAATAAATGTTTTCATATTTCAGGGTAAGAGTTGAAATATTTTTAATTTATTATCAATAAATAATATCTTATCACATTATTACTTTTAATTTATTTACTCTTATTTAAGACATACAATAAAGATCAGAGTTAGTATAACACATCAATACAACATATGTCTTCAGATATAAAGTTTCAAACAATTTTATTAAGATAAAATTACAATCTGCCTTTTATTAGGCAATGAGTAATTGAGATAAATGTCATCATTCATACTATATTTACAATTCATCATTCACTCGCTCATTCATACAATATTTACAAACAGCCCAGAGGCCCCCCAAGTCCACAAGGGTCACCTCCCTCGCATGCGAAGGAGGAAGCGGAGTCTTGGGGAGTCCCCCACGCTCCTACGTCAGCCGCGTCACTGGATAAGCCAGCGGAGGCTGACCAAGAGCGCGAGAGCCACAGACGCTCAGGACATGATTAGAGGAACTGGCCATTGCCAGAACTCCCACTATCACTTAGTTATAGCAGGTCACGAGGCCACTGCCGTTTTAATCTCCGAAGAGGATCATAGGGGTGAGTGGTGCAGTGCAATGACAGTGCTAGGGAATTAGGGTGGTTGGATAGGTTAGATATAAAGTAAATATCATTTTCATCTCCTTGATGACTTCGATGACAGATTCATGTAAAAAACTGCAAACATTTACTATACCAATGCGCACAAATTAAGATTGCACTATTGATCATTAACAGGAATTCACGAAAGTCATTAAAAAAAATAATTGTCATAAAAATCGTTCTTGAAGTAAAAACAAAACCCTTTAGTCCTCTTGTCTATCAGCCTTATCTAGATTTTTCTTCCTATTTCAGTTCCTTAGTTAGAAGTGTTAGTATCTGTTATCTGCATGTCCCACACTTGTAAAACAATAAAGCATAGATGAATAATGAAAGATGTACATAGAAGTAGATAATCAATCATGTAGATGACTAGATGCTAGCCTAGAAAATTGTATGGACTCCGCAACAAGTACTTCCAATCATGGAGCCGACTCGACATGTCACGAATGCAGGATAATTCAATAGAATGTTACGGTTGAACCCCATAAGAAGGCTGCCATCGGGCAACTAAGTGCATTTGAACTCCGAGTTTTTCCTTCAACGTGACATGTCATTTCCAAGGTACTCTGAGTTTCGTCATCGTAATCCACTCATCGAAAATCAGATGTAATGTTATCTGCATGGACTAAGATGACGTGAAGTTTGGCATACAGCAGGTGACAGTATAATAAATTCAGCTATAAAGAAAATATCATTTTCATCTGCTTGATGATTTTGATGACAGATTCATGTAAAAACCTGCAAACATTTACTATACCAATGTACCGAAATTAAGATTGTACTATTAATTTCTATTATTACCTTGAAAATGGACATTAGAAAAATATTTGTATTATTTGTTTACAGGACAAGTCCGTACTAAAATAGATCCTGAAACCCATCAGTAACCAACAATATCTTACATGTACAATATTTTGCTTCGTAATAACTAGAAAAAAATAGCTATAACATACAATAGGCAATAGTATAATATCCAGATAATATTACATAAATACATTCTTATAGAAAATTACATTAGTGGGTCTCATTACTTTGAAATAACAACATAAATCTATTGAAACAAATTATTTTCGTAATAAATACCACTATTTGCGTTATTTTTATTTGCCAAAAGACCAGATAATTCAACCTCAACAAAGTTATTACAATATTAAGCCGATCTATTATTAAAACGTTAGATATAGCTACTGGGCCCAAGAAAATTATATATATGTTGTTTTAAATGTAATTTGTTTGATTTTTAGTCCTTAAGATGCCTGAATAGGTTTATACCGACTGGTTGATGTAACTGACGATAAACGATTATTTACGAGACACAAAAGATATTTTGAAAAATTTCATTTTCACAGTAAACATTAAAATAAAAGTGTCTCTTTTTGGAGTATTTGCTCTTAACAATATTATTATACAGCCGCTGTTTATTGGTTAGCCAATAAGTCGTAATGTTTATGATACACTTAAAGCGCAGATAACCATTGAGGTCAAAAGTTTACCTTATCCTAATTATGTGAACATTCTGAAGATCAATCTCACTTTATCGTGGAAACGTCATCTGCGAACTTACCCAATTATCCCACATTTTACGATTGCGAATAAGAACAATAAACAATAGATCTCGTTATGATTCTCCTTATATATTGAAGAATTTAAATTAGAATTAGATACTAACTATCAGAAATTATTTAATTTGAACAATACGACCCATGACAATGCCATTCATGTTTTGCTTGATGGTGGACTGAATGAGTCCAAAACGTTGCAATTATTATATGAAATTATAATAAAAATAAATACAGAAGGATATTGTGCACACTTTGTGATATTTAATATACAGTTAATAATTAATAATATCTCTTAAAAATAACAAATACTACTATCAATCGATATTTTATAAGAGGTTATAAAGGATTTATGAAAATAGTCATCATGTTTAATTGAATCCAGTGAAACTCGTTTGATATAATTTCTTGATTTTATTACTGTTTACGAAATAAAAGGTGGACTATAAAGGCCCTGAGATCTTAAAATAAATTGATTTGAAGCTGTCATAAGGGACAAATAAAATTTTGTGAAAATTAGTTTTCAGAAAAAGCTTGAAGCCTCTGCCAAAATATCAGTCATTATCGAGACAGACAAAATTTGTTTATGTAATATTACGTTGCATGGGCTCATTAAATATAGCTGACGGTCATTAGAGTTGCTCTAAACTAAAGAAAAATACAATCAATATGGAGGGAAGCCGAAACAAAAAACCCTACAAATGTCTCATACAATTGACATTACATAGCCAGTTGATGTTTCCTCTGTTCAGGCATCATCAGGACTGTGATGATTGTAGCTTAAAATTCATATTCATTCCTTGTATACCGAAACGGTACTTCATAATAAATTCTAACTTTAGCGGGTATGAAAAATTCCCTAATAATAATTAATTAAGTATACAGAAAATGTTTTCCATTCTAAATCATTTAAATAAATATTTCATTAAACATAGAAAGTTTACCGATTCCTTATTACAACAATTAATGAATGATAATTTAAAGATATCATTCAGGGTCCTAAATAGATAAAACCTCGACTGCTGTCGGAATATAAATGATATTTTGAGAGAGACTTGAAGCTTTTTTTGAAAAATCAATTTTCACACAATACAGATATTGAATATACAGGCGTCTCATTTGAAGTTCTACTCGTTTACTTCCTTAGAAAATATCAAAACGAGATTTTCATCAAATTGAGTTATTTTACCCAAATAGTTTCAGTATTATTGTATTTATAATAAATTAAAAAGATGTCGACATTACAAAAAAATAAGGGTGAATAGCTGTGAAGCATTGGACAAGTCATAAATATCACTGAAGCATTAAATTAATTTTTTCTCCAAACCAGTAAAACTCCTAAAATAAGATTTATCAATAAATCACAAAAAAACATCAACCATAACTTCCAATGTTGGCCCAGAATATTTTCTCCTCCTGAACAGATTTAAAACGTGTATTTTCATAACGATAAAAAAAAAAAAAGTTTTAAAAAGGTTTTGTAACGTCACTTTCTTTCCCTCTTTAGCTGCCTCTGAAAATTAAGATTAACAAAGTAACAGAAGGGTGTCAATTTTAGCAAAAAATTATTAAAAGTTATTTTTAATTCTAAATTATACAATGTATACTTAATTTTTTTAGTAATATAATTAATTTGAGAATCTGAAAATGTGTTTGGCGAATTTTAGGATAAACATTTATTTTATGTATAAAATATTACATATGTTTAAAATAATAAGTAATAAAAAGTGATAGCCAAACGTCTTATTGATTTTTTTTTTTTTTTTTGAATGATTTTATCTTTCACTATCAGAAACCCTTATGTTTCCTCACTACTTATTTTTCTTAGCAACATATTTTGTTTACTTCCTTAGAAAATATCAAAACGAGATTTTCATCAAATTGAGTTATTTTACTGATAACCGGAAGATATGCAAAATATTTTCAACACCATGAAACAGGGTAATTAACTAATTAACAACTTCGTAATCAAATGAAAGTATTTTCCTATCATGGCGAGTAGTGTATCATATGTTGCTGCCCTGAATAATAATCTGTATTTTATTTATTTTTTTATCCATATTTACAAAAAACCGATCATTGAAGTCGTGCTCACAATTTTAAGCAAATCGGTGAATTTGTTTAGTCGTGCTATTTTCTTGGTTGATGGTGGCTAACGTACCATTAGACCATGGTAAATTTCTAATTAGGGCTATCGTCTAGTAAGTAAGTATAAGTCTAGTAAGTAGAACTATTTGTAATTTTTGAACTGTTAGTAGATAAAGTAACTAAAATCGTGTACGGAACATTAAATCAACCGGTGATTTTTCTAAAAGACTTTTTGCGTGCCAGTTCCAGCTGATAGCTTGATGGTGCAAAAAAAAAAAGTAATCCTTTAAAAGATAATTAGTGTTATTAGTCAGTAAATTACCGTGTAATGAAAAAAAAACAACGTAGAATACAGTTTAATAAACCAAATTAAAGACCAAAAACAAAATGCTGCTGATTACGGATTTTTCTGTGTGTGTGGTGTTGTGTTGGGTATACTACAATTAAAAACATAATGTCAGCTTAATGACGTTATTTTTTAAATATTTACATAAAACTTCTACCGCAGGGGTGACAAATTGAATGTTTATGCTAATGAAATTAATTGAATAAAGAGGGAATAAATAAGCAGTAAGATCATCGTAATCCTTAATTCCGATTCTGCACATTCAACTAACTTTTTTTTTCAATATGTTAAGCGAGGCTTGAAAAAGGTAACTCTTAGTTTTTTGTGTTTTGAATGAGAATCTCTTTATTTTATATAGGGTGGTACTTTTTTGGGGGCAGCTTGAGTGCTAGGGGCTTGCTCCACCTCTGTCGCAGGTTGACCCAGTATTGCAGTACCTCCGGGCAACGGCCCACATAAAGCAAACCACACACATTAAATTAATTAATTGTGATTGATTGATTAATTAATGGCTTGGACGTTCCCGGAGGTACTGAAATACTGTCATTTCCAAAAATCAGTTTAATCTTCTGGACCTCCAATGGGAGTCCAGAGATTAAGCTGATAAGAACAGATTAACAAGCTTTTATTTTTTTAAACTTATCGGAGCCGTCGTTGCTACATCCTTCATCCCCGTCGTTGAGACCGGCGATGTCAAATTTGGTCATTACGTACGTGGGTTCGACAGTTAAATAATCTTGTTCGAGGATAGTATTTTAAAAAAAATTATTATGAATAACAATCAAAACACTGGTATATATACAAATATTAATGAATTACAGCACTAGGACATCCTTTGGCTAAGGCTAAAGGACAAGTGTTCTTTTAAAGGCCCTGGCAGGTAGCAAAGGGTTAGGAAGGGTTGTAAAAGAACAAAGGAAGGGTAGATCATATGTCTCAACTGAAGTACACATTTCAGCTAAAAACGAATATTATATAACTCTTCCCTTTTTTAGGTCCTGAACTCCTGGGCAGAATAATAGGATTTATGGATGTTGGTGGAGGAGCTTGGTTAACAACTCTGGGGATATCTATTGGGATAGTGTTTGAACAACAGCCTTTACAATGTTTGTGACATATAACAAATAAGATTGTCACAATGATTACAATAATAATGGATAATATAGAATACATATAATTATTCTCATTGGTTATTAAAGATATTAATTCTACTTGAGTTACATTTAATTGAGGTATAGTTGTTACATTATCGATTTGGATTTTAAAGGAGTTATCATATAATTGGTGATATTTATGAGCAACAATATGATTATGAATGGGAGGAATTTTTTTTATAACAATCTACATTAGATACATTAATCAGGGCAGTGTCTGGAAGAAAAATAGTGTCGTTATTATAACAATTATCTAATTTAGGTGTTCTTATAGTTAGGTATACATTTAGTTCATCAATATATGTAACATTAGGGTTAGTATATTTAGTAAAATTACATTGAGATATTTTATCATTATAAAGGATATTAGAGGTAAGTAAATAGTATTATTTTTGTTGCAATTGTCTAAGTTACGATTGTTAATAATAGTATATGAACTTATATCGTGAATATAATAATTAATATTGGATAGTTTATGTTGAGTATAATTACATTGAACTGTAGAATCTAATAATAAAATATTTTGTTTATGCATTCATTAAGCAGTAAAGTAGGGTTAGTAAAATAATAGTTATTCATAAGATAGTTACAATTAATGTTATAAAGATTATCATTTTTTCTTAGTACTAGTGTTTTTTTGTATATCAATAGAATAATAAAGATTAGTTTTATTTACAGGAATTGGTATGAGCAAAGAGGTTCTTACATTTGGTTCTGCTAGTGGCAGGTCTACAAATACATGGAGCATTTCCTCATGTATAATACAATGTATTTTGCTCATAAGCCATCATATTTCTGATTTTCTTGGAGTTAATGTTACATTTTTTGTGTTTGTCTTAGCGTGAGTCATCTAGTTTGTTATATAAGTTGGTTAAAGTTATATAAATATCTTGAAAAGCTACTTCTTTGCCAATGCTTATCATATTGCCTCTACCCTTATTAAAATTTTCATTTATTAGCTTAATATTTGTCTTAAAAGTCTCTATGATTTGTTTATTCATGTTTACTATCTGTTAAATATTATGTTCAGCATTAAAGTTCTCACGTTCAACTTCACTTATGACATTGTCATATGTTGTTTGTCCGTAGCATCCATAGTACCAGTTAGTCAGCTAATAGCCGTTCCTAGTCCATTTGTCAATCCACGTCTTTGCCTTCTATTATGATTTCTCAGTAGGTCAATTTTATTCTTGGTTTCATGTATCATATCTACTATCAGAGGGTAGGTTTGTTAAGATATTATAGAGTAGAGTATGTTTTTTGCATATTGGTTAGTTGTAGTGGTATGTTTTGAAGTATTTTTCAATTAATTTTACATTGTTTAATATGTAGTGTAACATTCCGTTAATGTTAATAAGGTCAGTTACTTTCAGAGAAGTTTTTGTAGTCCATAGAATTGTCCGAATCAGTGCAAGTGTCTTTATTGTTATGTGAAACATATTTTCGATGTGTCAGATATTTCTTGCGAGGCTGTTTAATATTGTTAGCATGCGATTTCTTAATTTCATTTTTATCTCTATATTTTACTACTGGTTTATAAGAATTATCATGCTTTCCGTGGGTAGTAGTTTTTATCATTAATTGTTCATTATAAATTGTCGGAATGTCATTCCAATTTTGGTTTAGTTTTTCTATTCGATCAGTCTTATCTTTTATTATTTTTGTCTTTACAAAGTCATTTATTAGGCTTTTATCATCATGATATTTTTGAACATATTGTTCTTTTATTGATTTATTTTGTTGGTTATTTTGTTTAGTTATTCCAAACGGTTTTGAAAAGTAAATAGTCCTGTTTTCCTTTTTTATGATTATTTGGTGTTTCTCTATATTTACTATTTTGTCGTCATTTACTACACAAATTTGCTTATTAGAAGAGCGTTGGGAATAAGCAGTCGCTTCATTAGAGCATAAGTTGTCTTTTATTATCTGTTCGTCTGTTGTTGGGGAATAAGTTGCTCTAAATCTACAGTTATTGTGTCATATTCTGGTCTATCATTTACTGGGAGTGATTCTATTTCTTCAATGTCCATGCCATCATTACTATAGTTAGTTTCGTCTTCCTTATTTTGAGTGTATTTGTTTTTTACTTTTTCTGTTGTTGTTTTATTTTCTGAGTATTTGTGTTCTCTTTTTTCTTTTAATTTAATACCGTTAATTATTACTTCGTCATTATGACATTTTATTTCGGCTACTTCGTTAGTTTTTTCGGTTTTATCCTTAAGTTTGGGTAAGGAATCAGTATGATTTAGTGCATATCTGGTCGGGGGTTTGGTTCTTTGTCATTGCGACCGAAGTCCCCCCCCGAACCCAAATTTTTGGGATAGCTTATTAATTTGTTCTTTTAATTTTTTGATTTCTTTGTCCTTATCGTTTTCTGTATAGTGAACGCGATTGCTAGCTGTTCTCATAGAGACAGTTTGGTTCTCTCTTAGTTGTTCTTGTCTTGGTTGGGGATTGAAATATTTTCTTTGTTTATGAGGTTTCCATGATTGGTTGTGTCTCTCGTTATTGTCTCGGTTATAGTTTGGTGTATAACGTTGGTAATTTTGTTGATCATTTTGTTGTATTTGGTCTTGTCTTTGTTCCCATGTTCTTTTAAAATTGGGAGCATAATTTTTTTCTAGGTAGTTGGGATTTCTTTGTTGTTGGTTTTGATATTGTAGTCTTGGTTCATATCTTACATAATGTTTATGAGGGTCAAAGTTTCTACCTTTATAATTTGATTGTTGGGTTCGCGTTTTGGAGGTTTATCGTAAATTCTTTCTATAATTTCATCGGTTTCTCTTTTTAAAAATTCTTCGATATCTTCAAGCGTTTCGTATTTTACATGGATAAGTTGCGCGTTTAATTCTGGGTGTAAATTTTGCTTACAATGGGTAGCTATTTGTAAATAGTATTCAACCATGTTTGCATTTTTTTTGTTCTAAAGTAAATTAGTCATTAGTTCTGATTCTCGCACTTAAATCCTCTCGTAGGATCATAAGTCAATATATGTTAAAGGATGTTCATTGTAATGGGGTTTGGTTTCATAGATTTCACAAATGCTTTTCTGGATGCTTTTAGTGTCTCTAAATTTCTTTTTATGTCGGTTAGTAATTGGCCTATGTTAGTATACAATTTTTTACATGATCTCGCTTTTCCTACAAGTTTATTACGGACGTGTGCTAATAATCTTTGATGGTTTGCTATTCTATTTGAATTATTAGCATTGCATGAATATTCGAATACTAAGTTTATACTCTCAATAACATCTACTAAAGTGTCGGATGACCCATCGAAAATTGGGATCAAATGAAAATCTGAAACTTTAATTAGGTAATTAGTTCCGTCCATTTCTTCTGTTTCTGTAATGTTTTTTAAAAGGTTAAGTCTGTCAGTTACTGAAGTCATAAAGTCAGAATGTGTATAATAATTGTATTTACCAAGTGAATGATGCCTTCAGTGAAGCCCAGTTTTCTTTCTTCCTTCAACTTCCTCAGATATATAACAAATTTCTTTATGGTATTACCTGGTGAAAATCTATTGAAATAGATCAGTATCCAATAGTACCCAATATCGGTGAAGTCCTGTCCTGTGGGGTTTCTTTCCAGAGGTATTTGCATCGGTCTTCTCACGCTAGTGGACTCCCGTGAATTTACTGAGTATACTGCCAGGTGCCTGTTCGGTGCGCCAGTTAAATAATCTTGTTTGAGGAGAGTATTTTAAAAAACTTTATTATGAATAACAATTAAAACACTGGTATATATACAAATATTAATGAATTACAGCACTAGGACATCCTTAGTCTAAGGCTAAAGGACAAGTGTTGTGTCGAAGGCCGAACAAAGGAATGGTAGACCATATGTCTCAACTGAAGTACACATTTCAGCTAAAAACGAATATTATATAACTGACGAAGCTGATGAGAACTGTGTTCATCGATCGTTTTTAGTATCGAATTTTATTTTAAAAATAAATCAAGTGGGCTAACCAGTAGTGATGTATATGCACCTACTCCTAAAAGTCAAGTCTCGAATTAATATATACGTGAGTATATTTTTATTTATCTTTTTTTATTATTATTTTTTTTTATTATGCCAACCTCAAAAATTTTCAGGCACGGCAGCGCCTCGGACCCACCCACCATTCCGACTACAAATCAAACATGTTATACTATTTTAATTAATTAAACTTTTCTTCATTAATAAATTTTATTAATTGAATAATTATTGCTTATTCATATATAATCTATAACGTGTAACTTATCTCGGCCTAAATACATTAAATTACCAGAGTGGCTTTAAACTAAAACAATATAATGCAATTAATGCTTAAACTAAAATATTTACTTATTTATGTGTAGGAAAAAGGAAAAAAAACATACAGCTAATTTAAATTATAAGTATTGCTGAAGTCTGTACATGGTGGGGTACTCTTGATTAAAGTTTGGAGTCTCCATGCGTTTTCAAGGTCAGTATTTGAATAGGATTATTAATTTCACAGCTGCCTACAGTTGAAAGATTATATCCAGTTAAGCCTGTGATACAATCTCACAAAGATTTGATGGAATGCTTCAGATTATTGATAAGCGCAGAAACGAGTCCGTGCAGCTTCGAGTGCAGAAGCCAGTGAGTGCAACAGAACGGAGGGGGGAGAGCTAACGGTCTGGGCTGTTAACTTAGGCCGTAAACTTCATCTTTTTCTTACAGGACCGGTTCTCGGCCTGATCTCCTTCCTATTATCCCTGTTCTTGCCATCCAGTACCATTCTTGCAGCCTAGAGCATTCGGTGCACGTACTCCTCCTCTCGAGGAGTGCCAACGTTGCTAATCACGTTGCAGTCTACTTCATCTCTGTTGAAGTCCTTAAGTGACAACAATAATTAGCCATTAAAAGCATTCGTACGTTAAGTTTTGCAATAGTACAGAAGTAAAAAGGTGAAAGCGAATTCCTAAAGTTCTTGGAAGCCATTTTAGTCATTGGTTTTGAATAAGAAACTGGCTTGATTTTGTTTCTGTACCACTTTTGTAATTAGATTAACGCTAAATGTCACTGAACTAAATAAAACTACGTGATATCCATTGGATCTAATTTAAATAGACTAGTTGTGGGTCGTTAAAAACTCACCGGCTTTCTCAATGTATAGGCATCTCCATTTCTCTCCTCATTTTTGACCCAGAATAGAAAAAGTACGACGCAAGACTTGCCTGCTTTCGCCCTTGTTAACTTCACCCAACTCGTTGCGTTCAAACTGATGATCTATAAATGTGTCCTCCAGCCAGCTTTACGGTGCACCACTATGTACTTACTTGACTGACAATACAGCTGAAAGTCTCCAGCAATTTCAGAATGGGATCATGAGAAAAGTGGTCAGACATACCTCTCTTGAGAGGTTAAAGAACGCCGACCTGCACCCGTTGCTTGGTGTGAGTTCATCCACCGGAGACATCAAGTTTTTTTGACTCGTTGCAGCACCTAGCAAACCCAGTGTTTAACACTATGACCCCACCTACGTTCCCGTATCGATGGCAACAGGCTTTCCGGGAAACCTGAGTTGTTAGTTAGTTAGATATAGTCCAGTATTAGCACAATACTTTCTATGTTCCCACGCCTTCTTTTCTGTACATCAGCTTACTTACCATAGAAAAATTCTTTAAACCTCATGCATTAAATGTAGCTATGCCATAGTAAATATAATTAGTACGATGTTCAATTATGAAAAGATTCCATTTTTTGGAATCTGTAACTCACAATGTGTATATTGAATGAAGGGTTTTGAAACTAAAAAGACTTACAATATTGCTATTGGGAGTCAACGGTCTGAGATTGCCCATGTAACAAGTGTAATGAGCACTTGATTATAGTGGAGTATGATGCCGAAAGTCCTTGTGCAATAAAATTAATCAGTTTTGACTCCCTTTTCTCCGATTTTATTAAAATTTTACACATATAAATTTCAAGTGCTGCTTGACAGACAGGTGAACAAAGCTTTTTATTTTACTTAAATTTCCATTAAATAAGTTACTACAAAAACTTTAGTTCCTCCAATACTTGGCTCGCCATCATTTTATTCTTTGCCTTTTTTTCTTCTACAACATTTCCATTTATACAAAAAAAAAAAGTAATGAAGGTGGAAAGTAAAGAAATATCATCAAATATGAGATAATCCCTGGCACTTAAATTATTGTGTGCAAGGTATGAATGCTCTCTTAGATCATCATTTATGTAAGCAAATTAAGATCTGTAATAATAAAACTAACTCACTTTTGTTATACCATTTTAGTTTCTGACAATATAAATAACAATTTCAACAAATAAAAAAAATTTAAATTAATAAACATTAATATAAAACAATTATGCGATAATGGTCGACACTGAAATTTTATTTTTTTCGGATATCAATAAAAATATTTTTGTGTTTCGTTTTAATATTTTCTTAGCAATATTTAGCTGCCATTTCAGAAAACATAAAAGTTAAAATATATGTTATATCGATTGAATTACATTTTTGACCACCAAAATCGATCATACGGTCAGACGCTATATGATCACCCTAAATCATACGTACCTCGATCGTAAGGGTGCATCGATTTGTAAAAAATCCGATGATAAAAATAAATGTTCTCCAAAAATTCGATGGTCGTTTGCCTCCGCGGTCCAACTCTCTGCAGATAATGGATTAAGGAGGAAATGGTCTTGATCACTGGTTCCCGCTGATACATGCATCCTTTGATTGATTCGCTGCCAGTATGCAAATTTCCAGAACGGGTCTATTGCCTGGTAGTTGTCAGTGGGCACCGATGCACAACTCCAGTTGATTCGGTCATCGGTCATCTAGCCGGTGAAATAACATGGGACTGTTCAGGGTGTAGAGGTTGCAGAGGAACAAGCACTCTGTCAGAGCTTAACCGTTTTCCATGTTAGCAATCAAAACTATCCGATACGATTTTCATTTTAACAATAACTTTATTTGTTTTAATTCAAATAACAGGCGCAATTTCATTTAAATAATATTTCAGGGTAAAGGGCAATACTGTATGAATATTGACAGGCACCTATATCTTCCAACCAACCCTGGCGTCCTCAAAATGGGAATGCATTCCCTTCCTACCAGAAATGTGGGACTGAGGTGCCACCTGCGCCCCGCTCTGACTCACGGGCTGCTGTGTTTTTTTCTCATTGGCAGGCTCTCTCTGTCATACGTAATGTATATATAGCTGCTGTTTTTGATAGTATAAAACCCCCAAAACACTATAAATAATGATAATAACTAGTAATGCTGATTTCGCCCACTGTAAAAAAAAAAAAAATTGCTGTTTTAAAACCATATCAAGAAAATTACGGTATATACGTGGGCATCAACTCGTGATTGAATTGCCTTAAAACCAACAAAAAAAATGTATGTACTTCTTATTGACAATATGTTCGTGAAGAATCAAGGAAATTATGATAACGTACAATTTGAGTTCTTGGTGGTCAAGTTTTGTATTATTTAGTTCTTTTGGGTAAGTATATAAATGTTCGTTTATTTGATTCTATTTTCTACTGTCTACTTAACAATACATTTTTCCTAGTTCAATTGAATGATTATTTTTTTTACTTTCTTCTTTCATACGAATGTAAACGCATTTCGTATTTAAATCGTCACCCTCTCAAGGGTGCCCAATGAATGGATCGTTAAGGGAACATCTGGTAAAAAAAAAAATAACTGCTTTTACTCTAACGAGAAAATATAACCAAAATTTTGAAGTTGAAACTAAAGTAGAGATGAGATGAAAAAAAATTGAAGGAAAAGTTTATCTAAAGGATTTTAAAATGGTCGATTTGTTTCTTACTATGGTCGGCTAAAGACGAATTCAACCCAAAAAAAATTATTTATTTATAATGTTTTCATCTCATTTTAACTTCAGTTTTAAGAATATTTGGTAATGTCATTATAACTTTTGAAAGGGCTTGTGGCTTAGTAATAAAAAGTCAATTTTATTTTTGTTTGATTCATCCACGTCACGTCTTGTTTCCTGTCAGTGAATTGTTTTTAAGACAGTAAATTTGATACCTCACTACCTTCTGGGTAAATTTTCCTATTTAAGGGCTTTATCTTATTAGCTTCATAAACCCCTAGAATCGGTGATGATGGAAAAAATTTAAATTAATTAAATATTGAACAATTTGGTGCAAATGATTTGTCCTACTTAGAGAAAAAGAATACAACTAGCATTCAGCAGTAAAAAATAAAGTTGCTTTTCTTAAATGTAATCAAGAAAATACCTTAGAAAAAAAACTCCAAATGTACTTAGTAGAAATTTAAAGTTATCTCCTAGTGAAATATAAAATAAAAGAAGAAACTTAATAAGGATTCCTCTTACAAATGCACCGTTTTACTGCTGGAACGGAGTAGCACTTGGAACAAATGAATCTTGTTTTTAGCGAGGGAAAGAATGGCACAAATTCCCGTTCGGAATCCCTGATATGTCGAATACGATTTAATTTAAGTACAGACCGAGGCGCTCTAAAGAAAACAACAGTCATCACGCAACAGACGATAGAGATTTATTACAAAATTAAAGTTATTATTTATTTATAAATATACAACCAGCCATGCAACTTTCCAGTTAGAGCAGTCTCGGATAAAATTGGACTTATCATGCATCATACTTCCCGTGAGGAAGAGGTAATCACATTTGAGCATGGCATACCTCGCAGAAGGAAGCAATTTATCATAACTGACTTGACAAATCAACGAAACGAAATCTAAATTACTGAATTTAAACAAATTAAAAAGATAAATTTCGTTGCGTAACAAGTGAAAGTCACTAAGTCAAAATTATCGTTTTTCAAATTTTCAGCTTTTCTTGACAACAAAAAGATATTTCGATACGTGAAACTCTCTAAGCCATATCTTTATATACATACTATGTACTCTTGCCTATAGTACCGTCATGAAATTTGACGCTTATGATACGGTCATTTTGCGCGACGTTGACACATAGTTTTGGGCGGGGAACTAATCACTAATTTGCTCATTCCTTAATGATTGACGTGTATTGCTGGTTCTCATACTTCTAATTTCGTGACCGCAACTTTAGTAATTTGTATAAGTTTCTATCCGGATAATAATAATACAAAATATGCATATAACATCCAAGAGTGGTTCATGGTAAGCAAAAAACGCCATAAGTTTGATCAAATATTAATAGTACCTAAGAAGTTAAAAGAAAAACATCTTTGACTAGCGTTTTGTCAAAATCATGTATTTTGACTTGATGTGCTACATTTGTAGCCCCGTGCTATAGACATTATGTAAATAGTATGAATAATACGATGAAAGAAGCCTTAACAATATAATAACAATATCAACTATTTGTTAATCCTTCGAAATTTTGCAGTTGACGAACAGCCTTTTTTCATTAGGTTTATAACTTATTATTCAGGACTCATTATCGGTCTCTTTCAGACCATGGAGATCTTCATATTGCATACTTCTTAAACCATTTATTTAATTTTTACAAACGATTCAATTATAATTAAGAAAAAACAAGACCTACATAATAAAAATATAAACAAAATAATTCAGAAGAAACTAATTTAGAAGAGAAATTTTCAATGTGGTATTGGTACTATTTATAATTTATTACAGCAAGATTAGGTCTCATACCGGGGGCCTCCTCAATTTGTAGTCGGGGGCTCAAATTTCAAACAATCTACGCGAGAGACATCGGGAAGGTCGTCATTCGTTGCAAGATAGCTCAGTTGGTGAAGCCACCAAATAGGGATGTCCCGGGACCTTTCTTAGGGGGATGTCTATCGAGACATCATATCGTAGCCGATAACCATTTTCTGGATGGTAATTATTATAAATTAAATTTAATTTATTTTATAATATAATAATTATAGTTCACCATTTTATGAACAGTGATGTTCGAAAAAACCTACAGAATCCAGAATCCCAGGGAATTGTCTGGTTTTGTACATGCTGGACTGTCGGTACATTATGGCTATTCTGGAGTTAATTTATTTAAATTCGCTTCTTGTACAACTTCCATTTTTATGACATTTTATATACATTACTAACTCCAAACCAGTGTGCCATAAGCCTATGAGGGTTGGAAAAAGTTTTGTGTGACATAAAGTTATTTTCTGTGGATTTAGCGGACATTTTACTCATTAGAGTATTATTACTAACATAAAAACTGACGACCTACACATATCTATTAAGACCCATTTGGGCATACGGAGCACAGATTTATAAGAAAACCCAAAAATCAAACCTAGTGACAATTGATATATTTCAATCAAAACTACTACTGGGGCTCCTTAGTTGACAGAAATCCGATCCTACATACCTACTAAATAATTTTACTAGTACATACCTACATGAAGACTCTATACAAACAATTCCATCAAAAACTACAGAGACACGTGAATTCTCACCTACTTGGACAAGAACAAGAGGAAGGATTTATTAATTTAAATAAACCACCATCAACTTCTTTTGTAGAGGTATCACTAAATGATTAATATTTTGTATACAGCTGTGAATAAATAAATATAAGAAATGAAAAAAAGAATTATTTCCGTGGTTACTGAATCTAAGAGAACGGTCTAATATCATCTCTAGATAATGCATTTATAGGGCCAAAGGAACTGGATTTCCTTATATAAAACGATAGTTAATAGTTGAACGATAAATGTTGGATTAATATTTGTCGGGCTCAGATAACTGAGTATCCCCAAGATGGGGAGGAGACGCCCGCCGCGGGCTAGAGTCGCTACAACCTCTTAGCCGCCGTCCGGCGAGCGCCAAGAAAGAGATAAGGCGGGCGGACCTGTGGTCTTTTACCCTAGTCGGTGGGCAGCCTAATTCGTTTTGATTTGACTCCATAAGATCGTTAGAAGGTGTGTGCCCCGACAAAGCACTATGTTCAGGAGAGGAGGTTTATAGGTAGTTCATGTGGTTTTGGAATGACCACGAATTCACACTCGGCTCTGAGGGTAGGCGAAAACCGTCCAGATCCCAAAAGCGAGCGTGAACCGGAGAGAAGCAGACTGGATTGCCGTGGGAGACACTACTGGGTAAGTTTGTAGGGGCACGGCAACCGTCGTCCGCGAGGTAGAGGTCTCTGCCAAGGAGGTGCTAGATTTACTACTAAGGATACTTACTAGGAAGGTTTGAAGACTGACAACGCCGGACTTAAACATAGCGAGGTTAGGAGAGAGAGATGCAGAGGTAGTTGAATGAGAAGACCATGGTTTTGAGTAGATCAGCAAGCGCCAGTGCAGAGAGAGAGAGAGAAGTGTCCAAGGTGCTTTCTCATTTTCGCTTTTTTATTTATTTGTTGTTTTTTTTGTTTTTTTTCATAGCTCTCAAACTTATAAAAATTAGGATGTAGGAAAAATAAGAGGAAAAATTTTGGATTGTTGGGTGCCTTTCACGAAGGGGAGTCCCATTTGAAGTATGAGAAAGGAACCTCATTTTCGCCCTTTGGGGCGCGTCTTATATAGGCAGGCTAGCCGTGGTGGGGGGTCATCCAACTTCTTCCCCACTCCGACTGACGTCATAATCTTTATTAAACATATTGAAACATAGATACATATTTTCTGATATTCATTTGATGACATAGATACGAGGTCTGATACGAGAAGAGGGGAACTTAAAATTATTCATAATTAAGAGGTGGCCACAACAATATTTTTATAAATTAGGTAAATACTTTTGCCTCTATTTTACCTGGGTAATTCGAGCCGTGGACCTTCATTCCATAAAGCGGTTCCGTTGACAACAACCTTTTATGAAAACCCTGTTTAACGATTACTCCCTGAAGTATTGTATTTCATCAAAAGTATCCTGTTGTGCCTGCCGTGGGAAAGGGGAAGAATTAAAGGGGGCCGATCGTCAGAATATGCGTCATAAGGGTGAAAATAATGTGAGAGGTCCCCCAAATCCACTTGTACGGCTATACTTGACAATGACACATGGATCAGGGATTATTGATCTAAATTGAATGCCATATATCGGTATGGAGAGGGTCACCGGATGTCCAATACAGCCTGCCATTCACGTCATATGTTTATATCTACACCATTAAATTCAATAGTTGTCATTTTTCTATTACGGTTGAAAGTATAATGCACTAATTTAAAGGAAGATATTACCAAATACACTATATGAATGATCGTACAGAACTTTGTTTTTGACTATTTTCCTAATGGGAAAGAACTTTTTTTTTTTAATTTCAATTTATTACATTTATTAGTAAAAATTAAATTTACATAATAATGTTATAATCTTGAATGTATATTTGACTATGATCAATTTTGTGATACATACAAATCGATTGGGTAACTCTTTAGCCGTAAAAAAGTTTATGTCTTAAATCAAAAATCTATCGTTAGAAACTTGTAATATCGGTCTTTGATATTAATGCTTACCACATTATCGTAAAATATAGCATTAAGGAGAGAGATAGATATAAGAAAACTTTATTCATCAACTCAATTTACAATTGAACTTGTTAGTAAATTGGTACTTCATGTTCTGGTATCCATCCTATGTAACTGTATTGGCTATAACATAATGGTATATATATATACAGCAAATTTTAAATGGTAGGAAAAATAAAATAGAAACGTACCCAAGAAAACAAAACCTTATTAACAAATAAACAAACATGTTTACTCAAATAAAAGTGTTCACAAGCTAAATAAAACATTTTCAAATTATCATATATTAAAATGATCTTTAAAGTAATATTAATAAAGATTTTTGTTACACATCACAAGTTTCTTAATTATATTTAACCTATTTTGTACTTGTTTTGTGGAATGACCTAAATGATTGAAAATTTTGTGTTTTAGCTACACATGGTTTTTTGTTTTAAAAATGTATCTTACAAGAGACTTGTTGCTGTAGTTACCAATCTTCCGTATTTTCGGAGGCTATTGTTTTGTTAAAACATGTTTCAGTATGAGAGTGGACAAATTCTCTAATGATGGGAAGTATTAAAACGTTGAGCATAGTGGTTGTTTTTGTGTGGCAAAATTAAGCCACGATGTTGTATTTGACAGATCAAAGGCCTTTGGCAAATATAATGACTTATTGGAGAGACAATAAGTTTTTGTTTCTGAGCTAAAACCGGCGACCAGACCAAATCACCATACACGATGATCTATTCGCATGCATTAAGGTTCAGGAACCTAACCCAAGCTTGTGTCTCTAGATAGAAGTTGGCAGCAGTGGGTCGAAGCACATGCATTTGATGTGCGATCCTCCGCCAAGTGCTTCTCTAACTTTGCCAAACTCCTCTAAGCCACATTGGCCCAGGGATATTGGAGTGCCCTGGCCCACAAAGAGCCGATAACATTCTAGAATGCGAAATTGATAATGTTTCGTAATCGTAGGCTGGAGTAAAGTAGAGTTGTTGTTCAGCTAAGGATTTCGATACAAAACCTAACCTGTTATTAAATGGCTGGGAGCCTTTGATGTAGTGTATTTCAACAGCCCTGCTAGATCACGCGATCGGTTCACGTTGTTGCTGGCAATACTTAACAAACAGATTCAAACGATACCGGGACTGGCGTTACGTAAATTAAATTTACTTAGATTAAAAAAACTGCTTTGGAGGAAGAGAGACTCAGAGATGCACCACATAATATTTATTACATACTTTCCAGAACAAAATGTTTAGCAACAAATTAGAAAGTATCGAAATAAACCATTGACTTATCTAAAAGCAGAAAGGCATACATTATTTTTATTATGTAAATTTTGGAAATACATTTTTTTCATTTTGTATTCCCGCCCCTAGGACATAAGCACGTAAAAGTACGCAACACTTGTCTGATTATTACATTTATTTTTTATTTTTTTCTAATTATTGTATTTAATTTAAAGTACCTAATAAAAGTAAGTTTATTTTATTTTTTTCTAAGCTCTCTAGTTAGAATTTTAGGATGAGGGAGAAATATAAAATATTTAGGGTGATCGGATCCTTGTACTAGGAGGACCTGCTTGAAGGTGGTGTGAGAGGAGTAAGGAGTGTGGGAATCCTCGGTGGAGGTTGATTGTTACGGTACAGTGGTGAGAGTCCACTGGTGGCTGTAGTAAGTTTATTGAATTATTGATTGATTAAAATTACAATTTTTGTGTATAAATGTTTAAAAGATATGTGAATATTTATTAAAATAAATATTATTTATAATATTTCACTTCAAATTTTTATCCTTTTAACTAATTCATAATCTATAATTTAAACCTTTTATATTAACACTGCAGAACAATTAATGTTTAAGCAATTGAGGCAACACTCGTGTTGATCCAATAAATATTAATCTCAAAAATCAGTTTTAAATTTGTCCCGTTCAGGAACAGGTACAGTTCAAGAAATTGAGCCATGATCTTATTAAACATTGCTTTTCAGCGTATCTCTCTGAACTGTTTCATTAGATTATTTAGATGGAATACTCATAAGCTACTCAGAATTGGATGTAGAATTTTGATGAAAAAGTAGATATGACATTTTTTTTCTTCAATATTGTAGTTTGTCCAAAAATTACCCTACGTTACTAAATAAAATTTACTATTATAAGCATGAAAGATTTCCTCGCTGTAACATAGTCCATTTGATATTTCCTGAAACATTATAAGGTCAGCTCGTGGGTTTTTAGTAATTACACCGCCATGTTGTTAGTGGTTACTGTTTGTGCGCATTGTAGTTAAAAATGTGTGTTTTGTCTTGTACAGACTTTTAAACTATTATCACTCGATAGCCAGAATCTTGACTCCCAGCTAAGCAATACAAACTCCAGTTTTGGTTCTAAGTGTTCTAAGGCAAATAATAATCCAGTTAGCTAAGCGTCCATTCACCCAATCAAGGCTGTGCTGATGGACACGTTGTGTCTTATCAAAGCCCCTCAACACATTGCTCCAGTCACACAACACTAGGATCGTCACTGTGACGAAACTCATGAAGAATTTAATTCCAAATATTTAAATTACCACGAATCCACTGCAGAAATTTTCCGCCCAGGGCGTAAGACTGCTCTAACAATTGGATCATTGTGTGGATGTGGCACTTTTGATCTTCTCGCTAGGCCAACTATTAGGCCAATGTGCAAAGGTGCTACGAACGAAAACCAACTTCTCTCAATCAGTTTCAGACAGCTGTCCCCCAGAAGCTTCAAAAAAAGAAGAGAGAGAGGTTTCGACCGACTTCTATTCTCAGTAGAAGGTGTTCTATTTCATTGGTTTTCAAAACCAAAACCAACACAGCGTCATTCTGCAATGTATATCACTCATTACCTTTGCATAAACAGGGAAAAAATAATTGGTGAAATGTTGAACGAATTAGTGTTCTCAATCTGAAAATGATCTTGTATATGTAAATCGCCCGTCCATCACTTGGAGCTGTTATTTGCGCGATAAAGAAAAATAAACAGAGTGCATCAATATAGAAAAAAACATGTATGAAAACCAAATTAATATGAACACCTTTAAATAAATATAGTACTCGCTGAGTTCAAGAGTAAAGAGTACACCACAAAAACAACATACAAACAAAAACATTTTTTTCCAGGTACATTGTCCCCTAAGAATGACAATAAGGAGCAAAATAGAAATGCCTAGCTGACAAAAAAATACAAAACATTACACCGATTGGATAAGCTAGTCAATAACAAAGAAGCTGATGACTACAAAGAACCAATAGCGATAGTGACAAAAAACATAATTTAGTAAAGATGAAAAAAATAAAAACAACATAAGAATTATTGCACATAATGAGTGATTAATTCAAGGGGTAAAAGAGCGTGGAAGGATGCTGGGCTCAATGAAAAATAAATAAATAAAATAATAATGACGTATTGTTAGAATGGAGGGAGAACTGGTAAAGTCTAGGTTTAAAGATTGGGCGAGTTGACGAACGACGAAAATCGATGGGAATAGAGCTCCAAAGGTTTGTGGCACAGATAAGCAACGAACAGTGAAAACTGACCTATTAGTTAATATTACTAATATACTATTACTAATTACTATTACTAATTACTATTACAAGTATTGCAAGATTTGAATTGGAGAGAGTTGCCGAGGTCGTGGGGAGTTTGTATTGATGGTATTGAAGGGGATGGAAACAAGGAATTATTGGCAACAGGCAGAAGGGGCATCCCAACCAGGAGTAGTGCCGTGAAACGCGACAGCCTTTGAAGATCCCGAGTATAAATCTAGCTTCAAAGGATCTAACGAGTAAACCTTAACCTGGTTAAGAAATGCACCACTTATATAATGTAAACAAATGCAAAATACACATTAATGACTAAAAAATATTTGACAGCCGCCAATAGAAATTGAGTATTTAGTACATTCCAAACAGGCTTAAATGGTTTTAAGATTTCTTAATTGTTGAAAAGGTGATGAACGGTGAAGCCCATTTAATTTAATTGTAGGATATTGAATCAAGTTCCACCATATCGATAACAACCTTGACGGTATATATGTAAGGTTTCTCACGTTACCTCACCGACAGATCAGTGGTGACGTGATACCCAAAACTACCTATGTCGTTAGTGGTGTGGTGGGACTAAGTAACCGCTTCGTGGCGTCTACGTTATTGGTTCCAATCTCAAGACATATATTGAATTTATCTTTTATTCGCGGCTCCTTCAATTTACTTTTCTCTAGGCCTACGTTATTTATACTATTTACAACTCAAGTAATCACCATAGAATACTATGCTAAAAGTCCATTTCGAGAATTATTTTCAGCCCCTGTATATTATGAACTAATTTAACTTATTCCATTCAGGTGTTATTTTTAAAGAAGTAGAAGACTAGGGGAGAAGCATGAACATAAATTGATGTTTTTTTTATGCTGTAATTTGGTGAAAATAAAAAGTTATTTACATGCGAGATTGTTTCATCATTGAAACAGGTTAAGAAGATTTTTATTACAGAAGAGAACAGCTTAGCCACATTAACGCTATTACTGAGATTGGTCACTAGTTTCGGATTATAGATCATAAGCAGCTTAGACTGTAAGTCGCTCTTACAAAGCCCTGTGCGGTATATTATTAGTTTTAAGAGAACCATAAGAGAACCATAGAATGGATTACATGTTGATTTGAATTAAACCAGAAACCATACTTTATGAGTTTTCTACTAAAACGCCCTTTGTAGTAGTAGAAAAGTTTTTGATATTACTCCATATATTTTACTATTCATACCACACACTAGCATGAAGTTTGCCTTCAGACAAACAAACCCTATCTAAAACAAGAACTTACCATCTAAGATACACTTCAGCATACGCCATTATATGGAATAGAAAAAGCAATTATTTCTGGACAGAGTCTCCTACGAATGACAATAATGTTCACCTGACAAATTCACACCTGGTAACTAAAAATAACTATTACGTCATAAAAATAAGATGTTAAAAAAGGAAGGTCTTTAAGGAAAAAAAAAAACAAATTTAGGTTCATTTAGAAAATAATGTCATTGTTGGATCCACATACGAACAAGAAACAACAATATGGGAAATTCTATTCAATAAAATATAACATTAAATTAATACAATAAAAAAAAAAAAATGTATGTTACAAGCTAAATATACAATCGTAAAAAAACAAGGAAGGTGTCCACCAAACATCTACACAGTAGACGATGAAATAAGCACAGAAATGCAAAATTAAAAGCATGAAAATATAATATATTTGAAAGAACGTTCCCAAACAACCAATTCATTGTCTGGATGGTAAGGAGGTGGTGGAACAAAAGGATTTTGAGGGTTCAACTGACCTGGTTTGAGACCTTAAACTGATTTTTCAGCACCAATAAATTTTTTTATTATTATATATCTTCGTTTATTTTTACTTAAAATAAATAATAATGTAAAATAAACGTTATAGCTATAAGCTGGTATACCTAGGACGGGAAATTTGGCAATCTAAATAAAAACGTCCCTTTCTTTCTTTCAAAAACCTTTTAAGTCTGTTGGAGGTAGAACTGTTTCTTTTAAATCTATAATTCACGCTTTTGTTATGGATCTTGGGGAATCTAAATATATGATGCAGTAGTGCTTTTTTTAGCTAGAATGGCAGACCTTTATATTGAAATTGACAATTGGAGTGAATATGGAAAATCCCTTCTTCTTCTTCTCCATTTAGTTAGTCTTTAGTTTTGTCAGAGGACATCAATATAAGTAAAAAGTATTTAAAACTCGGGAAGAAACTCACGCAACGTTACGGAAAATGTATGAAGAAGCACCCAAAGATTATTTCTGAAGATATGCCGAAAGTATTGTGTTAGACTTAGCACGAGGAAATGATCTCTCCTTGCATTTTATAGCACCCTTGATGTAGCTGCTTTGAATTTTTAGACTCTGTACAAATAAGTAACAAATGAAAAAGTACTGGTTTTTATAAACAAATTAATTGAAGAAATTAAATCCACTTATGGAACAAATGAAGAATGGTTCAGGCGATATTTTAGAGATCCCCAAAACGATGCCAAATTCGACCGGGATGTGAAAATAAATCATCAAATATTTGTTGGGTAAACGGAAAAAAACAAAAAAAATTGTGGAAAATGTGGTGCAAAAGTTACATTGTACAGTAATTGTGAAAATTATTAATTGTTACATTATAATAATAATTGTTTGGTCCTAAATTAAATTTGATGTTTTGTTGTTTGCAAATAATTTAAATATATACGCAAATATAAGTTTTGCTAATTCTATAAAATAATTTCAATAGCTATTTCAACCTTAACTATTTAAAACCCTTATTTATTATACTTTAGAACTAATATAAATAAGAATAAAAACAAATAAAAATGAAATTGCAGAATAAATGTTATAAAAAAAAGGTAGCTGGTCATTGGTGCCATCTACATAGGTAAATTCTCCTTTTCTCCTAGTATTCAGAATGAAGCATGGAGGATATTAGGAGGTAGAGAATTCCAGAGAATAGTTGAGCGAGCAAGTTGGATCTTGTGTTCTGGGAGTGTAAACCTTCCATATTATTGTTGCTCGACTTCACAGGTTGTCACAGCTCAGGTCACAGCCAAGGCCTTAAACGAAATACAATATATAGCTAATGAATTAATAATTATACATTGCAGGAATAAAGGCCTGGAACATCTCCGGTCTGCTCCCTCTACTGTCCGAATAATTTTATATAAAATCTGTTTAGCTTTCTTGAGCAAGCTTGCAAGGCATCTAACCAACTTATCGAATATGTCAGAGGGATCTACCATGTACTGTGTTGGTTTAAATACGGTACGGAGAGTTTTAGAGAAGCATCCATTGGCTTCACTGGTAGTCTGTGGTAGGTCCTGCTGCAATGTCTCACCAGCCCAGATACCTTCTTGACCAGAACTCGTGATAGGTGAGTACACTACTGCAATAAATCAGAGTGTTTAATCAACGAGGAATCCCCAGAAACACCCAAACTCGCTTATACAACTTGCCTACAGTTCGTATATCAAATAAACTTTACTAACTTAGATTGGATATTATTTATATAGCCATGCTATAGCCGTTAAATTAATCGTTAGTATACACGAGCATCAAAGAATAGTTCATAAGGTATTAAAGTCTATCAATTCTCATATTTTTATCATAAATAACATTTTGTTGGTTATTTCAATCTTCGTGGATGAGCTTAATCTACAAAGTATGTATTATTTTAGTCGATCACACAAATAATACGTGAGCGTAGTAAGCGTTTATGGTCCTTCGATGTTAATTAATTTGTTTATTTAAGGCATGGGTTATTCTGCTGGAAAGGGGCGATTACAGAAATTTTGCATACATTACCTTACAGTTATTCTCCCAAAAACGTTCTGAGTGCTCCTTCGCGTGTTCAGTATTAAATAAATTATACCTGAACCAGCGGTGCTTCATGCTTATTCGTGAATGGCAATTGTACAAACAAATGTGTTCCATGAGGGAATGGAAAGCTGAATGTAGCTAACACGTGAAATATTACTCAAACGTTGTTATATTTTTTATAAAACGAAAAGAACAAGTACAAAATCAAGTTTTTTGTATCATCATTTTCGGAAAATTACAGTGGATTAAAACATCGTCTGGAGCTAAAGAAGTTTTCAGCAATTTAATGGCCTTATATTGGTGAGTTATGTTATCTTCATGAGGTAGGAGAGGTGAGGAAATAAAATAACTACAGTTTTTTTTTAAATAACTGGATAAATAATCTCAAAAAGTTAACAGATTTTTGTAGTAACACTCTAATTCTTCATTGTAGAACATACAGACAAATTTCAATTAGCGCACAAAGAAATTATATAGTGTACATTTAATTACTTGTTAATCAGTCAGGAAGATCCCTCCTAAAACAACAAACGCATTTAGCCCTCGGGAGCTGAACAATAAGAGATTGTCTGGATGAAAAAATGAAATATAATAAAAAGAAAAAAAATGTGATAAGTTAGCGGGGTGAGTGGGGGGGCCTCGAGTGTTGGCAACCCCTCGAGAAACTGCCACACAATAAAAAAAAGGGGTAGCGATGGGGTTGTTAGCGGACTAAAAGAACGCTCCACCTCTCGCTGTTGTTACAGAAGAGGTTAAACTTTTAATTAGAAAGATTCGAGACTGGCTTATTGGTTGCTACACTTTGTTTATAACCGTCTTGAGGTGCTCATTATGATGTGTTCTTCGCCCAAGCGATAATCTGTAATGAACCCCAATGCCATTATTTATTCTAAAAAGAAATTATGCCTGAGAGACAATCTGTTATATTGAGAAAAACTTTATAAATAATGAGCATTATGCGGTCGATCATGTCGATGCTATCTTCATTACAAAACAATTCCAATTAGCACCTGCAACGAAACATAGAAATACTTCGAAAAATTCCCGATAGAGAATCTTTAAAAATAGCCAGATTCAGATCGGAATGCTTGTTAGCCACTTCGACCTAGATAAGGGTCCTTATAGTTATTAATTCAAGTTAATATTCTGAATGTTCTTATTTCTCTGCTATTCTATATTTAATTCATGTTACATATATACTTTTGCGACTTTCCATACGTATGTGGACTGTAATTAGAAAGAATTTTCAATACTCTCATAAGTTTATTGATGTTTTATTTTTACAATTTAATATGGAGTAGTATTTACTAGAATCCCCAGATAAAGCTACCTCATGAAAAATATTATCGGGTCAAATGTAGTCAATTAGTCACAAAAAAAAATTGATATAAAATTAAAGATTAATAACAAGGACTAGGATGTATTTACATCTATTACCCAGAGGAAAATATTTGCTGCAACGTCCATTCCTGTACTTTCTAAGCTATTTTAGCTAACTTTATGTTAATTGTCCATTACTTATGTTCATAACTTTATGTTAATGTAATTGTAATACATTACATATTTCATTGAAATTACATATTTTTAAATATTTCTTATATATTTTAATATATATTTCTTTGGGACTTATACATCGTTTTTTCAAATCAAAATAAGTTCGTGGCTTTCAATTAAAAAGTGAGAATCGGGGTGAAATGATAATTGGCACTGAAAATGTTTTACTTCCCTTCTCCCTTCCCTTTGAACACATAATTTCTATTGATCTGTCTCTTCAATGCAAGCTTTGATTTTATACAACAAACGTGAAAAAGTGGTTGGCGAACAATGCCAGTGAAAACAAGAGACCTAGCTGCCAAGTTTATTCATGAATTTCTTATCGAAACATTCAATAGTGATGCTGGAACTTTATACTGTTCATGCTAGGATAAACCAGTTTCGATTGGCCAACGTTTCCAAGTTGTTCAGCATATAGATATGTCAAAATATGAAGAAAACAATAAAAGATAAAGAAAACTAACTTTCATAACTGCAATTTCAAGTTACTGCACATCACGTGAGTCAACTTTTCATATAGACTTTAGTTATGAAGATATTCCCATGGAATTAAAAACTATCATTTCAAATATTTCTGGGATATAAAAGTAGAAAAATTCCTCCCCCAATGTACTCCAAGAAAAGGTTTTTACATGTTAAAATCCAAGAGAATCTCGAAGCAGGCCAAATTTGAAGGACCCCTATCCTAACTTATGCTTGGAACCTCAACCAGTAGTTGAGGATGAATTTTTGACATTTTGTGATAACTTAAGTTTGATTCCACTGCGGCAGTCAAAAAACTGCAATTAATGATCAATGAACCTACCTCGATTGAATTCACCTGCATACATTTCAATTTTCTACACTACACAGTTAGAGTCAGGACATGTCATTGATTGATAGCATCGCTATTGTCACCTGTGCTATTGACAAACTGGAAGAGTCGCTGGTGGAAATCCTTGTTAAATTGGAGATCAAACTAAAAGACGTGCTGGGGAAAAATTCAGGTTGGAGCATACTGCTAGTTTCAAAAGTGGTGTTACGTAAAATATGAAAGTCAAATTGTCTCGCGGTTTTTAAATATACTTTAATACCTTTGGTCCATTTGGAACGGTCATTTAGAAAATTATAAATCTATCATAAACCGTGATCGGCAATTTTATAACATTATAATAACTGGACAAATAATCTGAAAAAGTTAACAGATTTTTGTTTATCTCTAATTCTTCATTGTAGATCATACAGGCATGTAAATTTCTATTGTTTACAATTAGCCCACAAACAAATTATATAGTGTACATTTAATTACTTGTTAATCAGTCAGGAAGTTCCCTCCTAAAACACCAAACGTATTTAGCCCTCGGGAGCTGAACAAGTAACAACAAGGAGGTTTTAATCGACAATTTGAAAATATGTGTAATTTTGAATACTTTTAATAAGTGAACTACACCATTTATTCTGTTTGGTTTTCTTACTTTCTTTATCTATGTTTATTCATATCAAGTTTCTTTTGAACATTGGCTTATGAATGGCTTGTTTATAAAACGTTGACCACTGGACAGTAATCGCAATTAGGTTTTTATATATTTACCATTTTTAGTTACACACTTCTTTGACAATAAGTACACATGTATGTACATACTTACTTGTTTTATCCCTGCCCTATTAATAACATTCGTTGTATTTAGAAGTTTTAGTGGATCATAATTACAAAAAGTTATTAAAACTCTCATTTGAATGCAGCTTTAACGAAGTCGGTACGACTTGTAAAAACAAAATAAACAAATTCAAGACATGTAAAAATGGAGTAAAATAGATTACTATGAAAGATATAATGAATATAAAAATAAAATGATTCTAAACGATTACTGCATACAATTTTGTGTACATTTTTCTATACTTCATAGAAAGTACAGAGTACGCAATTCATTTCACCCACAACTTTGCTATAGTTACATTTCTCACAATGTTGACAGAAAAGTATGAAGCCAGGCCTCCGAATTATATCCGAATCTATAATTGATGTTTTTAAAGGACACTTTTAGTTTATCCTTACTGAAAAATAAATGTACTGGAATGAAAAAGAAAAATTGAGGAAAAAATGCATAATAGAATGAGAATTCCTATCGACGGTATAAACAAAATAGTCATTTGTCTTCAAGCTTTCAACTTTCTGTGTTATTTCGTTTTCTGTATTTCAACAATGGTATTATTCTGTACCATAACCTTTCAATGTCGGAATACTTTTTCAGCATCATGAGGAGGATTGCCTTAAAAAATGTTTATTTCTTCAGAATAAGTTCTACCTACTTATAAATATAATAATTATTTATAGGCTATATTGAAGGGTGTAAACCTAGATAATACTGTTTAAATTTTTTTACATAATATTCTTCTGTAGAAATTTTTTTATTTATTCAGCGTTTTTGCGGCAGCATTTTGGAGTCCATCGGTCCACCATGAGGAAGCATGTACAGAACCAGAAAAAGCTTGGTATAATCACAGTAAACTAATTTTCTATATTTACATACCAATATGTTACGAAATGTAAATCATATTTTTATTGTATTGTAATTATACCCTGTGTTTTTCTTTTTTTTTTAAATTTTCCAGACAACATCAGGATGATTGACAAATGTCGTCACCAAAATGATGAATAATTTTTAAAAAATTGAACGGAAGGATATTATGCACAATTTTTTAAAAATTCTAATAATTATGTTATGTGTATTTCTGTTATTTTTTAAGTTTCCTTGATGAATAATACCCTCAATATATTAATACTTATATTAATGATATTATAAATAATATTATATATACACTAATTGTGATTGGCTTTTCCAGTTGTTGTAAGGTGGCAATTGAAAAAATGTATGTTTTTTTGAGCGAAGGAGTTTTAAGTCACGAGATCGTACTTGGAACTTCTATTGACTTCAAACTTTATGATTAATAGAATTTATGATTTAATGAGAATTTACCCAAAATTGTCGCGGCATTACCCAGCTATGATTAACCATAAAGGAGTTCTATCTCAGCATGATAATCCGGGACGTGTGTGGCCAAAGAGAAGTAAAGTCCTTGGGTTCCAACTCCTATCATGACCACCAATATTGTCCAGAGTCATTTCGTCAGATCATCAATATTCATATAACCATGTCCAAGTTTCTTTAAGAGATAAACTTTGAAAATTTTCCTGAAGTCGAAATTTCGGTCAGATGTTTTTCAGTGCAGGGCAACCATTTCAAGTGGAATCATTGTAGGATCGAACAACTGTTGTTTTTTAATGAGAGGAACAAAAACTACTATTTCTCGTTGATAAGCTCGTTAGCTTGAAAATTCATTACTCAGCACTAATTAGGGATCTGATTTATGATTTGAACAGAAAATATTAGAAGCCATTCCGCCAGACAATCGTAAATATATTTTCAATGTAAGCCCAAGTCAATTTACAATATTACCTTTTGTCTGTAATGTTTCAGAACCATTACTATAATTAATTGTTTTGTGATCTGTGACTAACAACCGAAGTTACGTTTATATGAAGTGAAAATATAATAATTAATTCGTAGATGGGGGTGATAAGCATTCGCTTATTTGTTCATTTAAATTTAGTAAATAATTACACACTGAACACTTAAAATAATTATATAACGATATGAATTCCTATTCATTAGTCTAACTAAAAGATTTTTTTTTTTAAATTACAATTTGCCTGATTGGGCTATAAGTAATTGTGCTATATAATCTCGTACATACCAATTTACAATTTTTATTCACTCGGTCATTCATAATATATATACAAACAGCCTAGAGGCCCCCAACTCCCACGCGTGCGAAGGAGGAAGCGGAGTTTTGGGTAGCCCCCCACGCTCTTACGTCAGCCGCGTCACTTGATAAGAGCCAGCGGAGGCTTACCAAGAGCGCGAGAGCCACAGACGCTCAGGTCATGATTAGAGAAACTGGCCATTGCCAGGACTCCCACTGTCTCTTATTTATAGCAGGTCACGGGGCCACTGCCGTTTTAGTCTCCGAGGAGGATTATAGGGATGAGTGGTGCAGTGCAATGACTATGCTAGGGAATCAGGGTGGTTGAATAGGTTACAATGGAATTTTGTGAACTTGGAAGGGATGAGTTCAAGAATGTAGGGTATATTCAGATCATTATGAAGGGTTTTGTTGCTGACGTAATAAGGGACATTTACTATTGTTCTCAGGACTTTTTATCGAGAGGATTGGATGTGCTAACTAAAAGATTTAAAAAAAATAATAATCCCACGATATAAATATCAATGTGTCTCTTTTTGAGTATTACTCTTAAAAATAATATTGTCTTTGTATTTAGCCAGGATAAAGTTTCTTTATTAAGTTGCGGTCCTTCGGTGCCGACTATCCAGTTCAAATGTTGAGTACATGAGTGCGTTAAACCAGGCAAAAAGAAGGCAAGAACGATAATTTACAAGAGAGCCGGCGTGAGTACGGAGCAGGGGCAAGCTGTTGGCAATGAAGTCGTCTCCGTATTCATGGCTGGCAGCGATTAGCATTCAGAGGCGCCTCTCCACAAGAGAAAACAAATTGCTCCCGAATCAGGGGTTCTTAACTCCTTTCCTCCTCTTTTTCTTTTTTTTCATTTCTTTTCACAAGGTTTCCCTCTCTTTATTCCCTTGATTAATCTTGTGAGCTCCACTTTCTAACGTCATCTTCGCTGTTACTGTAAAGTAGATATCTTCTTAGACGAATTTAATGGAATTAAATAGTAAAACCACAAATGATAGCCATTAGAACTTTTTTTTTTAATATTCGGTAATCTTATCATGTTTAATTTTATATAATCGGGTTAAATCTGTCAGCGAGCTAGTTTGAATATTCGAGATGAAATCCTAGGTCTGTCGATCCTGGCCAGCATACAGTTCCCGGTTAGCCAACCAGAGAATCTCAGAAGGAGCTGCTAGAGAGACGTGGACGCCTCGGCTGTTACAACAACGCCGCGCAGCTTCCAAAATCCAAAAAGCTTCCATGAATGGACATGTGATCCTTCTTTTTGGTCAATAGAATGGGGAAAAGAAGAGAGAACTCTGAACATATCAAGAGAAGTAGGAGAAGGCTTTAGTCGACATCTATCCCCGTGTGAAGGAGGCTTGCTCCCGTGTCAATGTTTAACGGTATTTCATTTATTAAGTCAAGTTGTAATTAGAAGTTAGTGTGATCGTAAATGAAGAAGGCATAACAAGGATTCAGTCTGCAAACTCTTCAACGGAAAAGGATTTGTATGGACATAAGAAAAGAACGAACGAAAATCAAACGACCCCGCTATTAAAGGAAATCCCAATGAACAATAATTAAGGTCCCGAATAAAATATTAAACAGAAATTCTATACGTATAGTAAAAAGATAAACTGATCAGTATCATTTCAATATTGAATGAATTCCTTCACAATTCAATAGGCTGTAATGAGCATGGCTAAAGAGCTAATTTTAGTTCTGTTGTATAACATTATTTTATATAATTATTCTGTAGGCATTATGTTCATTATTATATAAACAATTTCATTTTTAATAAGTAATGTATAATAAATTTTATAGTGAATTAAGGTTTAATTATATTAATCATTTACAATTTATTTTGGTTTTTAATCATTGAATAAATAAAGGTTTAATTTTTAAACAATATATATAAGGGCCGCTTCAATTATTATTATCATTACTGTCGGGTCGTCACTAGGGAGGTGCCTGATCACCCTACCCCTGGTGACAAGTGCGGATTGTTCGAGTTAATAACCTGGGCAATCGTTCCATGACGGCGTTACTATCTGACTCCATTTATGATAGGTATGTGCCCCGACAATGCACTATGTTCAAGAGAAGAGGTACAGAGGTTTCATAAAGAATTAGTCAAGTTTTTAGAGTTCGAGCGGAAACCAAGCAAGCGTCACGAGT
Organism: Acanthosoma haemorrhoidale; assembly: GCA_930367205.1. Classification (NCBI taxonomy): domain Eukaryota; kingdom Metazoa; phylum Arthropoda; class Insecta; order Hemiptera; family Acanthosomatidae; genus Acanthosoma; species Acanthosoma haemorrhoidale. Next base: position 89,226,432 of record OV884015.1, on the reverse strand, counting down.
GAAGGCCACGGGAGAGTCGTGAGAGAGACTAACAAACAGGGCCAGTAGCCCTGCCTTAAGTACCCTCTCTACTTCCTGCTGGGAGGCGGAAACGGTCTGATCCGGTGGTTGGGGGCTGTAGACACCATTGGTGCTGTACCCACGCTTAATTACTCGACCCCTTGCCCCCTGGAGGTAGAGAGGCCCCCTAAACTTAGTTGGCTTCCGCCTTTTATTGCTCAACACTTTTACAATGATTGTCATTTGTTTATAATACATTTAGTTGATGTTATTTTACTTTTGCTTACAATATATATGCAATACAGTATAGGGTGATTTATCTTATCGTAGTTAGTGGTCGCTACAATTACTATTAAAAGTAACCTTGAAGCTGGCTGGACCATTGTACGTACTGACGCCCTGCAAACATGTCAGGAACGAGATACAATACAATACGAAATAAAGCACAGAGTCAGATTTAAAATAATATCAATAGATACCCCGGGGACTCGGCATGAGTTTCTTAAAAACAAGCATTAAATTAGGTGAAAAAAAAACAGCAATGTGATTTTTATTAAAATGTTACTCAAAATGGGATACTAAAAGTTATTATCTTATAAACCTCGATATCCCAATCATTTATGATGTCTTTAAAAAATGGGGAGTGGAAACAGTGAAAAAAACACAGATATTAATTATATTTTCATTTATAACAAGGAAATGATCAATTATACCTTTTGTCACAAAATATAAATGCAATTTATACAAAATAGGATGAGGGGTTAAGAGTTGACCAAGGGGGTGACAGATCGAGAGCGAATGGACCTAAAAATGGTAGTTGGATAGGTTTCGATAGAATTTCATTAAATTGGGAGAGGGATAAGTTCAAGAATGTAGGGTATATTAAGATCGTTATGAAGAGTTTTGTTGCTGACGTAATAAGGGGCAATAGCTATTGTTCTCGGTACTTTTAATTAAAAAGATTGGCTTTTGTATAACTTTTATTAATCAGTAATTTATTTTAAATTGAGAGATGTGATATCACAAAATTATTTATCAACGACATATATCGTAAATTAACCGTTTATCATATGTTTGTGGCTTACAGAACATCTTCTAGTATACATGTGGAAAAGAGCTGGGGCCTTCTTAACACCATCCCTAATTATACCCCTATCTGAACATTGCGGCCTACATGAAAGTAACATGTAAAGTAGTGTAGTGTAGCTACATTTGACATATTGTTTGTGGTTTACAGTAGATTTGCTGCGTTAGTCAGATATACATCATACAGTTGTATGATAAATGCGATATGGCTTGTCTTGTTGTTGATTGTAGCTGATATTGACCTAAACTTAAATAAACAAACTTGAGATAAGTACAGACTGTTGCCTTCGGCTCGGGAAGTGTGGTGGATTCACAGCGTTAAACATCGGCTTTGTGAGGTGCTGCGACGAATCAAAAAACTTGATGTGTCTCCGGTGGATGAACTCACCCAACGACGGCACACCAATCAACGATTGCTGGTCGGCGTGGTTTAACCTCTCAAGAGAGGTATGTCCGACCACTTTTTGCATGACTACATTCTGAAGCTGTTGGAGACTTTTGCTGGTATGGTTATACAATCAAGTGGGTAAATAGCGGGTCACCATAAAGCAGAGCTGGCCGGAGGACACATTTATATTTCATCAGTTTGAGACGTAGTGACAATTTGGGTGAAGCCAATAAGTGTGAAAGCCGGTGTCGTACTATTTCTATTTTTTGTTCCTAAAATTGGTAGAGAAGTGGGGATGTCTATCCATTTTTATACCCAGATTGTATATTACATTGAGAAAGCCGGAAAGTTCTCTAGCCTCCCTACAGTGGGAGCCCTGGCAATGGCCAGTTTCTCCAATCATGTCCTGAGCGTCTGTGGCTCTCACGCTCTTCGTCAGTCTCTACTGGCTTGTATCCGGTGACGCGGCTGACGGACGAGCGTGGGGGACTTCCCAAGACCCCGCTTCCTCTTTCGTATGCAAGGGAGGTGACAAACATGTGGATTTGGGCAGCCTCTGGGCTTTTTGTAAATTTTGTATGAATGAGCGAGTGAATGATGAATTGTAAATATGGTATGAATGAGATCATTTATCTCAATTACTTATTGCCTAATAAGGCAGATTGTAATTTTAGCACAATAAACAATATTATAGCCTTCCTATATACAGTGCTGGATAATTACACATAATACCTCTATCCCTAAAGTTTGAATTCTGTGGAATCAGTCAACAATTGAGTTGATGAAATTCTATATCTTGTACAACAACAAATGGTGTTATATCTTGAAATGGTGGTATATCTCGAAACAACAAACTGGCTATGCTTATACGTTGATACTTATTACTTCATGGAGTAAATATATATATATTGAATACTTATTATACTTATGACTAGTTCAATATATTTTGTGTTTTATTTAGCTACAATTTTCAATAAATGTATGTTAGACTATTAAAAGTAGTTTTTTATAAAAGAAACAATAAAAATAACTCTGAAATAATATTTAAATATGAAAAATATAATAATTAAGTGTAATTGATGCAACATGGCACAAATACCAATAAGCTAAGAAATATAAAACATTTATAAAAGTAAATAATTAAAATATATGAACAAAATTCTAGTAACTCTAATGAATTTACAAATACTTGTATAATTTACAATTGCTATATTGTTTTGTAGAGGCCTTTTAGAACAATTTGGCAGTGTGAGAAAACCTGGAATTTACTTTTATTACAACATTTAGGTTGCACATTTTGATTTGATCATGATTTACTTAGTTGCTTTCACTGGTATATAATTTGAAGAATGTTCTGGGAAACGAGGTGGTAAGCTTTGTCCTAAAAGTTATCATATTTCCTTGCAAGTTCAGTAAGTCGGTCCTCATTGATACTGTGTTTTTGAGAATGTAGATTAAAAGGTTGTGATGGAAAATATGCAATTTTTGGTCTTTGTACTTGTTGAGTGCCATTTTGCTGAAAATCTTGTTCGTTGTCGGGATGCCTGCTACAGTCGCTAGAAATTATCTCATGGATGATGATCGGGGAAGAGTCCTTGTTCATAACACAGGACAACAGGTGGTACCCGAAGTATTTGGAGCTGATTTCATATGAATTTTATGCTCCGGGTTCTAATATGGCATTGGTTATTGCCTAGGAGCTGTCATGCTGTCATGTGCGTATCATGTGGAAATCCTTAGCCTTGTTCCTCACTGGTGTCTCCTAAATTTTCAGGGAAACGATCTAAGTGGCTGTGTAAATATTCCTATAATATGCCTGCTTTAATTTTTTCCGCACTCAACTGAGACACTACCCCTAAATATGCATAATTTTTTTTAATAATACGTTATAATTTTCCCCCCTAGATGTGCCGTTCTTATCAAGAGCCTTTGGAAATTGCTCCGTAAGGCTTAATATGTAATGGAGGAAAGATGATTTTCTGTCCTTCAACTAAGGGGTCGTTAATGACATTATTTTCCCCAACGTCCATGTTTTGTCTTTTAAGTTACCTGTAGCAACCGCTAACTACATAAGATAAATCACCCTATACTCTATTGTATATATATTGTAAAGAAATGTAAATAACATGAACTAAATGTATTATAGACAAATATAAATAACATGAACAAAATATAAATCATTGTAAATGTGTTAAGCAATAAAAAATGCGGGGGCCAAGTAGTTACATGAGATGGGTCACCAGCTGTCAGTCACAGGTACCACACCAGATGAGGGAACCGACCGCAGACCCTAAGCAACCCTTGCCAGCCTCCCAGAGGACAAAGAAGTTGAATGCCGTTGGTTACACCAATCTCGACCTCTATTGGATAAGGGCAATAATTGCCGGGTACTTAAGGCGGCCTCCTAGCCCCGTGTAAATCATTCTCTCCTGGCAACTCCTGGCACCTACTCACTGGCTCGTGGCTCCCGCTGGAACTCTGAAAACCTGACTGCTTCTTTATGAAAAACCTCTACATCTCTCTATGCTAACCTCGCTTTGTTTTAGTCCGGCTTCACACCTTCCTAGTGGGAATCTCTGCCTTTGTCTTGCTAAAACTCGCACCTCCTTGGGAGAGACGTCTCCCTCGCGGACGACGGTTGCCGTGGCCCTGCAAATTTTACCAGCAGTGACTCCCATTGTAATCCAGTCTGCCTCTCTCCGGTTCACACTCGCCTTGGGGATCCGGACGGTTTTCGCCTACCCTCAGATACCGAGTGTGAATTCGTGGTCATTCCAAGGCGGCTAGAGGATTAATTTTTGTGTTAAATCTAAAATTATTTAGTAATTTTCCAAGATTATCGTGTCTGTGGTAGGAGTTATTAGATCTTCCTTGAGAATACATGTCGTTCATAATAGTTCTACAGTCGTTATATAAAATGTTTTTCATTACTATCAGGCCAGGAATTTTAATGTGGTTCAAACCGTTTTTAAGTATTGACAGTAGACAAAATATTATATGGCATATTATTAATCTTCTTTTGTAATTTTATCTCCTGATTTCTACTGTCAATTATTATGCGGTTTTGAAATAACATTTGATACGGTATCACGCGATCAATATACTCAATAGCATTTCTTGCAACGCTTATGAATTTCGATATTTCGTATTGTAATTGTGCAATGGTTCTTCTATCTTTCAAATTATTTATCAAATATAGTTTAAAGTTATTAATTGATGTAAAGTTTTCATACGTGCAGAGTTGTTTTGCGCCTCCCGTGAATTTAGATTGAGCGATTCCACGATAGTTTTCGTTAAGTGCTATGTTAAAGATAGTTTCATTGCAAATGTCTTCATAAATCTGTTCTAGTGGTTTAATGAACCCATTTAAATCAGTTAGGTCTCCATTATAATATGATAGGTGTCCATAGTCTTCTTTAATTATTTGATGGCTTAGTGGATCCATATATATATATTAGTTTGAAGAGATTCAAATAGTAATGAGAGTTATTTATTAAGTAAGTCTTGTGATTGGTCTATAGTTAGCTCTTTGAGGGACGAAAGGAAGGGAAAAAGACGACTATGCCGCTAGTGTCAAACATCAAAATGCCAAACAAACCATCTTTCAGATTAAGGAAGTTACAAAAGTGGATTAGAGAAAAACTTAGCAAAAATAAAGGGTTGGTAAAAAAACGAAAATTTATGAATTGTAGACGTTGAACTACTGAAGATCAAAGACTGCATCGAACCCTGAAACACCAGCTGACGGTCACCGGAAAAGAGTACTGAGCACTGCCACTTTACGTATTCATTCTACCTTCTAAATGCACTCACTACGCTCTTGGTATGAGCATTATCTGCTGGGCTACCTTCTGTACTCAACCCTGAAAAAACGAAACACAAAATAGGTCCAATCTCCAAAATAAAAACCCTTCTTCTGTAAGGAATAAAAATGTACAAGCAAGCTAAATTATAGTTAAGACGCTGAAAACACCGTTAGAGGCATTGTAATAAGCACTTTATCTAAAGGAATTTTTGTTAAATAACTAAAACATGTAAAAAATGGACTGATACGACATTAAATTCCCTATTTCTATTGTTCACTCTTAAACTCTTTAATTGATACACTCACAGTTGTGAGATTATTGAACCATAATCAGAAGTTAACGGTGAAGTAAAATAGAAGTGGCATATAATGAGTAAGATAAAGGACATCTATTGATACCTCCCCATGACTCAATTAAGGTTCTTAACGGATCTTAATTCCTGCACCTGTTATGAACTCAAGGAGTGTTGTAAAGGCAATTCCTAAAATAAGTAAGGACACTTACCGTATCATGAGTTTGAATGGCCAGAAGACATGCTATGAAAATGTACAATTTCATCATGAGTCTGTATGTATGAAACTTTCAGGTCTCTGCGCTGCCTCCGGCTGCTTATCTATGGTGGAGCGCCAGATATTACCCTGAATACTTTGGATTGGAATCTCTGTATTGTCAAAATGTGGGATATTTTGGGGCATCACAGAATGCCATCATGGCCTACTTATTTATATAAAATTAACTTAACTATGAGCATTTATATTGTGAATTCGTTTCCCGTGCGGAAGAAAAAAATATTTCTTTGTTTTTATGTAATTATTTCAAGTGAAATAAGGATGGAATTGAAATTGTAGTGATACTGGCTTTATCACGTTTTTCACAGAGTGTATTTAATTTTTGTATACGTGGAAGGCTTCCCAAGACTCCGCTTCCTCTTTCGCATGCGAGGGAGTTGACAATCATGTGGATTCAGAAGATCTCTGGGCTGTTTGTAAATACTGTATGAATGAGCGAGTGAATGAAAATTGTAAATATGGTATGAATGAAAATATTTATCACAATTACTATGAGGCAGGTTGTAATTTTATCATAATTAAGTTTTTTTTATATATATATATATATGTATCTAATTTTTGTATAGGCTACTTAGCAATATTAAAATAACCACATCGTTCATACCATGTACATACTAGCCTACAGTAACAACAGATTCCTTACTAAACAAGTTAATCTTTTCTATGGAGTAATCTAACGTTTAGTTGATTAAAAATCTGTGGACCCCCGAAAAAACATTTTTTTTTTTTAATATATGAATTATATTATATTTTCCTTTGTTACTAAAGTGTTTCTATAGAAGGCTCGGAAAAGGCAGGTTCTCCCTTTTATCCACTAAGCGGGTACGTGAAGTTTTCATGCATGAACATCCATTATTTACGGGATAATTTTTCAATTAAAATGCTTTATTCAGGAGCGTTCCTTTCACTGGCCAAGGACCTACAAAGCTTTAAAAGTAGAAGTGTAAGTCATACCTGTTTCCATATTTTATGGCACATCCTATAGCTATGTTTTTTGTTAATCTTTTGAATGAACTTAATCGAGTATTTTCTGATACATTTAATAGACAATCATTACAATATTTACAGTAGATAACCAGAGAAGCCCAATTTTCTACTTTAGCAGAAGTCCATAAAGAATCTAAAGTTTGAAATAAATTGGATAAAGTCTATTACCTACTTTTTTTCATATCTCGGATTGAACCTGCCTACAAGTCAACAGGCTCGTAACCAAAACTTTTTTTTTAAGCTCTGAAAGCCCAAGTAAGAAAATTGCAAAAAGTTTATCTATCTACAGTGAAGTAGAACCACTTTCTAAAACATCTTCATGTATTTGGCATTTTTATTATGTAGTAATTACGTCATGCTTCCATTTTTTTACTAAATTGCTTAAGGATATTTACAGAAACATAGTTGATGCATAAGATATAGAAAAAAAAACTAAAACACTATTGATAATGAAAAATCTCTTAACAAAAAATATATATAAAAATAAAAGAATATAAAATATCGCTGCAAAATAACCGTCCTTGGGAAGAGCGTTATGTAATATTTGACAAGATTATTTATAAAAGAAAATTGCATAACGTCAGGACTATATGCTACCGGCGAATGAGGTGTGTAATAGAGTATTAGCTTTTTATTTTAGGAAAAAAAAAAAACCAAAAGATTTATATAACAAATAATAAACCAATTTTACTAAAGTATTCCTTCATCCATCCAATCTTGCCGGATAGAATTATTATGATAGTTTACGCTTAAACTAGTATACTGAATCTAAAGTGAAATAATCTTTGTAGAGGAGAGTACTTTAAAAGAAAAGAAAGCTTTATTATGAAGTACAAGCAAAACACTGGTATATGCGAATATTAAGAGTTATGTTACTACATACTAGGTCGGATGTTTAGAGATGAGAGTCAGGGAAACATGTGTGGACTGGAACTAAAGCTGAGACACATATGTATAAGGGAAGGGTAGGGTAGTTACGGGAATAGGGAGCTAGGCCTAGGAAGGATGCGGTCGCTTACTTAAAAATATTAGTAACTTCTATGAAGTCACAAGGCAGGTATACACTAAAAGGGGCTTTTATATAATGTTAGGATTACAATATTCTTAGCATTATATAACTTAAGCAATGCGATCTCAAGTTAACATTTAATGTTTTAAAGTTTACCAACACTACGCGCAGTCTCAAAGGTGAAGGAAGTCCTCTTGGGGCTTAGCCTGGATAAGTCAAGCACCAGTAGACCGTCCAGAATAAACTAAACCTACTTCGACTGCACAATGGCTCAATGAGCAAATGGCTAGACAAGATATTGCCTTTGTCAAAGGCCCGAGCATATCTTGTATCCCTGTTTCTAATATTTATTTCATCTATTTTTCCTCCTAAGCAATTTAGCTTCTTCGAAAAACTCCCACTTTATTACTAAGTTTTAATTACTCTAGCTTAAGGCAGGCTCAGCTTAAAGCATTATATCCTACTATGGTTTTACCCTGATATTCCAACAGCTGGTAAGGTGGTCTTCCCTTTGTCGGCTCCCTTGTTAATTAATTTTTATTTAAAAAAAAAATTCTGTCCTAACGAATTATTACTACATAGCACACACACAATATTGCATCTATTCTCTGAGTAATGAGTTATTTACAACGTAAAATATATACTTGTACACAAAGCCCAGAAATGCCCGAAAATAAGTTTAATGCACTTACCAAGCTAAGGAGATGAAAAGGGGGAGGTTCCTCACACACCTACTGCAGCCATATCATTGATAGATAAAAACCTCTCTCGTTGATTTTTGAAGGTTTCTCATGAAAGCCGTTCTTCGAGGCTGATACCCTATTCATTATGATAGGAAAATATTATTATTTTTTTTTTTTACTTTAGAATAATTGTAGTATGACGGTTTGATATTTTTTTCCCGGCGTTATTCCTATGGTAAAAATGCACCATTGGGCCATCGAACAGAATTACCATGCCTCTAAATAAAACCGTGTTGTTCTAGAAGCACTATATTTTGATAGTTGTAAACACGATGTAGTTGACAGTTCAAATGACTTATTGTAAGTAGGCTAGGCGATATGAGAAGCTTCTCGCTCACGTATCAATAGTTTTTAATTTATTTTATTTTATGTTTTTAGAACCAAATCCTTAACGTCCTAATAATTAGGTCAAACATTATCCATTTGAAATCAAAATGTCCAGACAATCGCAAATAGCAATTCACAGATCATCATCAAATTGTATTATAAATGTATCTGTTCCATATTCATAATTTCAGATATTTTTTATCTGAGAATATGCCTTATGGTGGGCATAATTTCACTAACGTAAAGTTAATTAATTATAATCATAATTAGAGCAGTATCACAATGTGGTAGTTCTTTGACAACTGCGCAGCAATTTAATTAGACGTCAGGTTCTTTTAACGTTAGCAAATTGATGCAATATGTTTATATTCCCTAGTTATTACATAGTTCATGACAATCATTTCTAAAATATGACCGCATATCAACTATTGATGTACTTGGCGCTTGACTGACAAGACCGGCGTTCTTCATTCATTGATCAAATATCACACTTAGTGTGTGGCACGGCCGAATCCAGTGACAAGGTGCGTACACCGGTGTATGCCGACACTACATTGCCCCACAAAAAAAATGGCGCGCTTAAATTAGTTCAAATACATTATTTGATTCCTTGTAGAATTATTTTGGCTTTCAATACTTTCGTAATGAATATTAAAATATTTCGGTGATAAGGGGGTGATTAAGTTCTCTTTCTTCTAATTTTAATTATAAAAACGGTTTTGAAGGTCAAGCAGATAGATAGTGTTGTTGCTTTAGGACGATCGAAGCCGAAGATATGCAGTCCGTGAACTGGGATCTCCCGAAACTCGAAAGCAATCATACATTACCGTGAGAGAGGTTTGCGCAATCGCAGATCCGGATCAGGTCGGCCGTGAGTGGCAGAGCTTAGAGATGACCGGTTTTCAACTGCTACTGAGACTGCTCAGCATCTTCGTACTTCGAAGTCATTGTTGGCTGGAAAACATTCTAGAGCTTGTTTGGATTTTCTCTTACACCTTATGTGGACTGAAACGAATGGACTTGTTGTTTTAAGAAAAGCTAGGCTTCTCTATTTATACACCAGTTGGATGTATGATAGTTCACGGAAGGCCTGGTGAGCGCTACGTTGAATGTAATGTCAATGTGGGGTGTGATACCATCGACGGTGAACACAGGGCCTTACGATGTTCTATGGTTAACAATGACCCTGGCGCAACAATTTCTGAACATATTCCCACTCCCCGAGTTATACGAAGAACTTCAGCAGTCTAGCATCAAATGATGCCCGATTCAGGAGGATGTCAAGTACAGTAAACCGGCGTTAAAAAGTAGATGTTGAGCAGTCTCAGTAGCAGTTGAAAACCGGTCAACACTTGGCTCTGTCACTCGTGATTGCTCTAAACAGTAGTTCCAGGTAAACCCAAAGCACGTGCTTCATATCTTTGGCTTCGACCTCTTCCACTAAAGCAACAACATGGGCTAATATGTAATGGATTTTCCATACATATTTGTAGCCACTCGTGACTGAAACCATTTAATATTAATTAAAAAATAATTCTAGTAGGAATCAAATAATGTAATTGAATTATTCTAAGTGTGCCATTTTTTGTGGGTACACTACCCCATATTTGCTCTAATCAACCTAAAAGAATTCAAGAACTGACCCTTTAATCAGTAAGGGTACAATATAATAACCTAGAAAAATATGAAATCCAATCACTTCAGAACCAGAACTACTTTTGTTTTTCGTCTGATTGATGATAACCTGTCTGTTTGTTGTGGTCTTCTGTATCTTTTTACAAGTTATGGAAATATATTTTATATATGTAGTTTTTAAATAAATTTTTATTGAAAGAAAAATTACAATTTGCCTTCCTAGCATTAATAATTGTGCTGAGAGATCATTCATACCTTATTTACAATTCCATTCATACCTATATACAGTCCATTCATACCTATATACATACAGATTCAGCCCAGGAGCCCCCCCCCCGCCCCCGAAGCCAATCCCCCAGCAAGCTGGCGGAAAGGCCGGAACCAGCGAAGCTCCCCCCGCCCCCTCTCCGGCCATGGCACCATCCGGCGTAGGCCACAGAAAGGGCAAGAGAGCCACACACGCTCAGGACATGAGTGGGGATGATGGCTAGTGCCAGGACCCCATGACATAGATTATCTATTTATAATAGGTCGCGAGGCCACCGCCGTTTTAGGCGTCGAGGAGGATTGTAAGGATGAATGTTACTGGATAAGGAGTCGACCAAAGGATTCGGATGTGCGGAAAGGTTTTGGTGAAATTTGGAAAATCTTGAGGGTATAAGGTCGAAGACAGTTGGTACATGGAGATCTCTGTGAAGGGATGAGTTTTTAATATAAAAGGGTGCGTTGACTATGGTTCTGAGGACTTTGGATTGGAATGTTTGGATACGTTTGATGTTCGATGGTTTGGCTGTCCCCCATAACTCTATTCCGTAAGTCCAAATTGGTTTTAATAACTGTTTGTATACGTGGAGTTTGTTTTCTAGTGTGAGGTTAGAGTTTCTGTTCAGTAGTCTGTATAACTGTCCAAACCGTCTGTTCGATTCTTGTCTTTTAAGTCTTGTGTGAGGGTTCCAAGTCAGTCTTTTGTCTAGATGAAAACCTAGATATCTAACTGTATTGGACATGGGAAGCGGAATTGAATTGAAGGTTACGGACGGGCAGGATCCTCGACGGAGAGCAAATGTGGTGTGAACGCATTTGCCTTCATTGACCTTGATGCGCCAGATGTTGCACCACTTCTCTATCTTAGTGAGGTGATTTTGGAGGTTGTAGAATGCCGTTGACGGATTGGGATGTGACGAAAGAATTGCTGTGTCGTGCTAGGACACAGTTGCAAGTTGCAAGGAAGGTGCTAGGACTTAACGGAATGTCAGCAGTGAAAAGGGTATACAGGATAGGGCCAAGGACGCTGCCTTGAGGAACTCCTGCTTCTATGGGGTAATAATCGGAGTATTCTGAACCACAACGGACCCGAAAAAACCTGTTAGACAGATACAGATACAGAGTGTACTCGCTTCGGCGGTACATATACTAAAAAATTATATAGTTTATGGAAATAATACGGCCATTACAAAGTGTCATTGATATTTGAGTAACTTGGTACTGAAAAAGTCTATTTTTCAATAGTTTATGATCGTTATTGAAAAATGTAAATATTTTTAGTATGCATTGTTGTTAAAAGTATCGTAAAATTTTAATGATAAGGAAATTTAAAACAGAGAAATAAACACTATCAACACAAACAAACCATAAGTACTGTTTGTTTTAATCTTTTAAATTCACAATTATATTTCTTATAACATTTCTTATAACAACTCTCATTTAACAGTAACATTAAAATATTGAAATGTCATAGTTAAAAAAATTGTTTTAAGTGTCACTTGTTTGAATATGGAAGAAGCCAAGCATATGTTTCAAGAGTATTAAATATTCCAAGAACTACTTTGTGAAGGACGTTCCATTGTAACCTGGAAACAGGAGAATACTCAACAAGACCTGGCTCTGGATGAAGAAGAGTGACTACTCAGAGGGTTGGCCACTTTTTAGAGTTGAATATTTTACGTACTCGTCATTCTACTGCTGTAATGACAACGCATCAACTGCTTCAGGCAAGAGGAGTGAATGTTAGTTTGCGTGCAGTAAGGTGAAGACTTTCTGAAGTTGATTTAAGAGCAAGAAAGCCTTGATGGGAAGCATGGACCAGACTTCCAACCAAGGCATTATACAGTTCGATTAAATTTTGCCTGTTAAGTATTTTAAAGTCTGTAGAGACGTTAATAACAAATTGAATGGGATCAGTATAAATACTGCAGGGCGGGAACTTTTTTTACCTCTCAGTATATTTTACGATTGTACATTACCCGGAGATTCACATAAGTCAAGTAATTTAAATAATGTACTTAACTTCTTGATTTGGAAATTCTATCAAACTCTGACCGTACTGCATTGGCGTAAATTTATAATAAAATAAAATTGATTGTTATTGAACTGATTTGAATTTTCGTCCAAATTAATTCTTTTCCAAAGGTTATTTTCACGGTGATCAATGGAATGAATTTATACATTAAATTGGTGTATTTACATGAATGAAAATAAAATTAAATCAATTGATGAATATGATTACATTAGATATATAAGTCTAATAGTCTATAAATATATAAATAGTCTCTTACTTAATTCTATGGAAGGTCGGTGTCTTCAAGAGGATCACTATTGGAGATAGCCAGCCTACCCCAGTCAGTAACTCGTCAGAGTTTCCTCCAGCCTCTCAACTCTGAAATTTTGAAGACCCCTTTAAGACAGTACTAACTCAAAAATAATTTTTTCAAAGATTAATATTTTATAAAAAAAAATTATAGAATAAACAATATAAATTGTATTCAGCCGATGTCAATATTTAAATATATTCTTTTTATTATTTCTTTAATTTCTTCTATACGCTTTATTGGTTTAGGTATATACATTTGATATTAAACAAGTTTATTCCGTAAAAATAAAATACCTTGAGCTCTCCACAGGTGGTAGTAGAGTTGGATTGATCTCCGAGTAGCGCATAAGGATAACAGACATGGGCTGTCAAAAGCGCTTGCCAATTAAAGGGAAGCTTATGAAAAGAAAAAAACATTGGTATTCTTTATAACCTACAGTTCGCCATCTCTTCCAATCTAATATACAAATTAAATTAAATAACGAGAAAAAAAAGTAGCGAGGCCGCTAAACCCCTGAACGATTCATCATAAAAAACATTTTTACTCATAAACTCGCCTATCATATTAAACCTCTTATACAAAAAAAAATACAACTGCAAAGAATTCTTTCATATTAATTGATAACGACTTAAAAATTCTGTAAGGCTTATGAACCCCAGAGAGATATAGTAGATGGTATTTAAGACTAGGCAGCCATTTAAGATGACATTGTTGCTGAAGCTGAGCCGAGAGATAATAATCGTGAGCTGAGGACTGATGGGGGTCGGGGGTGAAGTAGCGACCCTTCACAGCTGATTAATTGCTCTGGCTTTAATGTACCTCAGACCTCTGACTGCCACGGAGCCCCCACGGCATATATCTCAGTCTGCGCTCATCTTTATTTAAGATAAGCTTTTATTGTAATTCACAATAAGAAATAATAAACAATGAGATATAAAACGAAAATTCAAGCGATACAACAACAAGGGTTTCGTTAATTAATACCTCGGAAACGATTTCAATGACGCTCTGTAATTGTACCTTTAAAAAAACCAAAACACTAATGTCATATTACTAATGATAAAGCCAAGATTTTTAATTTAATACACCATTTTAAATACTGTAAGGATCGAATATTGCAGCAGAGGAAAGGCAAGTGTATGTTTGTTCTTCTTGTAGAAGTAAAGAAAGATTTGGCAACTTGGAAGACTTCGTATAGAATTAAGAAAATTGAAGAAATGTCTGACCTGATAGATAGGTAGTCATGATGAACAACCGCTTCGTGGCACACTACACTTACTGCAAAACACCTCATGTTAATAAGCACAAAATACTCTAAGCAAACACATTACGTGGAGCATTATAAGACAACTAACCATAATGATACCTTTAATAAGATTAATAATGTGGTTATTATTTTTAGATGAGCTAAAGAACTCATTAGTCTTGTTTAGAAATAAAATTAAATATATCTTGGTAATAAGAACTTAAATAAATATTTACGAATGAAAATGTTCTCATTAACAGATAATTCCCGTCCTTTGAATTCATTCAATTATTATAGAATTTGTGATCATTGCTCTGACGGCTTTCCGTAATAATTAAAATGTGTATGTAAATAAGCGTATTTAATAACATAATTACGTTCTCTAATATTAATTATATTTTATAAAGAAAGATTACATGAATTTTTCATTGATACAACAACTGTATTATAGGGCAATAAGTAATTGTGATAGATGTTCTCATTCATAGCATATTTACAATTTTCATTCACTCGCTCATTCATAAAGTATTTACAAGCACCCCAGAGACCTCCCAAGTCCACATGGTTGTCACTTCCCTCGCGTGCGAAGGAGGAAGCGGAGTCCTGGGAAGTCCCCCACACTCCTCCGTCAAGAGCGCGAGCCACAGACGCTCAGAACATGATTGGAGAAACTGACCATTGCCAGGACTCCCACTGTCGCGTATTTATAGTAAGTCACGAGGCCACTCCCGTTTTGCCTCCGAGGGTATAGGGATGAGTGGTGCAGTCCAATGACTGTGCTAGGGGATTAGGGTGGTTGGATAGGTAAATACATAAATTAAAAATAAAAAATTATGCTATATACCTATTTTATATATAATTATACTAATCTCCTAGATAATATCGGTCACTGTTTCTACAAGCTCAGTATACTGTAAATAGAATAAATAATAAAAAAAATACAATACAACGATTTTGAAGTTTAATTTTAACTCTCAAACATTTGAGATTTCCCCGTCTCATTTCTGCAACATTTATAATGTCTATGAAACGCCACAGACCCTGCGACCACCTCCAGACCATATTCTTAAAATTATTGCCTCGCACAGCAATTGGAAGAAGAGATGGTACAGGACGAGACATCAGCAAGCTAAGGTAGTTGTGAATTCTCTCACAACGCAAATCCGAGGCTTGATGAAACTCTGGAAAACAGCAAAGTGGCATGAGCGAGTTCGTAGCACTCCCGGCGATCACAGAAAGATCTGGAAGCTGTTGAAGACTACCTAAGGCAAGGCAGCTACCGTCTTCACGAAGGGGGCAATGTTCTTACTGCTGAGCAACAGGCAACTAAACTGGCAGACCACTACGCTAGGGATATTACGGCTAGGACGGGATACTACCACATGCCTCCTCCGGTAGATGCTGAACCGAACCACATGTTTGTATCACCGAAACAGCTCAAGGCGATTCTCCACCGGTGTCTGGGAAACCGAGCACCAGGGCACGACGGGATACAAACAGTGCTGCTCATACAAATGCTGAAGAAAGGGAGTACAACTCGCAAATTATACAACTCTTGTATAAGATTGCAGTACTTTCCTGACACATGGAAACAAGCCATCTTGTTACCATTACTCAAGCCAGCAAAGAGCGGTGATCACCCAGCACACTACCGACCGATCAGCTTATTACCACAGATGGGTAAATTTTCGAGAAAATTCTATTTCATTATCTTAAAAATTACTGCTCGGAAAACGACACCATTCTGCCAGAGCAGACTGGATTCCAATCCAGTATGAGCACAGAGCACCCCCTTCTGAAGGTACAGTCAGAAGCTGGCCATAACTTGAATAGAAACATAGCCACGGTTTTGATTTCGAGTGACTGCACTCAAGCATTCGACTCTGTGTCCCACGGGACATTGTGTCAAATGCTTTGCGACCGGGAATGCCCGGAGCAACTCTATTCAATTCTGGCTAGCTTCCTGAAAAACATATCGATGCGGGTGGGTGGTAGCTTCTCCGAAGTTGTGGAGTACCTCAAGGAGCCGTCTTATCCCCTGTACTATTCAGCGTATACACGTCTGAAATTGTAGGAGCCCGATATAAAAAAACAACAGTTACTGCTTTCGCTGATGACATAGCGGTGTACAGTAGCAGCATGAGCGCCAAGGTAGCTCTTAGACAGGCTGAAGTAGCCTGTAATCAGATCAGTAAGAGATTGGGGAGACTCGAATGTGGGTAAGACTGACTGCGTAATTTTTTCTTTCCAAAAGGGAAAAAGTCCGATGCCTACTATTTACACAGTAGGAACGCAGCAAAACTCACCTGCCAACAACCTAGTATATCTGGGGACAGACACCTCCGTTTTAGCAACCATTTTGCGAGGAAATTGAAGCAAACTCGCACGAAGTCTTACCGGCTTACGCATTTATTGACTTCCCCCGATCAATCACTGCGCCTAAAGCTCATGATATATAAGAGTGTTCTCAGACCTGCTCTGCTGTATGGTGCACCGCTTTTTCACTATCCGACATATACGACAGCTCGGCGACTCAAACAATTCCAAAACGGTATACTGATGAAAGTGGTCAGAGGTACTTCATTCGAGCAGTGGAGCAACAGAGAGCTTCACGAGATCTTTGAGCTGCCTACGGTGGATGAATTCATTCAACGTAGACTTATCAAATTTGTCGACACCCTACAACACTTGACAAACCCGGTGTTTAACACGATAACCCCCGCTTCGTTCCCCTATCGATGGCAAGTCACAGCCGAGGCAGGAACGCTTTAGTCTTAGGTTCTAGTTTTAGGTTTTAGTTTTTAGTTTACCACATTGTAAACCGAAGGTGAGCCCAATCACCTTGTATGAATGTTATTTGACCTTTTAACTTCAAAAAGGTAGTAATTCTACCCTCCTTCGAATGGATCTGCGCATGCAGTAAGAGGAGCAATCTGTAAATCTTATACATTGAATTTTGTTCATCTATTAATACAAATGAATACAAAATGAGGCCTCTTCGTAAAATTTTAGTTTTCTAAGTTGAGGCTCAGGAAGATTGAAAAATGTCAACAAAAAAACTGGTTTCTGGTTCTAGAGAAAAACTAAGGAATCTTTTAAACAGAATTAATACAAGCGGGTTAAACTGTCCATTCTTTCACTGAAAACGTTCTGTAGTTCGCTTCGGCACACGTTTCAATGAACCGTGAGCAAGCTTTGAAGTGTACAATCCTACTCATAATACCGGTGCATTCAACTTCACAAAGGGTACTTACGCCTCATTTAAGAAAGCTTCGGGTTGGCACAAGTTTATCAACTTACATGTACAATGTTTGGAATTCCCTATTTAAGATTTGCGTGTAAGTTATGAACATCAGTGTATTTAGGCCCTAAAGCGAACTAATAAGTTTTAGCTTCAGATTCCGTCTTGCCCTAGCACACGACAAGTTAGTATCACGTTATGAATAGATTGTTATAAAAGGCCGTAACTGCCGTAAATGAATTGAATAAATTGTCTATCCGGCTAACAGAAGGGTGGATTACAAGGGAAATATTTAAGCGATACAATAAATAAATTTTCATATAAATTTCCATCAGAGTAATGAAGGGAGGCGGGTGGGCGGATCGCATGCCGGGAGGAGATTAATAAGGCACTCATTAGCAGTTCTAAGATTACATCATAATTGCACCCTTGGCTGGATAACCAGCTGGCCCTCCAAGCACTTCAGTATATTTTCCTTCCAGTGATGGCTAGACATCCATAATAGTCAATATATATCAACACAATTCCAGTCTCAGGACTCTTGACAGTGATCTATTAATCATTCTGACAAGTGAAATAATTTACAAAACAGTGCAGAATTCTAACTGTACGTATTAGTTTTAGGAGTTAATTTTGCATTGTAAGGACGTACCAAATAAAACTGTTGGGCATTGTGTAATTTACTTAACTAGGAGTCTGCTTTATCTCAATATCCTACCTGTGGTAATCATTGCGTAAGGGATGATGTTTTAGGAAGTAAGGAGGTGAGTATTAAAGGAGGATTGAAAACTTCTGATTTTGGAAAACCACGCTCTAATATTTACAACTTGCACCGATAGTCAACCATGTATTGCTTTGGGAAAGACTGAATACTCATTCATGTACTATGAATAATCCTGAGTGAGGGCAAAACCTAATGGCAGCAAAAATGTCCTTAGCATGTAAACGTCGTAACAAGATCACGGGTAATCCCACTACCCTGAAGTAAATAATATATATATACTTTTGACCGTGGAATAAACAGGACCATGCAATCATCTTTTTTTTTTAATACTATTCTTACTTAAACTACTTTACTATTCTACTTAAACTTCATATCTTCCAATTCATCCAGACTGACATAAAAAAATGATACAGACGCTTTCATGACAAACTATTTGTACATTCAAACCCACCGAAACAATAGTTTTTCCATGTGTCAAGATGACCGGCCAGTACTGAATATAATTACGAAGAATGACATCGTAGTTTTATTGTCCCGTTCACATTCGCTGGTTCTGATTCCATTTCATAGTAAAATATGATGTTTTGATATATGATATGATGAAATATGATGATAAAATAAAAAAGTTCAGACTTATTTATATCCTTAATACTGATCCAATAATAATAAATACCGAAAGTTAACCAAGTCCAAATATAAATTAAGAATTAAAATTTATTCCATTATGATAAAAAAATCAGTGTGTTTTATTAAATTATATGTGTTTACATTCTTTAGGCTGATTGATTGTTGCGTGTTGCATCCAGGCATGTCTCTGTCAGAATTACATTGTTTTCTTTATTACTGAAAAGGTTATAAAGCAAGTGTAATTCAGCGTAAATTTGGTCCAAATATAAAAACTGGGTAAACTGGACAGCTATTGGCACCCTAATCTTTAACTGAGTAAGATAATTTAGCCATAACTCTGTTTGAATAGAATTATTCAAATTTCATAAATAAAATAAATGAGAATTGCAGTAATGTCAATAATTGATGTATCAATTACATTTTGCCTTGTTTTTTTTGTTTGACTTGTTTTGCACAATTTACTCAGTAAATGTGGCAACATTACTTCCAGTCATGGAATTGTCTCTAAAACAATTTTTTCGGCTTAAATTAGAATAAAACTCCTACACACCTTAGTAGCTTAATCGGATAACGAGCTTTCAGAAACTTCTTGTCTCTATCCCCTGCCAATCTTCTCTCTCTGATATGCCTGCTCCCGCACTCAACTTCAATGTTGCTCATTATGTCAATTTCAACACAATTAAATTATTTTTCCATGAAATTTACGTAACAAATACTGCCTTAGGGGTTTCAATAGTTGTACTTTTTACCTCACATGAAAACTGCATCCATTCCTTATTTTAAGAAATGTCTACGGATTGAAGTGGTAATGTAGTCACCCATTGACAGACGGTTCGATTTTGTCAAAAAATTTAAATTTTTCCCACTTAAAGTGGAGTGAGGTTCAATTAGTGGTAGTTCCTACTTTGATGCAGTAATGAAGAGCCAAGCATTTGCTTTGCATGAACTAATTTGGACGGCTAAAAGCGCATAATGAGCACTGCTCTTCCTTTGAACAGCTAGCCTGCGCAACGAACAGCCACGTCCACAACTCTCAATTTAGTTATATTTTTGTGATATTTTTATTTTATCATGCCCTTAAAAATACTGAAGGTAGAGGCTGTGGTATAAACGTGGTAGTGAAAACGTTCAATCATACAAATTGTAACTGTACAATCCCTACATGCTGGTGTGGTATGGCTGATATGGAGTTCCCGACCGTCCCATTATTAATTATAATTATTATTATTAATTTATTATAATAAAAACAACTTTATAATGATTAAATTGGCAATTAGTTTTCAATCATACCATATTAACAATTTTCATTCACTCTCATTCATACAGTATTTCCAAACAGCCCAGAGACCTTCCAAATCCACATCGTTGTCAGGTCCCTCGCATGCGTTATGAATTAACAATAACAGTTAGGTCGAAACCATAAACATTTATTACCCGATATTTTCTAGGTCAATTTTTTTGGTTATATTATGAACTAATAACCGAGAAAAAAAAATTAGTTAAATCAAAATATGATATTTAAGCTCTTCTAATGTATTACTTAAAGAGGTTATTGAAAATTCTATTATATTTAAAACATTTCTATCTACGAGACAAGCTTTTTATAAATTATGATGTAAGATTTTTTCGATCTATTAATTTCCATGGCTTGGTAGCATGATTTAATGATTACAATTATTTTTTAAATTATATCTTCTGTTTTTTGGTAATTTTTTGATTATACTCTTACATAATATTGATATTACACAATATTTGATTACCTTAAACGCAATATTGGTCAAATACTTAGTTGTTTTTGCTCTTAATGTGGCGAACACTACACATCCCTTGTATTCACCCTTCCCAGAGTGCTTGAAGGAATGGGTACCCAATGAAAACAGATGACTATACTTAAGCATTCGTTCTGTAGTTTGAGCAGTTAGTAAACTATAGATTTATTAAATAGTTTTGTGTTATTTAAAAAGTGTAGTTCAAGTAAACGGAAAACATATATCACATTCTATTGTGTGAAAGATAAATTACATTTTTAATTGTTATTACTTTGGATAGATTCGGGCAATAATATAATAATAAATAAGATAATAGACTTGGTGTGGGAAGAGTACCTGAGAGCTAAGCTAATTCGGATGTGGCTGGCTGGGGCACGACAATCCTGAGATAGCCACTCCCGGTCCCAAATTCCCGTGGGTTTGTCCTCTCCCTTTGAATGTAAATACTCCAATTACTCCTTTCTGCTGGCCGGCAGTACTCGGGCATCGCCACGCACCATCTTACTTACCCGTCGTAGAAAAAAATTATAAAATTAACCCTCTTTTTTAATGGCTTTCCCTGGCAGGGTTTGCATGCCAATGAGCATATACTAGAAGACGGTTTTGTAAGCAATTGAATAGAAATCAGACCTACATCTGACTTGAATATGTCTGGTAAAGTTAGGTCTTATTGCCGAGCCCGACGGGAGAGGGATAATTATCATCAACAAATGTGTTATCATCATCCGTTGGAAAAATGATTCAATGGAACTGATTCAATGATGGTTCACAACACTTCAGCCAATTTCGATTAGTTTTTAGTTAAAATATATTAACGGGAAAAATAGAAAAAATGGACAGGAGAATAGTTAGACCAGTTTCTCTAACGTTTGAGATTTCTCAAGACCCCCACAAGATATTTAGTCTCACCAAGGCTGACTCTCCTCTCTCCTGATGACCCTATAAGGGCCTGCCCATGCGTTGACAGTTGTCTTTATTTATCTTAATTTTGAAGGAGAATTTTTACTGTTCTATGCTTTCTTTTCGTTCCTCCGCCGCTGAAGATATATTCCTCACCTCTAAATATTAAAAATAGTTAAAATAATTAATAAGTTAGTGTTTGAATTTGACCATGGAGTGTAGATAAATTTTTCTATTTCTTATTTTTGGAAGAAAATAAAATAAAAATCTATTTTGGGTAACGGGTAGATATTATTTCACGAGCACCTATTAAGAACATTGCGATATCAAGGCGTTAGCGGGCTCATTTCCCCAGCTCTTAATCTCATGTGAAGAGCTTGGGAAATATTATGACTTTAAGTTGATTCTATCTCTCCTGAATTAATTACACGTATATCTTTACAATTCCTGTTGAGTACATCAGGAGGTCTGATGAAAAGGACCTATCTACTGTGATAATCCTCACCCACAACAACGAATGCTCCGGCATGGTGCGTCTAAGGTTTCACGTTAAAGAACTTGGAATATAAGGATACTGGCGAGAGTTAGCAAACATAATTAAGACCGTGTTCTTTTAAGGAATACTAGGAGATGGTAGGGAAAGAGAAGGAGTGGAGAAAATGATAATAAAGGTGGAGGAGAACTGGGGATTTTGTCCCGGATGATAACAGTTTATAACCCTAGAGGTCACCATTATATTATCATATTATGAGATGTCCGTCCCTACTGAAGATGGCGATGACATTTATAAGGTACACTTTTGTGCAGAATTAAAAAGGAAATATAACGATAGGGAGGTATTTATTATAGTTCAAATTATTACAGTACAAGACACCAAAACCAAAAAGGTCATAGATTGGTCGACTTGCCTGTTGAATATGACATGTTATTTGAGAATTCCCTTTTCCCTTACAAGCATGTATAGGAAATCCCCTTACCTCCTGGAGAAAGAAATGATCTCTTGTTTTTAAATAAATTCTGATTTCCTGGTTCAACATCGTACACTACTATACGGTTTTGCGTCCTTTTATTTTATTATATCCCTTTCTTCATTATTGTAATACTCTTATTATTTTTAAATATATTTAGATTTTATTATACGTAATAAGACGAAGAGAGCAGATGACCTACCACGCCCCCCCCCCTCCGACATACTATTAGGGAGGTACTCCAGAGGGGAAAGGACCACATCTCCACATGGATCAAGGAGGAGAAATGGAATCCTCAATTGACATGGTCACAAAAGGGAAGGACCTTGCACAAGGTTTTACCAATGATTAGGTTTTTACACTACTGCTTTCGTCTATTAATCTTTATTTCCTTTCTTGGTCTTCAAACTTGCTTTGAAGTATTATAACAGTTTATTTAACGCCATTAAAAAAAATAGAGAGAGAATTATTTAAGTTGAACACTCGCGTGTTCAATTCTTGTGACTTCGTTGATTTCTGTTATATTAACACTTGTAAATCCAATAGTTTTGTTCCTTCTTAAAACTCATCATTTCTAAGATCTAGCTGCAAGTAGCTAGCTGCATTTGTTGTGAGAAGGTTACTTAGCTGTATTTGGTGCGTGAAGGTTACTTTCGAGATTAGACTTATGTTTATTGTTTGTGTTTTGACTATCCACTAGAATACCTGGTAAATAACGTGTAATTTAATTAATCTTTACAGGTATGTTTATCTCGTTTATTTTATATTGTTCATTCGTTTGATGCTTATGATTCTAATGCCATTGTAAATCTTTACAGATTAATAAAATCAGTTATATTAAAACCAACTTACATATATTTTGGAAAGTCTGCTTATTTTTTGGTTTATAAGCTGAAATCGTGTGCAATAAGTACTTAGCAATCACTCATCCATACGGGAATTACAAACATTGAGACGCTAATGTTTCTTGGTGTATTTTTTTGTGTTTTTAGCCCTGTGCGTGCGTGTGCATCCAATATACGGTTTCAAGCAGTAACGTGAAAGCGAGACATCTTGTGTTAATAAGTAAGTAGTGATAGGAATACTTGATTTGGCATTTGAATGAGTTGCAGCAATTTGTTTGATTAAATATCATTTCTAAGTTTAATTATTTAACATGCCATCTAATTTATATCCATTTAATTCAATCAACTCATTACAGTAATGGAAATGCTTTGAAAAGCATTTTCCAATTTAAAAGGATTTTAATCCACCAATTAATGATACCTAAATGTGAATTGGTTTATGTGGACGTATGTGGTAAGGGTTAATGGAATAATAGCAGTTGCAATTTAATATATTTTACAATCAGGTAATTAATTTGGTTTAAACGCTCAAAAGTACTTAGCAAATGTCCGTAAAGGCTAAAGTTTATAGGCACTAAATGGGAGGGAGTTCGTGAAGCTTTCACACAAACGATGTAATGACCCAGGAGAAAATTCGGCATCGCGCACCCTATCATCAAACCAATTAATTAATTACCTGTTCTGGAATCACACAGGGACCTATTACATCCAATTACATACTCTGCGATCATGTTGGTTCGGTCGCATTATCCGTAGCGTAGGGACATAACACCAGTCGATTTGGAAGATCACGGGTGTGGTTCAACATCACTTCTGAATCAAAGGACTCGTGGACTCATATGAGAAAATTAGAATTAGTTAATGCACTTTTCTATTAACTGAGAAAGATTCAAACTAAGAATAATGTTTCGGTATTCCGGTCAAATAATGAAGTCGATAAAAACTATCCATGAAAGGTAACTTGAGAGCCCATCTCAAGCAGAATAGCTAATGTCTGGGTATGTTTTTCACATGAATACCAATTACTTGCAAGTATTTATATATTTTTGTATATTGTACATTCTAGATTATTAGTACGTTTGTCATTCATCATTGATATAAACTGTGTATCACATAACCCAACAATACAAAGGCTCAGTCAGCTCTTGGCTCCCTTAAAGAAATTTTCTGATCAGGGTGGATCAGTTGCAAATATCCCTCAGATGAAAATTATGACACTTCCTTACCTAGAGTTTATTAATACGCAATTATAGGAAAAATAATATTATGAACCTTGGAATAACTAAAAACACACTCTTCTATGGCTCTAAAGAAAAATTTATAGACTAATATGTGAATGTTTTTAATGTCAATTCTAACAAATTAGTAGAGGAAAAATTTACATGATTGGAGAAACTGGCGATTGCCAGGACTCCCACTGTCACGTATCTACAGCAGGTCACGAGGCCAATGCCGCTTTAGTCTCCGAGTAGGATTATAGGGATGAGTGGTGCAGTGCAATGACTGTGTTAGGGGATTAGGGTGGTTGGATAGGTTACCATGGAATTTCATGAACTTGGAAGGGATGAGTTCAAGAATGTAGGGTATATTAAGATCATTATGAAGGGTTTTGTTGCTGACGTAATAAGGGGGATTTACTATTGTTCTAAGGACTTTTGATTGAAAGGATTGGATACAGTTGATCCTCGACTTTTTTGCTGTCCCCCATAACTCTTATCGGTATGTCCAGATTGGCTTAAGTACAACTTTGTAGATTAGTAGTTTATTTTCTAATGAGAGATGGGATGTCCTTCGAAGTATCAAGTTGTCTAAAGCGTCTGTTTAGTTCTTGTCTTTTTAGCCTCGTGTGTGGGTTCCATGTCAGTCTTTTGTCGAGATGGAAGCCTAAATACCGTACTGTCTTGGATACAGAGAGAGGAAGTCTTCTAGTCAAAAGGTAATATGTCAATGATATCTAAGGTAATAAGGTAAATGACTAAATGTCATGAATATATTGTTTATATACTGGTATAAGGCATCCGATCACGGAAGTGGACAGGAAGTCGCTAGATTCAGCCAAGGAACTTTATCTACTGGCCTAAAAGGGAACCAAAGGCGAAGACCTTATCCAGGACTGGAGGCTCCAGATGGCCTGCACACGTGCTGCCTCGGCCCCGACCGCTCCAGCAGCCTCTCCATGTTTACTCTAACAAATGCGCCGGCCGTGGTGGCCCTCGTTAGGGTGGGTTATTACCTGGGACAGCCGCCCCCATTAATAAGTCTGCCGGTAGTCTTTAGGCTGGACCCAAGGGCACCTCGCTACATACCAAGTGGTACCCGGGCTTAATCACTTCCGTCGAAGCCCTGTGGCACAAGTTGACTTAACCGTTGTCTGTCACATACTGAACTGTGCTTCTAAAATATGCGGTGAGGTACCACGACCTCGCTGCACACAGAGCTACGTGACGCGGAGTCTGTCTTTACATGACGAACGTCACATCGACTCATACACACCTGAGCTACTTACGCCATAGGCACAGTGCAGAATATCAATTAAGAAATTAGTACGATCAACTGCTACGGGTCTGCATTTATTTTGGATTACGAGACCGAGTCTTTGCGATATCAAACGTTTGGCTCATACAGTAACTATCTCATGTACAGTAACTATCTCATGTACAGTAACTATCTCATGTACAGTAACTATCTCATGTACAGTAACTATCTCATGTACAGGAACTATCTCATGTACAGTAACTATCTCATGTACAGTAACTATCTCATGTACAGTAACTATCTCATGTACAGGAACTATCTCATGTACAGTAACTATCTCATGTACAGTAACTATCTCATGTACAGTAACTATCTCATGTACAGTAACTATCTCATGTACAGTAACTATCTCATGTACAGTAACTATCTCATGTACAGTAACTATCTCATGTACAGTAACTATCTCATGTACAGTAACTATCTCATGTACAGGAACTATCTCATGTACAGGAACTATCTCATGTGCAGGAACTATCTCATGTACAGGAACTATCTCATGTGCAGTAACTATCTCATGTACAGTAACTATCTCATGTACAGTAACTATCTCATGTACAGGAACTATCTCATGTACAGGAACTATCTCATGTACAGTAACTATCTCATGTACAGTAACTATCTCATGTACAGTAACTATCTCATGTACAGTAACTATCTCATGTACAGTAACTATCTCATGTACAGTAACTATCTCATGTACAGTAACTATCTCATGTACAGTAACTATCTCATGTACAGTAACTATCTCATGTACAGTAACTATCTCATGTGCAGGAACTATCTCATGTGCAGGAACTATCTCATGTACAGGAACTATCTCATGTACAGTAACTATCTCATGTACAGGAACTATCTCATGTACAGGAACTATCTCATGTACAGTAACTATCTCATGTACAGTAACTATCTCATGTACAGTAACTATCTCATGTACAGTAACTATCTCATGTACAGTAACTATCTCATGTACAGTAACTATCTCATGTACAGTAACTATCTCATGTACAGTAACTATCTCATGTACAGTAACTATCTCATGTACAGTAACTATCTCATGTGCAGGAACTATCTCATGTGCAGGAACTATCTCATGTACAGGAACTATCTCATGTACAGGAACTATCTCATGTACAGGAACTATCTCATGTACAGGAACTATCTCATGTACAGGAACTATCTCATGTACAGGAACTATCTCATGTACAGGAACTATCTCATGTACAGGAACTATTTATATACTAGGTACCCACCGGTTGTGACGTATATCAGGTATAATTGTTTCTGAGCCATGGATCAGATTGAACATGCTAACATAATGTTAGATCTGACATCATCAAAGGACTATGCTGATATATGGAGTATTAATTGTAGGCAACATGATTTTTAACCATATCCCCCGACCGGTCCTCCTATATCAGAATATATATATTTTTTTTTTTCTCAGCTCTCAAACTTTAAAAATGTAGGATAAGGGAAAAATAAAGTAAAATCTATTTAGGGTGAACGGATCCTTATACTAGGAGGGCCTATTTGAAGGTTGGTTGAAGGAATTAAGGAGTGTGGGAGACCTCGGTAGAGGTGTAAATGTCACGGTGCAGTGGTGTGAGTCCACTGATGGGATATCAGAATGTATGAACCAGCCTACTGTGGCTAGGGTCTGGCTGGACATCGTTCCCAATTATACGCAGTTAGGTACTCATTTTCCCAGATGAGACTGAATGAACCTCGAACCAACCCTCAGAAAAACTGTCGAGGAACCTATATTTAGGACTCATGTATGCTAACCACTACTCTACGTTGATGGGTTAATATCATTTAAACGCGGCACGTTTTCACTAAAACATCGCAGTGGATGATATATGTACATAAGATAGAAATGCTATATTTTTTGTTCATGTTGAGCTTCATTTTAGAAATCCAAATAATTTTCATATTATCGTTTATTCAAAGATTATCCTTTAATGTGACAGAATTTGGGATTACTTATCAGATGAGGTGAAGCAAAGGTCTGTAACGTTACTCGGTGTCAAGATCTATTAAGCATTTTGAGTTTGAACCACTTTTTGGTTCACTGTGAATCTTAAAATAGGTAGGTAGACATTCAGCACGAAAAAAAATCTTTAAAAAAAAAAAAAATCTCTGAACTGCAGACATATAAATATTCGTGGGTGAGTTCACGTAAATACTGAAACCAACTCTTAAAAAATAAAGATTTATACTAAAGCCAATCTGGACATACGGACTAGAGCTATAAGAAACAGCGAAAAGTCGAACATCAAGCGTATCCAATCCTCTCAAAACTCTTCATAACGATGTTAATACACACTACATTCATGAACACATCCCTTCCAAGTTCATGAAATTCCATCGAAACCTAACCAACCACCCTAATCCCCAACCACATTCATAAAACTGCGCCACACATCCCTATAATCCTCCTCGAATACTAAAGTGACAGGGGCCTTGTGAATACGTGAAAGTGGGAGTCCTAGCAATGACCAGTTTCTCCGATCATGTCCTGACGGTCTGCGGCTCTCGCGCTCTTGATCAGCCTCCACTGGCTTCGGTGACGCGGCTTATGGAAGAGCGTGAAGGACTTCCCAAGACTCCGCTTCCTCTTTCGCATGCGAATGGCTTTGGGAGGTCTAGTGTGTACCTTGTAATTATTTTATTTCCATATATATACAAATACATAACATGAGGGTGAGAACAGATCCACAAACACCCAGCGGGCAAACCGGAGCCAACGTGGCCCACACTTTCGGGTACTCTGACATAAGGTCTGCTCATCCGAGGATGTGCGTAAAATCCATGTGACCCAACAATATTATACATGAACATAGTCAACCAATAATTGTACAGATATATTCGTGGTAAAGTCTCATCCCTACCGCGATATCAATGATCCACAACATCTATGCTCTAAATTTGTACTGGGACATTATCAGATAACCAATAACATGTCCATTCGTTCATTTAAGATGATTTTGGCTAAAATAAATTGAGAAATTAAGACATCCGCTCAACTGTAGGTCTCTTTTTACGTCTCTAGATATTTGAGATTTTCAATTTTGCTTCGTCTCCAATTTTCTGACCATTACAGGACAAAATCTTAGTGGCTTTCATATCACTAAATTTATCCCAGTTTCTGAAGCTGATGGTGGACAACGACGCGGCTAGAAACTGCCAACAGTTCCAGAATTGGGTACTTAAATACATCATCCCAAAAAGATTCAAGAGGTACTTGAGATGTCTACGGTAGATGACTTCTTACATAAGAAATATATGAAGTTTCTGACACACTTAACCGCCTAATAAGCACGGAGAAGGTTTCACATACTTTAATGAATATTTAAGAAACTCGCCTGGAGTCCCCGACCCTCACAACAAAATTTTTCCCAGTAAAAAAAGAAAAAAAATACAATGTGTATTTAAAATATACCAGGATTAACTAGTTTAATGCGTCATGTCGTGGTTAGTTCTCCTTTCCAAGCCTGTTGCAAAATGCATGATAAATATAAGTATCACACCTTTGATTTAATTAAAAGATGCATATAATCTAAAATTTTCTAATAATAAAATGTTGTACATCATTAACGTATTCTCCATGGCAATGGGAAAGTGCCAAAAACATTAAATAATTCAACTGCAACCGACAGGATCAGTTTTAATATAACATATGCAGGTGACGTTCAGCAAAACGTCAATTGCGACATCCCGTTAAAAAGTTGCAGTGAAAAAACGCAGCGTAATTAAGTACGTTAGTTGAACAGCGAGCCGGGATTAGAGCATTGTTGGTGGTTATTAGAGGAGCAGTAGCAACAACAGAGGTCGTTATAATCACGGGGGGGCTATCAGTATTCAGGGGGGATCCGAGGCAATATAGGAGGAGGGTCATACCGGCCAATCTGTTTGATGAATGCTGTACCAATAACAGTTTTCTTCGAGCTTTTATACACTTCGCGAATCCTTTACCGCCGCTTTTTTTTTCTTCTTTCCTTTTTATTTTCAATAAGACTGTTATTAGATTTAGATTTCAGATACTCCATCATATTATATTTTTTTATTAGGATACCTATATCCTCTAATACCTGAAAATTTTTATTCTTCCCATTTAGAAACAAACGATATAAATAAATCTACTGCCCAATATTATCTATTCCATCATTTGAATTAGATTGAATTATTGTACGTAAGGATTGAAAGTAATTTTAAACAGTTTGAGTGTCAATATATAAGGGATGCAGTTTAGTGTATAAACTTATCTAATCAACTTGCACCAAGAGTGTTATATATGTTTCAACCTCGCAGCTATTCTGCAAACACATCACACCTTTTTATTTCTATTAATTTGTTTTATGATAAGTTTTGTAATACTGTTAACTGTATACCTGGCTTGTGACTTAATGGAAGTCATTGATGGTTCCCTGTTATTTTTAAGTAAGCAACCGCTTCCTTCCCAGACCTCCCTACTTCCCAGAATTGTATCATTTGCTTATACATATTTTTTTTTCAGTTTTCAAACAATTTTATTAAGATAAAATTACAATCTGCCTTTTATTAGGCAATGAGTAATTGAGATAAATGTCATCATTCATACTATATTTACAATTCATCATTCACTCGCTCATTCATACAATATTTACAAACAGCCCAGAGGCCCCCCAAGTCCACAAGGGTCACCTCCCTCGCATGCAAAGGAGGAAGCGGAGTCTTGGGGAGTCCCCCACGCTCCTACGTCAGCCGCTTCACTGGATAAGCCAGCGGAGGCTGACCAAGAGCGCGAGAGCCACAGACGCTCAGGACATGATTAGAGGAACTGGCCATTGCCAGAACTCCCACTATCACTTAGTTATAGCAGGTCACGAGGCCACTGCCGTTTTAATCTCCGAAGAGGATTATAGGGGTGAGTGGTGCAGTGCAATGACTGTGCTAGGGAATTAGGGTGGTTGGATAGGTTACTATGGAATTTTATGAACTTGGAAGGGATGAGTTCAAGAATATAGGGTATATTCAGATCATTGTGAAGGGTTTTGTTGCTGACGTAATAAGGGGCATTTACTATTGTTCTTAGGACTTTTGATTGAAAGGATTGGATGCGCTTGATGTTCGACTTTTTTGCTGTCCCCCATAGCTCTATTCCGTATGTCCAGATTGGCTTAAGTATAACCTTGTAAATAAGTAGTTTGTTTTCTATTGAGAGGTGGGATGTCCTTCGAAGTAGTCTGTACAGTTGTCCAAAGCGTCTGTTTAGTTCTTGTCTTTTTAGCCTCGTGTGTGGGTTCCATGTCAGTCTTTTGTCGAGATGGAAGCCTAAATACCGTACTGTCTCAGACACAGGGAGAGGAATTGAATTTAAAAAGACTGGTGGACAGGACTTGCGGCAGAGGGTAAAGGTTATGTGGGAACATTTTCCTTCATTGACTTTGATTCGCCATTGGTTGCACCAATACTCGATCTCGTCGAGGTGTTTTTGAAGGTTTTGGGATGCTATATTAGGGTCTGGATGGGTTGACAGGACTGCAGTGTCGTCTGCGAATGTTGCCAAGAAGGTATTGGTGGTAGAGGGGACATCAGCGGTGTATAGATTATAGAGGGTGGGACCCAGGACGCTGCCCTGTGGAACTCCTGCTTTAATGGGATAGTAGTTAGAATATTCTAAACCACAGCGGACTTGGAAGAAACGGTTTGAAAGGTAGGATTGTAGGATTAGGAATAGGGTTTGCGGTAAATATCCTTTGAGCTTGTAAAGCAAGCCTGCGTGCCAGACCCTGTCAAAAGCTTGAGCTATGTCCAGAAAGGCAGCAGTGCAGTATTGTTTGGTTTCAAGGGCTGAGGATATGTGATCAACAACGCGAAGGCCTTGTTGAGCTGTGGAATGTCGTTGGCGGAAACCAAACTGATGAGTAGGGTAAAGGTTTTTGGATTCAACAATTGGAAGTAGGCGTTTTAATAGGAGTTTTTCAAATATTTTTGAGAGGATAGGGAGTAGGCTAATTGGACGGTAAGATGAGGCGTCATTGGGTGGTTTACCGGGTTTGGCGAATAAGACAATAATGGAATGTTTCCAGAGGAGTGGAAAGTGCGTCGTTCGGATAATGCAATTATATATATAGGTTAGGAAGATTATGGCTTTAGGAGGAAGTTGTTGGAGGATTCGAGGAGTAAGGAGATCATATCCTGGAGATTTTCGGTGAGGTAATTTTTTCAGAAGATATTTAACCTTATACATATATGGCTCAGCTTTGGCCCTCGACACTATCTGAAGGTGAGCCCCATGCCCTAGTCCTGTACCCAGTGATTTGTAATTTTAACTTCTAATAGCAAATTGTTAATGTAATTCTACCCTCCTTTGTATGCATCTGCGTATGCAGAAAGAGGAGAAATTTATAAATCGAAAATTTGTAAATTGTAAAACCTTTGATCAATAAAGGGGTTTTGAGATAAAAATAAAAAAACCCAGACACTCCACTTGCTCATAGACATTCAAACCAGTATGTTGTAGGTCTGTAACTCTTAATATTTGTATAAATCAGTCTTTTGCTTGTACTTCATAATTGCTTGCACTTCTTTATCTTTTAAGAGACTTTCCTCTACTAAGATTATTTAACTATAGATATTCTATTCCTCTCCCTGTATCCGAGACAGTACGGTACTTAGGCTTCCATCTCGACAAACGACTGACCTGGAACCCACATACGAGACTAAAAAGACAAGAACTAAACAGACGCTTTGGACAACTGTACAGACTACTTCAAAGGACATCCCATCTCTCAATAGAAAATAAACTACAAATCTACAAAGTTATACTTAAACCAGTCTGGACATACGGAATAGAGCTATGGGGGACAGCAAAAAAGTAGAACATCAAGCGCATCCAATCCTTTCAATCAAAAGTCCTGAGAACAATAGCAAATGCCCCTTATTACGTCAGCAACAAAACCCTTCATAACGACCTTAATATACCCTACATTCTAGAACTCATCCCTTCCAAGTTTATGAAATTCCACAGTAGCCTTTCCAACCACCCTAATCCTGTAGCACTGCGCCACTCATCCCTATAATCCTCCTCGGAGACTGAAACGGCAGTGGCCTCGTGGCCTGCTATAAACGCGTGACAGTGGGAGTCCTGGCAATGGCCAGTTTCTCCAATCATGATCTGAGCGTCTGTGGCTCTCGCGCTCTTGGCCAGCCTCCACTGGCTAGTATCCGGTGACGTGGCTGACGGAGGAGCGTGGGGGACTTTCTCTTCGCATGTGGATTTGGGAGGTCTCTGGGCTGTCTGTAAATATGGTATGAATGAGAGCATTTATCTTAATTACTTATTGCCTTATAAAAGGCAGATTGTAATTATAGCACAATAAAGGAATATAAGTAAGTAACTATAGATAAATTTGTAACGTTTTCTTTTTCATTATAATGTTTTTTAAAAGGGGTTTACAATGATTCTATTGTATCCGTCAAGTTATATCTGACATAGGAAACGCAACAACTAACAAAAGAGCAAACACAAATTAGCTACCTGACTGGGGTATGTAATGGTGATAGAAAATAGATATTTATTTTTTGGAACCATAACGGGCTACTAGATCATAAAAAGGGGACCCATAATTTGAATGCCAGCGTGTCAAAAACCCAAAAGAGAGACCACCTGGGAATAATCAGACAACTGGAGGGGATAACATCAGTTTATAAAA
The DNA here is from genome assembly GCA_930367205.1 of Acanthosoma haemorrhoidale. Taxonomy (NCBI): domain Eukaryota; kingdom Metazoa; phylum Arthropoda; class Insecta; order Hemiptera; family Acanthosomatidae; genus Acanthosoma; species Acanthosoma haemorrhoidale. Next base: position 89,192,739 of record OV884015.1, on the reverse strand, counting down.
CTTACGATACTTTTTGTCCACTTGGTCAGCACTTGTCACTTGGGTGAGGGCTCTGTGTTATGACTTAGCACTGCTCCTTGACTCCTAGATCACCATGGGGTAAGTCACCTTCAGCTTGGAATCCTGGGAACCGAAGAGATCTTTAGAACATATTACCTACAATTACATGTTGAGCTCATATAAATACTAGTAAATTGCCGCAGTCACATTTCTCCATTGGTAGTTGAAAGTGCACTCTCTTTTCAGAAAAGAATATTCTGTTTGCCTCCTTTTTTTTCTGCTCTCCATGTTTGGGTCTAGATAGGGAATAACTGTTTCGAGACAAAGTGTTATTGTGATGGGAATAGTGTTTTTGCCCCGTCCCAGTAGCTCGCCCCTATCGTAACACCATTGAATGTAGTGAAGAAGTTTTAGAGCTACATATACAAGTATTTTTTTTATATTGAACACCAATTTCAGATGAATTAAAAGTTTATAAAAATTTGTGTTCAATTCTAAAATAAAATTATCCTAGTCTTTCATTGGACCAAATATTTAATTATTACGCATGTATTCAAAGTTTTCTGAAAATTATTTTAAAGCGGAAATATACAAAGTCTGTTTAATCGTTTCTTTGATTCTCTTGTCTAAAACTTCTGTATTCCTTAGTATTGTGCCAAAGGACTAATAGAAGTTACCCTCTTCACGGACCAGCAAACACCAGCCTAATAGAATTAATTCACGATCCCAACACCATGAGCGCTCACTAGGGGGTGCTAGCGTAGCTAACCCTGATTGGTCAGAATAACGACCTTTCTGATTGGTTTAACTAAGCCGTCCTTTCATTGTCTCACATAAGGCAGAAATTCCGAGCTATTTTATTCAGAATCAGACACTGGAAGTGAACACTGTTCTGTCTCTTCTCTGCACCGGCACTTGTTGCTTTACTTGAACCATGGCTTTCTTGATTCATAAAATGGGCAAATCGATACAATAAACAAATAAATGGGTGAAATTCAAAATTTTTAATAACTTTTGGATTAGGGCTTTATTATTTGAATGTATTTGGTATGCAGTTTTATAAATGGCCATTCATAAATGATTACGATTTTAAATGTATACAACTTTTTAGTTAATTATTTTAATTTCTGAAATACCCTTGTTAGCTTGGACTTAATAATATTTTACTTGGATGTTTGATACAATAATATGCAATGACGTTACCACAACTGTGCACAGTTGTGGGAGTTTTTGTTTTATGAGTTTGCAGCACTTAAAATCGTTTCTTGATGGGATTGTGAATTTTTATGAGAAGACAAAAGAGTTGTGTTTTATTTATTATTATTATTTAGTTGTACTATATTTCGGGTCCCAATCGACGTCGATATGGTAGGCAATTAATTTGTCGACGAAGAAGCAACAACTAACGTTCTGTTAACCAATATTGCTATTTTAGAATTTTATCACCACAGCTTGATAACAATTAAAATTTACATTAAGTAAAAACGCTTTTATAGATAGATTTATAGCTGATTTCTCAACTGTATCTTCGCCCATTAAGGACAGTAAAACTTTAAATTCGATCCAATCGGGAGAAACGCCTTTAAATTCACGGGGCTGCAAATTAAACAAATGAACATCATAGGGAGCAGGATCCAGAACATTCATATTATAATCTCCAGTGTTATACATTCAGGATATATAATGAAGTATTAATTTTGAAGAAATAATGTAATTTAGGTTTTAAGTTAAACTTTTATGTCATTTAACACCAATTTCAGTGTATATTTTATTTCATTTTACAATATTCCATTTATTATCTATAATTAAACACGTGCCACTTAAATAAGTTCAAGTTTATTATTATTGTATATCGGTTATCAGGGTACCTCGAAATTAACATTACAGCTATTGCATCGGATATTATAAATTGATACCATGTCAAATGTAAGACTATATCATTTTCAAAACCCTCGATATTCAACATGGTAATGTATTAAAATTAATTAATTATACTGCTAACTAATTAGCGGAGTAGACAGCAAAGGTCTGGTGGGGATACTTCACTATTCATTTCAACCATCGGTTTTCTAGAATTATTAATTATATTAAACAATAAAAACACATTTTTAATAGTAATAACACTGTCGGGTCGTCACTAGGGAGGTGCCTGATCACCCTAGCCCTGGTGATAAGTGCGGATTGTTCAAGTTTATAACATGGACCATCGTTCCATGACGGCGTTACTATCTGACTCCATTTATGATAGGTATGGGCCCCGACAATGCACTATGTTCAAGAGAAGAGTTACAGAGGTTTTTATATCATAAGGAATAAGTCAAGTTTTCAGAGTTCGAGCGGAAGCCAAGTATCAACGAGTATAAGTTGCCAGAGAGTCTGCAAGGAGACTAAGATACTCACGAGGGGACTGCGAGGAGACTAGCAAGATTTAGCAAGTGAACCTTTTAAGATTTTAATTTAAAATCTCAACCACTCCCTTAAGGACTCCTTCTGAAATTTTACTCCTTATTGTAAATATTTCTTTTCCTCTTGATTGAATCTCTGATGGTATTTTCGGAGGCATTAGAAAGAGACTGAGTTCCAGGGCCAGGAGCCCTGGCGTAAGGCGTCACCGAGTAAAGTCACGAGGGACTCAGAGGCGGATGAGGAGAGACTGATTTTCAGGGCCAGAAGCCCTGGGTTAAATATCGTTTCCCCTTCCTGCCGGGAGGCGGCGAGGGTCTAAAATGGTCGCTAAGTTTATGACTGTTTATGGCTGCCAGGTGGTACCCTTGCCCACCTTGCTCTTAGGCCGGTGGGTACCTGGCTGTTTATGACTGCCAGCTGCTGGCCCTTTCAGGTTTATGGTTTGTTTATGACTCGTGGTATGACACCTGGTATGACACTGGACTCTTAGGCCGGTGGGTACCTGACTGTTTATGACTGCCAGCTGCTAACCCTTTCAGGTTTATGACTGCCAGCTGGCAACTCTTTCCGTTTGTGACTGTTTGGCTTCCGCGTTTTATTGCTAAACACTTTACAATGATTTACAATACATTCAGTTCATGTTATTTTACTTTCGCTTACAGTATATATGCAATAGAGTATAGGGTGATTTAACTTATGTAGTTAGCGGTCGCTACAAACACGTTTGGAAAAATAACGTCCATTGAATGTTAAGGGTGGTTAGGGGTTAGGGATTAGGGTTGCCCCGACTAATAATACACCCCGATAAGTTGTGGGGAAACAAAACAATACGCTATTTTCTCAATGGAAACCCAAAACCAGTAATTAAATTATAAAAAGAAAAATATCATCTCCAGTACTTGTGAAGTAAGTAGTAAAGGAGTAAAGTGACTGCCTCTTGTGTTCCTTATGAATAAATAATTTTATCCATTTATTTTTTTGTTACGGGTACGTTTTCGTCCCAACATGAAAATTAAACCGTGTAACGCTACAAGTTTGAATATATTTTATGTAATATTTTGACGCTCGTCGTGTCTGAGAGCGACTTTTACGCCAAAAAAAAAAAAAAAAAAAAAAAAAAAAGGAAAAGGAAAAAGGACTTTGTAAATACTGGATGAGAGCCTTCTAAAAAGTATAGGAGAAAATCCGAAAATGTGGGATGTTCGCCCTACCTCCACTCACCGCTGAGTTGAAAAACACAAGGGATAATGCAATTTGTTCTTCCTTCATCCTGCCCGCGGTCCGTGCTTAAGTAATATAATTAAGAACCTATGTGAGTCCAAAATTTTCACCGCCGCGGAAATTGCTTACCACGTGGAGCACATTCATTAACGCTGTACCTTTTGACTATTTTATGAGAGCAAACAAAAAAAAAAGAGCAGAACCCAGGGATATGCTTTTATATATCAGGCGATAAAGAAACAGAAATTATATGTAGATTATTTATTAATGTGTGTAACAAATCGGTTAGAAGCATTATTATTGTTAATACTACATCGCTATTTTAAATACATGAATATTTTTTTAAAGGCATATCGACATTGACTCGCCGAATCGAATTTTCTTGATTTTTGTTTTACAGCAGAGATTTTTAATTAGTTTAACTTTTATTATTATTTTTCAAGGCTGAGGAAAAGATTTCCTGACGCGTTTCGGGGTTTTTACGATAGGGAGAACAAAGCCACAGTCCAGACGGCACCCCAGTCTCACCTGCCTGGCAGGCATCACATGTATTCTCATTTTAAGGACACGGGGACCGATTAAAGGACGCGTGTAAAAACCATGTTGCTTGCCAATATTTCATTCATGAGCGCAGTCAACTGATCTTTAAATTGAGTACAGCCTGCCATTGTAAATAATCTCAGCATATACTTCAACCGTGTATGTAACATTGCGATGGTGAGCGTGATAAGCCGAGGTGAAGTTAATGTTTAGAAAGAAGGCGACACCTGAAAGCCCCATTTGTGGTGTATTTGAAAGAGCAAATGGGGCCGTGCAAGGTGCTCGTGACGGATCAACCTCAGACCTTTATGAAAAGAGGATTATAGCGTTAGTTAGCAAGCCGCAGCCTTGTCGTCGGAGCATTCACACACGCCTTCTCTTCGCTTGTGAGTATTACTTGAGCATGTATGTTAAGGTTTTTCTAACCTTAATTATTCAACTGATAAATATCTCTATAAAAATTAAATTATACACAAAAAAGGGAAAATAGAATAAGTTATGACTTCTCTGGTAGGCTCCAGATAAGGAGAGTAAATAAATTAAAGTGGTATGATTTTACTGGCTGGTAAAGAAGTGAATGAACGGGTTGAAATGCAGCTTTCAGAAGGAATTGAGCAATAAGGAATAAGGGATATGAGTAGGCTGCATACAAACCGCTATTACCAAGTGGCTTCTACTCAGGACGTCACAAAGGAACTGAATTTTCCTCGACCGGTTCAAACTGGATAACAGGTTAAAAAGCACGGCATGCTTGCAGCCAATTAGAACTAATACCATATGAATTATTATTGTGGACTGCAGGAGCAAAACACTCCTAAAATTAAAAAATGCCAAGCTTGGTTACTTGACAATATTTTAGGGTAATGTGCAGTCAAAAAAGATATGTCAGATTTTCTTTAAGTTTAACTATGGACAACGTTTGGAAACACTATTATGTATTAGGCACATTAGTTAAGTAAACGGTTGGTTACTTAACTAACACTTAAGAGTTTTAAACAGATGGAAAACGTCGTTATTGCGCTAAAATTACAATCTGCCTTATTAGGCAATAAGTAATTGTGATAGATGTTCTCGTTCATACCATATTTTCATTCACTCGCTCTTTCAGGCAGTATTTACAAACAGCCCAGAGACCTCCCAAATCCACATGGTTGTCACCTCCATCGCATGCAAAAGAGGAAGCGGAGTCATGGGAGTCTCCTCCGTCAGCCACGTCACCGGATACGAGCCAGTGGAGGCTGACCAAGGCCTCATACGCTCAGGACATGATTAGAGGAACTGGCCATTGCCAGGACTCCCACTGTTGCGCATTTATAGCAGGTCGCAAGGCTAATGTCGATTTTGTCTCTGAGGAAGATTATAGGGATGAGTGGTGCAGTGCATTGACTGTGCTAAGTGATTAGGGTGGTTGAATAGGTTATTATGGAATTTCATGAACTTGGAAGGGATGAGTTCAAGGGTTTAAGGTATATTAAGATCGTTATGAATGGTTTTTACTGACGTAACATTTACATTTACTACTGTTCTCAGGACTTTTGATTGAAAGGATTGGATACGCTTGATGTCCCCCATAGCTGTATTCCATATGTCCAGATTGGCTTAAGCATAACATTGTAAATTAGTAATTTGTTTTCTATTGAGAGATGGAATGTCCTTTGAAGTAGTCTGAACAGTCGTCCAAAGCGTCTGTTTAGTTTTTGTCTTTTTCGCCTGGTATGTGGGCTCCAGGTCAGCTGTTTGTCGAGATGGAAGCCTAAGTACCGTACTAACTCGGATACATGAAGAGGAATGGAATTAACTTAAGAATTAAGAACTCTTGAATCAGAAATTACGCTGACTATTCCTTCATAAATGTGAGACGTATACGTAAACGAAATGGAACCTCGTTTCGATACCAAGTAAATTCCAGACCCGAAAATCTCACGAAGAAAATAACCACCTGACATGAGGGACTGGGTTACCTCCTGGGTTTGGCCTTCTCCTGAATCCTGGGTTCTGCACTGGTCCTAGTACTATCTCGCGCTCACATAGGTGGGCAGTCCAATTGATTCCAAGTAAAACAATGGACAGCGTTGATGGCATGGGGGTTTTACACCGGAATAAACCACCCCCCAAAAAATGAACTTCCCTTATTGACCTACATATGTTTCACTTTACAAAGCGAAACACGATGCATTGCCCAACTGATATCAATATTTTTACGTAATTCATTGAATATGAATACTTTCTATTATTAAGCTGTTGCCCTAAAAATACCTAGCGGGCTAGTATATTGAAATCTCCCTCCAATTAATAAAAGTAGGAACTGTTTTTATTTTAACACAGTTATAAAATTTAGCTATACTAATATTTAGGATGCTTTGGGTTGTTTGGTATTAAAAACCAATTATAATTTATTATTCATGCGTGTAACATGTTTTAGAATTTTATGAATCGTTTGCGTTAATAAATATTACTGTTACATATTGGTTGAGCCATGGGTATGCAATGTAAAAATAAAATTAATATTGGCTTAAAATTAAAATTAGCAAATAACAGCAGGAGTTACCTGGCAGTTAAGGCAATGATTCGAGACGTGTCCGATTCGGACCTTTATTGACCATCACAAAGGCAGATTCGAGGGAAGGTTATAACCCTTCCTTTTGAGTCACGGAAGGGAGTGTCATAAGAGATACCGGGCTCAGCAGTCAGCGCGACCCGAGGACTGATCGCACTTTTCTCAGGGCCAACTCCGTGGACTGGTCGCGAAAGGACCTCTCAGGTGATGAGATCTTCCTCTGTTATTCCCATCTGTAGAAGACCCCGATGTATATTAGTGAGAAATAGTTTTAATAGTTAGTCAATATGATTGTGAACGCGGATAAATTAGCTGTGAGATCACCAATACAATTTTAGGGTAAAATTAGAACGAACGAGTTTTCAAGTTATTCCTCTGATAGAGAACCAATAGTGGACTGTGATATCAAATAACGACGACAAATACCGAAATCGAGTAAAACATAGCAACAAATTATATTAATAATCAATAAATTAATAATTTTAGATTCGATAAATTTCAAACTTACCACCAATAGCAGAATCCCGTCGCCGCTGACCCGTCTCTCTGTAAGGGAAAAGGGGTGGTTTTCGGGATCGGATAGATCGAAATTGAAAGGAAAATTTTAGGAATCAATCCCCTTTTACCTGTTCGGCGATCGGTCCAGCCTCGGGCAGGAGCTTCTGGCCTAATGGATGATGTTTGACTGCTTTCCTCGATTTCAGGCGTAAGATACAAAAAACTGCCGAACCATGTATCTGTTATGACTCTCATCAAATTAAAACCGATAACTTAGGATTCGACAATTTAATCTCACCAGTTACTTTCGGCACTCGACAAGTTCTGATGCTACTACAACTAAGCTAGGATCCATAGTGACTGGTCTCGACAAACCCAAAACAGGTGTCCAACGCGCGAAGTCGTTCCTGCTGTATCTCATAGGTAGCAGTAGCAGCGATAGCCAACGAAATAATTTTCTTCTTTTTTTAACATAAAGTTTTCTGTTATTAAATTTTAGATTGGCTCAAACAATGATGTTATTTTGGTTCACGCTGGATTTCATCAATATATCATTGAAAATTTTCAGTGAGATTCTATTTTATATAAATTTAAGTTCCCCATTAGTCACCACGTTAATTTATTGAGTTAAATTACTTTGGATTAGAAACACTTGGTGTGATATTAAATAAATTTATAGAAGGACTCGATAGAAGAATCGATTCTGTTATTAGTTGAATAATTAAATGGCACCACATTTAACTTGACTAAATTAATTATTCAACTCGAGCGTAAGGAATCGTCATGTGGGTAAGTCAGATACATACATAAAATGATATATGTGTCCGCATAAAAGATACATCCTTTATATATTTCCTCACATTTTATGTATTTGGATACAGTTGGTATATTAATATATTGGTACGTGATACTATTTTCCATACCATCACACTAATATCATCGTTTGAAGTGTTTGCGTTGGTAAAACCTTGAAAAGAAAATTAAAAATTTATCAGGCGTGTGAGGTTGAAAGGTTTAAGGGAGTAGATAAAATTATGTTATATAACAAATTTTTTCATACTCGCGATCATGAATTACTACTATTTTGTAAAACTAGATTGGTCTCTAGGCCCAGCCTAGATAGACTCTCACTACCTTCCCGAATCCACCCGCCTCTTTTAGGCATCCCACACCCCATATCCTTCTCATACTACCTTCAAATGGGACTCCCCTTAGTGAAAGGCACCCAAATCCCAAATAATTTCCTTTTTTTCCTACATCCTATATTTCCAATCGAGGGCAAAGGAAAAAAAAAAAAAATGGCCAAGGCACCAGTGGACTCTCACCACTGTACCGAAGCAGCCAACCTCCACCGAGGCTTCCCACACCCCTTAATCCTCTCACACCACCTTCAAGCAGGTACTCCTAGTACAAAAATCCGATTAACCTAAATATTCTATATTTTTCCCTCATCCTGAATTTCTAACTAGAGAGCTTAGAAAAAAAAGTTATAGTGTCGTTAATAAGCATTCTTCTATTTATTTTTGAAACTCTGTCATTGACCTTAATTCAGGATCTGTACAAATTATAACTACCGCTTAAGTTGTCTGCTCTACAAGTCGTAATAATAGGATACTTTTTTTCCTATAAGAGTAAGAATTTTGCTGTCATAATCAAAGTCTATGTCATAGAAATTTTAATAAAATGCTAAATATTTTTATGACAGTATATGTGAATGAAAGTATATCTATGCTCGTCGTTTTTTATTTATTTTGTGAACCTTATATCAGTATTACGTCTAATGGTAGTTATATTTTCTGGATACATTCTAACAGGTACTATGCAATCATCTGTTTGGGTGGCTGGAAGTCACGATCGACATGATCAATCCAAAGTGAAATAATTAACTTATACTCAAAATCACTTCGCATTACGTTTACTGTAACGGAAAAAAACAAATGAACTAGCTTTTTGATTTTCTCTTGTCTTTTTTTTTTTTTTTTTTTTTTTTTTCCCCTCAGCTTTCTAATTATAAGATTAAGGATGAGGGAAAAATAAAGGGATATTTGGGTTGAGCGGATCCTTGTTCTAGGAGTACCTGCTTGAAAGTGGTGTGAGGGAACTAAGGAGTGTGTGAAGCCTCGGTAGAGGTTGATATTTGCGGTACAGTGGTGAGAGTCCACTAGTGGCTGGGCCTAGATTCCCTTTAGGCATGTAGTGCAGGCTTATTTAGTCCGATAGCAGTGATGGGTGACCGTTAGAGGCTTGTTGTTGGTGGGCCAAGCGCCGTGATGTCCACCATTTGGCCTGCTTTTCCAGATCTTGAGAGTTGCCATGTTGCCGGTAGCGGTGGGGGTGTCATGTCTCGGAATAGATGGTTTTGGCTATGTTTCATCGAGTCAAAGAACTTGATGTGTCTTCTTTGGATGGCTTCGGTGATGGTGGGGACTTCAAACTTTTCGTGGATGTCGGGAGCCTTCATATCACGAAAATGGGTATGCCATAGTGCCGTGCGCAGGATGTTGTTCTGGAAGCTCTGGAGCCGAGTTATTGTGCCAGTGTGTAGGAACCGGAAGAATGGTGTCCCACACAGTAGAGCTGGCCTCAGGACGCTCTTATATATTAACAGTTTCAGCCGAAGGGATATAGCCGGGCTTGTGATGAGATGCTGGAGAGAGTAGTAAGTCCTACGTACTCTTTTCAACTTCTTCTGCAGGTGTGTGTAGAACGTCATGTGCCTGCCTAAGTTGATGCCGAGGTAGCTTATGCTGTTGGAAAGTTTAAATTCAGTCCCGTCTATGGTGAAGCTGGGTGGACGCTTCCGTTTTCCATGCTGGAAGGAGAAGACAATCCCTTGAGTTTTAGCCGGGTTCACCTGAATATGGACAGCTCGCAGCCTGTCGGTGATTAACTGACTGGCGTCTTCTGCAGCCTTCAGAGCTTTTGCTGTGTTGAGGCTGGTGCTGTAGACCCTTATATCGTCCGCATATGCCGCTATCTCACATTGGAGCATGATGCTCCTACTTTATGCGCGGTGTATATGTTGAAGAGTAGGGGTCCCAGCACCAACCCTTGGGGAACTCCAACGACGAAATCTCATCTGATGGTTGATATGGCTCCTATTCGCACAGAAAAGGTCCTGCCTGCTAGATAGGAAGTTATGATGTTCAGGAGTTGCGCAGGAAATTCGTGCTCGTTCAGGCGTCGCAGGAGTGTACGATGATCTGCAGAGTCGAATGCTTTCGTACAGTCAAGGGAGATCATCGCAGTGACTCTGTTGTTTCGCATGTTCGTTGCAGTTTCACTAGATTGCAGTCCGAGCTTGTCGATCAATTCCATCGAATTGACATTTCACAACGCTTCAAAATATCGTGATTAGTTTTTGGTAAAACGAAACAACGGGTAGTGTGGAAAAAATACACATTAAAAAAAATCAGGCCCATTTCCGCAACAAATGGCATTTTTCAAATCCCAGCTTGGAGGATATTCAACGTTCAAACTTCCAATTTTTTTTCTCCGTGCTTCAGTGGGCATTAAAAACTGTAACCCGGACAGATATTTTTAGAAAATACTGCTTTGATAATCAAATTTTATAAATGGAGTAATTAACACATCGCGGTGATGTTTTGGCATGGTTTTAGCAGTTCATATTTTTAATCATTTCTTTAAAATGTGATATTCCGCCATCGAGATGGTTCAACAAACAAAATTATTTGTATTGAGTATTTTGATATAATTTCTAGTAGTTTTTCTTTTTTCCAGATCAATTTTTATCCTATATTAATATAACAATAATAATATTTTGCAGTATGCAATGAATTTAGTCCAAAAGAAACTAAGAAAACACACCATCACTCCTTGATTATAAATAAAGACTTCGTTAAAATACATTTTAATTTAATAAAAATGTAAAAAAAATTAACAAATAAATAAAAAACTAGATGCTAAAAGAAAAACATTTCTTCATAATATATAATATAAGGGGTTATATTCATGCACTATTTTTTTTTAACCCTGTTCCACGAGTACCTCTATATAATGTTTCTTCTCATTCTAACGCTTGATATTTCCTAATGCTTAATGCTTCATGCCAATGCTTACAACTTACAATTTCCTAATAAATGTTCTAAAAAAATTACTTGATAAAAATTTAAAAAAAAAAGAAACTTTGAACGATAACATAATGCACATTCGGTCTCTCCACAGCTTTGTTGATATATGCCTCAACATCTTCAACGGACTAGGCCGACATCCTCAAGAGGTCAAGTTAAAGGCACTTGCCTGGTTTTCTGCCCAACGGTGCACAGTGAATCGCCTAGTACAAGCTAAGTGGACAAAAGTCAATTCAAAGAATCGGTTAATTTATGACCCCATGACAATTAACAACCCCTATAGGTCACAATTTGGGGTAATAATTATGGCAAACATTCCAGAACAATGAGGCATAAACGGTTGAAGTGAAGAAAACTACTTTTGCTGTGATGAATTTTAGTTTGGAGGGAATTTCTTTATTTTATTTAAAATTTGATTAAAATGAGAGGCAAAGTGTCTTGTAATAGTTCTGAAAAAAACTACGTAAAAATTGTAATAATTTTTTTAATTTTCAACTTTTACATTTTTTTTTTACCCACATGCATATCGGCATTTTTTTAATATTGTACAGTAAGTATATAATAAAATACCACATCGATCCCCAATACTTTTTAATTTATTTTTTTTTAGATCGTCTGTGTTCTTATTCGCAAATGGAATTTCCATTTGATTCCATGAATATACTTTTGATAAAGTCTGATACTGTAGTCTATTCATTAAAAAGAAGTGCATAGAAAGAGAATCGAGAAATTACCGGTGAAATTTCTGAATTTAATAGCCCCGACTTAAATACCAACACATCAGCTAGCATATGATTGGAGGGACGATGAAGTTTATTTACTACCTGATCTTTCTGATTGTAACATTGATAATGAGTCACGTGATGATAGTTATAAGCTAATTTAATTTTATGCTGTTTATTTCTATAATCTAAACTATAAGTAGCATTACTAAATTGTACTGTATAATGTATGTTGTGTTTAAAAGTATACATAATTTTCTTGCTATAATTGTCTTCCTATTTCGGCCTAGTCCGATTTGAGTAGGATTTATAAATTAATAAAGCTGTGGAGAGACATAAGGTGTTTTATTTCAAAGTGTACATGCTCTACACAAGCACCACACCATCAAAAATACAATTAATTTCTGGACTTGAATCAAATAGTTAGTTACTGTTTATCGAAACAGGAGCTTTATATCGCTGGCGAATTCTAGCTTGAAGCAACAAATTAACGCTAATGTAATCACCCTTTCTATCTGCCTGTAACCAAATAGCCATTCAGATAGTGAAGTATAAAAAGCACCATTCGGCTTCTTCCATAATGCATGCACAGGAGAGAGGTTTAGCTTAATCCATTGAAGGACTCCGGCAGCTTTGAGGGTACCGCAGTGACTTTCTCCTCCTACTTCCTTTTCAGATCTGCTTTTGTCTTGAAGAGAGTGTACCAAAGATTAGATGCAGATAATGGAGGAGGAGTATTGTATGGTAAACAGGGAGGAGGGGGGATGAAGGAGAGGGGGGAAGCGCTCCGCCCCCCTCCACTCATTCACCGGTCAGGCGCTGGCAAGTCAGGTTCTGCTGTCGCTGGCAACTGTCGCTGGATCTGTCGTTCAACATCGCAAGGCTCACCTGTCTTTGGATTATCAGTGTTAAATTGTGCGAACCTATCAGTGTTTTATTTCAACCATTTCTCTCATTGATGACTGTTCAGTTCTGTTTTGATTCTGTTCTGAGATTTGAATATTAAACCGTATCTGATACATGTTGAGAAACATGGGCATTCTCTAGTGTGCTTTGGAATCGTACCTCCGGCTTCATCGCAGCATCAAGACATCTTCCCGTTCGGAAATGGATTTACGACACCTCTTCCTCTTTGTATTCCTCGTCTTGATAGGTGAGTCAAAGATTTATTTGTTTACTTCACTAAGCATTAATATTTCTATTTCCCGCGTGCATCTCTTAATCCTATACTGGTATTGAATCTTGAGAAATTATAGCTTTAAGGTAATTCATTTTAGTCAAATTGACTCTTCAGGCTGTATTTGATTTACCAAAATAACTAGCATTAATCATAATTACTACTGATTGATTGACATGATTAATTAATTGTATGGAATCATGAGTGATCGTTTAAAGAAAACTGACTGGACCTAGGTTCGATTCCCGCCAACTTTTTTATTTTATTCCTGCGTGTTTGATAAAAATACGGGATTATCAATATATTTTTTGGAAGCTAAACCGGATCTCAAGTAAATAAATAAAGTATTTTTAACATGTTTTTGCCTATTACAAAATGGATGTTTCTATGACACGGAACTGCACTTAAAATTCAATCCGGGTATCATTTTCATCATCCGTCACTCGCAGAATTCTGTATGCAGCTAGCTATAAGTTATCAATGATTTGACATTATAGCATGTAAGGAGCACTTGTTTACATCCACGAATGACATCTGCTTAGCGGCAACGGTTCTTTATGGTCCAGCATTTTTAGGGTGCTTCAGGAACCTCATATAATAAAAATGTGATACATGCTTTTGGATTATTTAAGAATATTATTTTTTTCTTCTATTTGTTTTAACCGAGATGTCCCGCAAAATGTCGACTGCAACGATTTTAATTACACATCAAATATAAATAACCATCTGAAAAAATTGGTTACTAAGATTTATTTTTTTATTTTATTTATTTTTTTTCTTAGCTCTATATATATATATATGAAATTCTTAGAAAGCTTGAGATTATCTTACAATATAATAATTGACTAAGCAAAATTAATTTATTGCTTTTCAATCTATTTGAAGACTCTGAAAACATAACGAACGGTGTATTATATAAGCTACTTTAAAACTATTCTAATAGCAAGGAGTAAATATTATTAACTTGTAGGCTTATATTGATATAACTCTTATTAATCACTCTGCGTCGTATGATGACTAGCTCACGAAATATATTTTAAATCAATATAATGCGGTATAGTGGCATACATAAATTATATACCTTGACTGACACGATAACACGATGTACTATAGCGTACCGCGATAGAAAAGTAACCTTTTCTCAATTGCTCAACTCCAGACCAAGTCTGCCCCTGATCTTTTGACCGTTCACGCAAGGTAACGAAATGGTCCATTTCTGTACCGTTTTTTATTTTGTTCTTAACGTCACAAGCCAAGAATATGTTACTGGAATTTATTACATTATTAAAATTATATTCTAAAAATTGTCATTATTTTCAGTAAATCATGGCATTAATAGAATACAAGTGTGTACATGCATTATTTTGTTAATCTTTAGAGAAAGTTGATTTAATTTTTGAAGTTGAAGTTTTTATATAGATTTCATTAAAAGTGTAGCTGTTAGCTCTTTATATCTTCTTAGGCTAAACGAACGTGATGGGTAAAAAAATCTAGAAATGCCTTTAAAAAAAAAGACCTTTGAAAATGGTGCCATGTTCTCCTCGTACCTCTTCAAGATAGTGTCCATTTACCTGACCTCTATCAGAACATTCGCGGCTTTTTCTCAGGTTTCTTCATTTTGGTTTACCGTTGAGATACAAGACGGACGTTTTTTTTTTAAACCATTTTTTCTCTCATCTCCAGTGTTAATGCTGAATAGGAAACGGGAGGATTGACACATGGTAAATACAAGAATAAATTAAAAGGGTCAGATGAGGTTGATGGTGGGGAAGGCGCTGGCTGCGGGTAGGCGTTGCCTCCACAACCGGTTCTTGCCTACCTGGAACCCTGGAGCACCTCTCTCCTGGCTCCAGTCTGCCTCTATACAATGCACGTTTAAATCTTATACCTGCTCACCTGGCCTCTCCATGGGCCTTTCTCTGCACTTTCTGCCATTCCACGCTGTGACAATTGAGAAATTGAACGTTTTCAATTGGTGAGAGTAAAACCTCTCCACGTTTGGTCTCATTGAATTTTCACGCGTGAGTCCAGAACATTCCATCGTCAATGATCGATCAGCGAATGAGCCGGGTTAACACACGGGAGGTTTTGATTCTACAAAAGCCTGCATCAGTTTGTGTCACACAGCAAATTCCAATTTAGAGCCGACGTAAAAATAAATCTGTAATCTCAACTTTGTTTGGAAAATGGCAACGGTACGGCCTTTTTTGTTTGGATTCGGCAGGAGATCAAAATTGCTAAAGGCGAATCGTTTTCATTATCCGTCAGTGCCCTGGCTTTGTATGAAGTCCGGAACAAATCCCCACCCCCTGTCAGATTTGAAAAACTTAGAATGAATCAATTCATGAAGCTTAGACTCATCCGCATATGCCATACCATTTAGTAATCTGGACCCAGAACATCCACCCAAAACTGAAAAAAAGCCCTAATAAAAAACCCTTGGTTTCTTGCCGAGAAATAAAATCTAAGCTACTGAAAAAGCACATTATTGAAATCTGTTTGAAAAGCTCTCAATAGATTAGATTTTCGGGAATCAGAGGTCTTAATAAAAACTTTTACAGCGTAACGTTCCCCTGGAAAATTTGATATCTGTGGGAAATGACGACTGCGTATTCAAATGCGTCAGCTTATCACAGAAGAAAATAACCAGAAAATCTGTCAACGGAATGTAACCTTATCGTTGTGATGCTGATTCGACGATTTCCGATACGGGGCAAATGGCGTACAATGGGCGTAAGCTGCAACTAAACGCTGCATTGCACAGGAACTGTCTGACTCGTGGTTTGTCCAGGCGTCTATTGTATTCAGCTATCGGCATACAGGATCTCATGTCGCACTGCGATCAACTATTTAGCCCATACCCAACATAATCGTACCTCTTAGATGTTTTGAGAGGCGATTATTATCATAGCCGTTTCTGAACTGTAATATTTGAGCTGAAATAACACAGACAAGCAAACAATTACCCGATCCCACCGGACTCTGCTGACAGATTAGACGTTGAATAATTAACAATTATATATTAATAATAACATTCGGGCATATGCTATTGCTGATTTTTGTTAATTTTTGTATGATTGCTCGATTTTTACATCCGCTTTTGATTGACAGATTCCCGGACTACAAACTTTATGTGTTCCACGGTCCGTTAGAAATCGTCAAATTCAGGACGAAGTAAAAATCCCGCTGCTAAATAAGCACTTCAATGATTTTCATTCAATTTCATATCAACACTTTTATCAGTAGGCCACTAGCAATCTATAAGTCACAAACGTGAACAAAAGCCATCTATAGCAAGCTGGAATTAAATAAACCGGAAAGGAGTTTTTTTTACACATGTTATTCTCTTTTATTTATTCAATTTATTATTTTATGTTTGCTGTTTTTTTTTTTTCAACTCGAGTAGTAACCTTTCGCATTCGTATGAGGAAGAGTTGTTCTGACCATATATATTTTTGTTATAAACAACAATGTAACAGAAGGTTGGTCCCTTGTGAGAAGCAGTCACGGCTACCATTTTATTTAATTTTATTATGTTTTTATTTAAACCAGATATTTATTGAAAATCCGATTGGTCGCGGATCCTTTATATTATAAAATTCATATCCATTTAATTAAATAACTATTATAGAATGAACAGAATCTATCTGAGGCCAGCAGAGTTTCTTCCAGTCCTAATCGGTGCATATCCTGGCTTCAGCACGGCCACAGAAATAGAATTTCCGTTAAAGTAGTTTTTCGTTCCGCGTTCGTGCGGATGGCAATATATTTTAGTGGTGTGTATATATAAACTCCGTTAGGGGCATCTGGTTTTATTTTGACAAGCATTCGGCCCCATTGGGGCAAAAATAGCTCCTATTCTCCCGTTTTATAAACATGCTAGCAAAAACATTTTATAAACAAACGAAGACAAAGTGTGGAATTCGTAGATTATTTCTAGAAATAACAACAATTTGTATAGATTAAAGTACAAAATAACCATTACGGTCCATCACATTTCAAAATTTAGTTGTGAGCTGCTAGATTATTATAATACATACTTACAATGAATACAAATTAGGTAAAAAAAGCTTCATTCTGTGACAAAGCTCTTTATGAATATATATAATTAAATAAGTATTAAAATTAATACTGACCAGCAAAAGAATAAAGACTAATGCCAAATAATAATAAAGTGTAATCCTCTATTGAGGAAAAATGCAGTAAATAAACTCATGTATGGAATGTTAAAAAAAAATAATATAATAAGGAAATTCCATATAAATACAATATTAAATATAAAAAAATGAGATAACACAACCGATGAATAAAGATTAGTCAAAAATAAGGTGCCAGCCAAACAATGGCTATATACAGCTAAAACATGAATAAATATGCCATAATAAAATAAAAAGTAATGACGAGGACTAGGAAGAACATGGAATTGAAGGAATAGACGATGCAAAGAGGAAATATTCCATGAATCCCGTTCGCATAGTTTACCTAGGTGATAGTGGTGGGGCTAATGCGCATGCCCCAGGTTTCAAGCGCTACCCCAATTCCTTGTGTTTAATTGTGCTATCTACTGCTCGATTGCTTATGTATAATTTATGATTTCCTTGGTTCACGTACATTATTCAAATATTAATAACTCAGAGAAAAATTTATAGCTAACTTTCAATATAAATCTTGTTTGTGATAAACAATGACAAAATTGAGTTCATGCTTGGTTGTCGATGTGTTTAAGGATTTGATACCCATTTAATTTTATTCAGCCACTGTATTTAAGTGTTTATTCCCCCTTTCATGTTTAGAATAATAAGTCGATCCTAAAACTATACTTTAGTTTCATTTCTAACACTTTTCCCACGGGAGTTTCATGTGCGGGTAACTTTCGGTTGTCGAAACAAACAGTATTGAAGGTAGGAGGATGTCGGGAACGTTGAATGTTATCCCGGTAGAAAATTACTTTTATGCTTGGATGCCCCGCCAGGGTGAATGGTAGGCCCTGAATGCAGATTTACATGGAGTACCTGCATGGACTAGGGACTGCCGGGTAAGCGGTCATCTCACTGGCGGTTCACGTCTTCGCCATCAAATACATTTTATCTGACTTGTAATGGCGGATATTGATTCGACCACAAGTCTTACATTTGAAAGTGCTTTTGGATTCACCGCCCATACATATATTTAGGTCGAATGTACTGCATGTTTCTTCCGTCACAAATTATATATTGTGTTGATTATTCTGAAGTAACCCTGCCTTACGTTAAATTGTATCCAGTTTTAATAACCGATTTGAACCGAAACGTGATAGGAAAGTCCTTTTGAAGAATAATTACAATTTATGAAACTTTTCGGTTCCGTAGTGCCGACAATATAATCTTAAAAAGCCTACTTAGAACTGTTATTTAGTAATGTTTATATGTGCAACGTCTATGAATCTTTTATCAATATGAATTGATTACAAACGAAAAACTAAGTAAAATTAAAAAAAATCGAAGAATTTACCAGTCGGTGTGGTTTACTAATAAATAAGACGTACCGCCCTGAAATAATTTTGAAGTGGTAGATGATTTGGACACCGAACATGTTTTGAACAGGTGAAGGAGGCTCTACATGCTGTCACAAAAGATTTTTTGTTTTTGCGTTGTATTGATTCAGTAATATTTGTATTTGCTACATTTGTAGATAGGTAGGAAAACTGTCCATCTTGCCCACCAGGAGTTCTTACATAAGAAGCACAACTTCAAACCAAACAAGCAGCTTAAATTTATCGTTTTATGAGATCTTTTTGCTCATACCTCAATTTGTATGTTGAAATCAATCGATTTTTAACGTCTGTTAATGTACATACATACATGTTCTATGATAGTGGTCGATAAAGGATAAAATCGAGTCAAAATTTGAAAGGTTTATTCCACGAACCCTCGGAATATTTTTGGTTAGAATACAGCATGGAAGATATGGAAAAAATGAATTATTTGTGAATGAAGTAAGACTCTTTTTATAAATTTTTTTAGATTCTCAAATTTCGGAAGGTATTTAGCATTAAAATTCTGTTGTTTCCTCATGTTTAAGGACAAAAGACCAACAATAGTTATTTTGTCACGATTTTAGCTATTTATTTTTTTGTTTTATGAGTAGTTTTGTCTAACTTCTTTAATACTGATACTAACATTTTTTTTAATAAATGCCATAAAAAAAAGTGTTGTCGCAATATAAAAAACGTCGTATGTGGAAAATGTCGGGTCAACCATTATACAGTCTATGTACTAGATATCTTTACAATGCCCCATGTGATATGTTTTCTGCTAAAGGTCCGCTTATTATTTCTGCTAAGAGCGGCTTGTTCCATAATATGTATTGCCTTTGTCCGTTATATGTTGTGTGTATGTACTGATTTAGCCCTGTGAGAGAAATTCTCTCTTGCATTCACAATGAGTCCTAGCATACATATACATATATATAGGCCTCTAGAAAGTCATTAGGGAACTCATTATAACATTGTACAATACCGATTCGGGTGGTACGCCCATTGACGCAAGGGTCTCTTTGAAAGGTGAAACTTAATTCCCGACAGTTGTCGATGTGTGTATACAGCGTGTGCCATAAAGGGGGTGAGAATCCCGTGGGGGTGTATGGTATGTGTTGGTATAACTTGAAGGGAGGAGTCAATAGGTCCTTCTCATCTGTGCATCTGTTCTCATCGTTAAGTGTTCCAACCAGCACCTAACATTTTTATTACATCTATAGCCTGCAATAGAAACCCAGTGGATTCATCGTACAATAAAAAATTTCTTACGAGTTTTTAGCTATAGGTCATTGGCCGTTTATTATTTTTCAGTATGTTACTTTTATTTTTAACGACTCTTTGTATCAGAGAAAACTCATGTTATACATATGAAAAATTCTGATTACACTTTTGATGATACTTTATATGGAAATACAGTGCCAACAAAAGCCCCGACACGTATTACGTATAGATTTAGAATATATTACTTATGTATTTGGAATATGGTTATTGATGCAATATTCCAAATAGAATGAGACTCTTAACTTAAGGGATTCTGAATTTGAAAAACATAACCGAACCTTGAAACCGATTATTTAAATCTTTGATTTTGAGGTTTTTATATTGACCCATTTCGCTTTATTCCCTTAAGATAATAGTATTTCACATTTTTTTTCATAAAACAAAAATGACAAATCTATTATAAAATGACCGAGTTTGCCATAACTGGCGATCCGCTAAATAAAGTTTTCGATATATCATTCGCCACGGCAATTAAATAGCAATGATTATACTTTTATGCTAGTATGACTGTAATATGGTTCCGGAAGTAATATTCAAGAAAGATACCAGCTTAAATAACATTCTAATGTTTTTTTTTTCACGTTTTGCCTATTCAGGAATTTTCGATACTAAAATATATATTAAAATAAAACTGTAATATTATAAAAATTACTCTAACCGTGACATTATGAATTATTCCATAATTTTTCAACGGTTAAATTTGAACAGTTAGTATATATCACAGTCTAAAACTATCAATAATTAACTAATTCAAATAAATTTATCACAAAAATATATCAGTTGTAGAGAGACTAGACGTACTAGCAAAGAATTATTTATAATTAATTTTATAAATATATTTATGTCTGCTTATTTGAATTTTAAAGGTGATAGTGGAAAACGTAGGGTCCAATTTTTGTTAGTTGTAATATGATGCTATCTGGAGGAGTTATTGTAATTAATTTCCCTGATTCTATCCTTTTGCTGTGTAAGAGGGGAGAAAATTAGACCCAAATTAACCTGTGTAATGTTTCTTTAGAGGGTTTTTCCCCTGGAAGTCTCCCTCAGCACCCATATCACCTGGATTTGTATCCGGCCTCGAGTGCGCGACTCCTAATTAAATCTCACCTGGCTTAATGGAAACTGTAACTCCTTCCAATAGTGGCCCAACTCCAGTATTTTCTTTTTTTACTTTTTACCCTTTTTTTTTTTTTGGCTCTTTTACTCGTAAACTAAACAAATCACTTTATTTCAGCCCCCCCCCCCTCTTTAACGGAGTTATTTTAGATTTGAGTTGATGATATATTATCTGAACTAGGCTATCACTTTTATGAAAGTACTCAAATTTATTTTCATATCTCAAAAACTACGTAAAGACCAAAATAAAACCATTGAACGAACATATCAAGAAAAGGTTTGTGTGCTTCAATATGACATAGATATGGATAGACTAAAACCCTGATTTTGGGCGATACTTTTTGCTTCATGATATTGGAAAATCAACGTATAAAGTTGAATAGTGTTGACCTATTAAACCTACTTTTATTACATTTTTACATTTTATCATGGGAATACTCTTGATCAATATAACATTTTCTCAACATCTAGTACTTTGGCTATACACTTAGTGATAAAAAGAATAAACAAATTAATACCACTCTTGTGGATTCGATGTCCCTTCAAGGCGTTGACTCAGAAATCAGAGTTAAAAAAGTCCAATGATAGAAACCTATAATATTAAATGGAGGATACACTGATTAATCTCAGTTTGGTTTTCATCCACTTCCTCCGGTCATACCTCGTCTGATAAAATCATCTATAACCACTGCTTGACATGTGGGACTGGGGTGCCACCTGGGCTCTGCTCTTGTCTTTGTACTATTTCAGGCTCCTATCAGTGAGCTCCCCAAATGAGTTTAGACATACAAACAACGGCGGTGACGATCTTAGGGGTTTCACGCCAAAATAAATACCAAAAAACAAACATTAAACATTTTCTAATTTCCATTATTTTTGTCTGATTTCTGACATGTCAATTTTTTTGAGTTTTGAAAGACTGGTTTTACGGTTGAGCTGAAAGTAGTTTGGTGGATGTGCCATCGCGTTCGAAAATATAATTTATTTATATGTCTCTGGAATATATTGCAGCATTTATCACTTTGATAATTTCCCGCATAGGTTTTGGGATTTATAAAAAAACATTTCCTTTTCACCTCAGCCTTGAAGGCAGGGTGGACGTTATGAATGACCAGCAACCACCATAGCCATTTTTTCCACCCCCAAAAACCCCGCTTGTCTTGGGAATAAGGACACTCCTACAGGACCTCCGTGACCCGTGTACTCCCGCTTATGCTGGAAATATTTATTAGCCCTATTATTCCTCCTCTTTACACCCCGTTTATGTCTTATTTTTTCTTTTTATGGTTTCGAGCCAGTTTTCACACCTTCACTCCTACTGTGCCAAGAATAATTTGAAAAAATATTTGCGTGAATACATGCCTGAATTTAAGTTAAAACTGCAAATGTTTATGAAAAATCAACGCTAAAATGGTCCGAATATCGTCTTTGGTAAGTAAGGAACAGCGTTGCACTCAAATAAATGCTCATGATCGCGATTAGTGAAAACATTAGGCTTTGTTGAGGCATTGGAGGCTTGGGAGGATTTGGACTATTCCACGTACATAGAAATGTAAACATTAGCGGATTGAACTAATGTAACTATGTTAACAGGTTTACATGGTTTTTATCTACATCATCATATCACGTGTCCTATAAAACACTATCTGTAACCAGTGGGCCTGAGGTGTCTCCTGGGCCCTTGGGCTGTTTCCGGGGACCTTTGGGTCTATTCTTGTCGTAACATCTCCGGCTCGGATCGGGTGGTTCCCGCGTTGAAATAACGGCGTTGATGGCCTGAGAGATTCACACCGCTACAAACAAACGACAACCTTAGGCAGTATGAAGTATAACTGAAGAATTAGTATATGTGCCGGGTATTTGATATTTGATACAAAAAATAATTATCGACTAAAACCACTTCGTGTGCTTGTACTTGATTAAATAAATGATTTAAGTAAATAAAATCATGTTAAAATAGATAGAGAGAAATAATTAAACAAAATACTATTTTTAGTGTCCCTCTAAAACTCCCCATTTAATTACTCCGAGTGCTTGATATCAATTCGCCTATAATCTACTTTTACGTTCACTAATATATTTTTATTAGTTATTAGAGTTATTCACGCAGACTTACAAACCTATAACTTTGATTATTAAGATCATCCGGCAAAAGGCATGATATAAATTATAAATAAATAATATTTTAATAAGGGTATCTAATTCTCGATATGCAGCAAGCTTCTTGATCCATTGCGTTTTCAATTAAGAAGACTGCAAATATTTGGCCAATTATTCCGCACACATTCGTTGGCATCTGGAAAAACACGTCAGTAATCTTGAGTTATCAATTTGCTTACGCACCGAATTAAGGTTTAGAATAGTGTTTGTAAATCCCATATATAGAACTTATCATACCAATATCAAGCTTAAAATATTCCATGATAAATGTCTAATAATGACATTTGGGAAACCAGTGTACACTACGACAGATTTTCACGAGATATCCTGAGTTAATTGCATTTTAGATATTTTAAAAGCAATATTTATAGATAAATATGCACACAAAAAGAGCTCATCACTTCGAAATATTTCTGACTTACATTAACTATCTGAAAATTAAAGCATAGAGCATGGTAAATTTTTTTTTGTAGTTAGGCTTTTTTTTTATCTACATTTTTCACTAAAATAAAATGTATGCGTACTTCAACGGAGTATATAATAAGTTATTTATAAAAAAGAGCAATGATTTTAGCTTTTGTTTTTAGACTGCATTGTATATTAGTAATTTATATTGAAAATAAATAGATTTGAATTGGAATGTGAAGCTGGACGAGATCTCATAGTGTATAAAAGTTGGATTTAAAAGGCATTTATGCTCGTTACTAATTGTTGTTAAAATATTGGTTACGCGTCCGTTACAAACAAATAAATTGTGAGGGGTTCTGCTTTGCGAAGTTGAATATGTTTTGATAAATACCCTCCCGTTGCCTGCTTTTCCGATAAATCGTCAAGGCGGGATTCGGAGAATTTCCGTTCCGCTTGTAAATCATTAGAGAAAAGTTAGGTCGATGGAAAAAGTTTCGTTTAAGCTGACGTTTTTGTTGCCGGCCGAGCGGGGTCGCGATCTGTGGTCGTCGCTATGGAAATAAGAAAAAACAATGGATACTAAAACAAAAAAAAAAACACTAAAAAGAAAGAAACAAAGGCTGCAAGTTAGTAGCAGAATGTTTTTCACAAAGAGAAGATTGATACAGTTGCTTGTTATGTCTGTCCCCTCCTCCCGGTTTTCTAGCCGTTCGAATTTGACAAATGATCCCCGGGCCTCCTAATATTACCACGGCAACGGAAAAAACAACAACCGCAAACGATGATCCCATCCTTCCTTTTGACATAACTGCCATTTGTATCCTTGTACCGATGTCACCTTGTAAGTGAATATATCTTCTGGTTTTATATATCAACGGCCTCTGGAACGGAATAAAATGTATTTCAGACAGAAGTCATTTCATATAGTTGTCAGGCGTCTTTGTCCCTCTAAACATAAGCTAAAATACACTAAATA
Source organism: Acanthosoma haemorrhoidale (assembly GCA_930367205.1). Taxonomy (NCBI): domain Eukaryota; kingdom Metazoa; phylum Arthropoda; class Insecta; order Hemiptera; family Acanthosomatidae; genus Acanthosoma; species Acanthosoma haemorrhoidale. The sequence continues at coordinate 89,168,071 of OV884015.1, read as the reverse complement.
CTTAAAACTACCGACGCGTCTATAGCTAGGAAAACTGAAACATCTACAACTAAGAGACTAGTTCCTAGTGTTCCTTGAGGATGAAATTTCCTTTTCCGAGTTGAAACATTATGCACAGGACTATTTACTAAATTATTTATGACACTTTTACATTCTTTTACTACGTTATAAATAAAGTCAATGCCAGTGGTATCATGGAGTCAGGAGGTGGCAGGTCATTAATCTTACGCATTTATTCAGTATTCTATGTACTTTAAGGAAGTAACTAGCGCAGGTGATGATGCATAAGGCAACAGAGGTGTGGCAAACATTTTATAAACAATTTCTTTGTGTTTTAATGGCCGTGTAGATATTTTGCAAAGACATGGAAACAACATTAAGATGGCATCTTTGCCTTTTACTCTAATAGAATCTATGTAACTTTAAGTCTTAATTGAATATTGCGCCCGAGGACACTCGGGACCATTCAAGTACACACTATTTCATACATTAATTTTTCCCTTTTTTAATTTAATTTCTTTATATTTTTTTTTAATTTTTATCAGTGGACGAACTTATTTTCATTTCCATATGCAAATGGACTAAGTACTAGAATGTATAGTGCAATAGTAATTAGCTCAAAAATTTACATAAATATTTTAAATGGTGATTTATAATAATATTGCTTCTCGAAATTATATTTTTTATATGAGTTTGTTGGGAGATTGGCTTAGGTTGATGAAAGATAGGTTTTCAAGAGCAACGTTTCGGCTTATTATTTGTATCTTCATCACGTCCTGAAAACTGTTGAAGCAGAGAGGGAAGCATGAGAGCCTAAAACTATTTTTCATTATCTCATGACTACCCCTCAAAAAACTCTTCTACTCATTTATATTATTAATTGGACTCAGTATTATATTTTTTAGAATATTTTTGGTCGACTTTTATGTTAGCAAAGAGGAAAAATTTAGTTCGCTTAATATTAAATGACTTATGAGATGATACTTAAGAAAACTTTAAGAAAAGAAGATTATAGCGAAGCTTGACTTTAGGTCAATATTCAATTTTTTGTGCAACTTCCATTGATGTATTAATACTAAATAGTAGCTTTGGAGCTGTTTTTGAATATATATTTGAAAATTCAAATGAGTTATACCATTTTTATGGCCACTGCTGTAGAGCTAACACGAAGACGGTCAAACGAAAAACGACTTTACACTAAATGTCGGCCTTAAATTTTATTTCGGGGATTAGAATCAACCCTTGGGCTATAATGTATTTTATGTTTCTTAACATTTACCATATAAAAGGTTTATCCGTACTTGTCTGTGTCCAGTTGTCCAGAGGAAAGAACAAAGTGTGTTTTTTTTAAAGGGGTAAAAATAACATTTCTAGACCAGCAGATAAACTTGAACCAGGGATCAAAGGTCAAAACCGCCTTTATCATCTCCAAGTCTTTTGAAAACTGTTAAAAATGAGATAAAAGACTCGAGGTAGATATATACAGCGATGAGGTTCAGAAGCCGGGAGAAGGCTTATGCAAGCTGTGCTGCTGGAAACTGGTTTGCCGGGGTCAAAGCCATCCAAGCCTCGGTCTCCTGTTTACCTACAACTGGCCTATCTTACCACCATCTGCCAGTCATTTATTCCTCATTTTGTAGAATTTCAATCACGCAGTTAAGATCTCAGATCTTTTTTGGAAAAAGAAATACGAAATAAAGATTGAAATATATTCAATCGATAATCGCCAAGTACGACAGCTCAAGTACGCACACATAATTGAAATACTTTTTACAAAGATTTTGTGGAAATTTTAGCTTTTACATATATCGATTTTTGGGGCCTTGAACGCTTTATAGACTATCATTAATCATAAGTCTCTTAAAAATTTGACGCGGAGGCGATCACTTTACAAGCGCACTATGTATATATATATTTTATATATTTAAAGAAATCCATTGTATTTGATTTTGTAAACAAATTTCCTTATTATAGAACGAAAAGAACAAAACGGAAACAGGGAGGCGTTTGATTTTCAAATATAATACTCAAAACTGAATTTGGAAAGAAAAAAATTATTTTAATGATTGCGTCCAATGAATCTTCCAAACTGCAATGAATAGTATGTTTTATTAGAGCTTACTCTTTTATGAAGTTTCTGCACTGTTACTTACTTACATAAAAGTTACTATTTTTGTTTATTACTCGTACAATACGGGCAGTTTTCTTTTATGTTTTTGTATATTCTGAACATAACCGAATTGAGTTCTGTTACTCACTGACTGACTACAAATTGGTGCAATAAAAATTAGGCATGAAAACTGATAAATACTTATACTTCCATGATGAATTTGCTCTTACTGTTAGGTATCACTTTATTTTCTAGGTGCATGTTATTTGCATAGGAAAAGAAATGTGTCTATCCATCTATGTTTATAATCATACACAGTACTTATTTCCATCTTTTTATTCGGGATATTTATTGGGAGTTGTTAAATATGGTGAAGGCCGTTAAATGGTCGGAAGTGCTTCGTTCCAATGCTTTGAGGCTAAAACGCTCTGAATAATACATTTTAGCAGGCTTCAGTATTGAATATTGTTCAGTTTGTGTTCCAATATTAACGATCGACTAGGTTTATTCGAATATTGCGAGTAGGTTTATTCCTGGCATATAGCTCTAATATCGTACAGTTTATTAAAGCTTTATAATCTGATAATTTTATGGCCATCTTCACTATACACGCTTATATACGGCCTAAGCAGGAACTATTAGAGGTGCATGGAGCTTTGTAACGTTGTATGTATGTACATGTATATTCATGGTGTAGGTCCCATGTGCCTCCAATGGAGGTGACGTTATTGCAGTATGACCAGGGCCATTTGCGATGCTTATGCAAATTGTCAAGGTGGGATATCTATTCCTGCCCGTGAAAGACAGCCATTACACAGTAAATCCATCCGGTCCTCCCATTAGATCCCCCTTTCCTGTCACGGGCACCGTAGGGTTATTTAACTTTCTGGAACTGTTTCTAGTTAGTTTTTAACTATCATTTAGCTGTTTGAAAGGAGCGGAGACCACGAAGCGATCCCATTTGTCCCTGTGCACAGATGGACTCTCTCCCTGTTTGAACAACCTGGGACAACACTCTTTCGTCAATAGGCCGGAATTAATACATTCTCCGCTGTTGTTTGATTACGCACCTTCAGCCGACTGTTGTTTGCACTCTGTCCGGTGTTGTTTTTATTTATACCCTGTCCATTCTAATCCATTAACTCGTTCCCCCTTCCGCAACCCCCCGGTCCACTAATGGACCCACCCCCTATTTGGCATATTAATGTCTGACAATGGATAGCCATTTGTGCCATTATGAAACTGTTGGACCAAAATGCCATTGGACCGTACGCTGTTATATTAATAACGCTTTGAAGAACCTCAGTCCTGACGACATATGTTCTTAATGCCTATCGGGTTGCAGTGACATAGTGTAGTAATGTTCCTTTATTGTTATAAAGGCTACAATACACCAATAACATCGTTAATCGCTGTCCAATAGGAATTATATTCAATTCTATCTGTACTCTCCACTTAGTTACTTCATTCATCACATGGCTGCTCTGTCCCTACAAGTTCATGGGTTCCAATCAACAACATTAACTGGTCTTCATATCAATATTATACTTGTATTCATCACACATTTTAAATTCTACCCAGGCTCCCAAACAAATCCCTGCAAACTGGATTGCTATCAACTAACCTATTGTAAGAGAAGCTCTTGATTTGAATTATCGTATTTTATGTTGCTGATAATAATACTATCATTAATAAAGGAGGCCATTGTTCGGGATTTTTTAGAATAATTGGTATTTTAAATTAAAATTGCTTTTTGTGATTAAAAATTTGAAAGGTCCGAACGAATATGATGCCTAAAAATTATAAAAAATAAAGATTTCTGGTTCAAACGATAGTGAATGAACCCTTAGTATCCAACTTGGTTACCTGTAACTCTTTAATCTTTCTGCAGCCTAATGAAGTTCAGCTGTAGATCGGAAAAGTTTCCTTTCCTTATCCATTTACTTTTCATTAGGTACATGACTAAGCCACAACAATGGAGGTATTTGCCAACAACAAGTAATTGTTCTTAGTTTATCCCATAGAGTACAGTCTTATATATGTTTATGATCTTGCAATATTTGCACTTATTCCATTTAATTATAATGTAGGACTTAATTGAAACTATATGGAACCTCTGTGTAAATGCTTAAAAGTTAGTGATGTTGAGCAATAATAGGGTTAGTGTAAATTATTTTCCTAATCTTAGTAATTATAATTTGTTCGTCTCTTATACTGAAATGTTGAGTAACAGGAAAATCAAAGGGCAATAAAACGATGTATCATTAACATCATATTTTATATGTTGTTCTTAATCTTATATTTTTTTGGAGTAAGAAGAAGGTGAAAAAAAAGAGAAAAAGAAATTTCGTTTATAGATTAGTAATAAGTACCATGTGACCAATCTAACGAAGGTAGGTTCATTATTAGTATAAAGCGTTGATGAAGTATTATTCTGCATGCGTTCGCTGTCATGTTCGCAAATTGGGATATTGGAAGGCCTGCCGATTCTTTTGCAATTTCCTTCGAGGATTACCTTAAGCATATTTCACTTGTACTGCTTTATCGGCTATGCTAGATAAAATGTTATTTAGTTCGGTTTGTCCTCCGATTCGTGCGGGTGGAATGGAGGGCGTTTCGACATATATCCTTGGTGCGAGAACGTTAGAGGATGGAAGCTACGCCAGTTCCTCAGTGTTTGTTTAGTAGCGCACGCATCACAACCATTTACTAAGTACTAACTAATATTTGCACTCATAATATATTCAAACATATAATTCAATTGCTGATTGTGGGTCTAGTAAATAACGTCCTATTTTTGTCTTGCTTGGAAGTTGTTTGTTCCTTCATCACAATGACTGACATTCTCAAGTGCTCAGAATTTTGCCAATGTTAGCATCTGAGTTGCTCTTGGGAGTAATCCTGAGCACTTGAGAATGCAAGAACAGGACAGGATGCTGAGAACTCTTGTGGAACGGAAATAAAAAAATGCCCGGTTGTTGAAACTTTATGAAATTATGTCGTTCTTCTTCAATCAATCTAGGCCGATGTTAAAATAAAAATACTAATTGGTTGTATGTATGTGAGGTAATGAATAACAAATATAAATCTTGGTAATAAAGAGAAAATCTGCTCTCTTTTCTGGGATCTGAGCCTTCAACATTACCGTAGCGGAGCGATCTCCTTCGCTACAACACGCCACATATAACTGTGCGACAATAGAGAGTTGACATACACAGTTTCCCCTCTGTCAGAGACATAAAAGATGTGTGAAGGCGGCATTAGCCCCCTGACGGAAGAACATGTTGGTGGCACACTTTCTGGCCAATCCGGACGCCCCGTTCTCAGCCATCCCCGCCGAGCCTGCATCAGCTATATTGATACCGTTCTCTAGATCTGACAGCTGCCTCGGCCACTTTCCTCCATGACAGTCAACCGTACTGACAGCCATGCGAGAAACCCTCGTACAAGACCCGGCCGTATTGACTATGCTAAATTTTTCAACTCTCGCACGTACAATGGAACCGTGTCTAGAGATACTTTAGAAAGTATAACTTGGGCGTTAGCTGCTGGATACACTTTATACGACTGTACAATTTTCAAACATGTATCTATCGATTTTGTAAAAATAGATTGTAAACATTTATACTTTATTTTATAAACAAACAAATATTGAAAACGAAATACAAGTTCACCTTGTGACTATGAAGTTAAATGGTGCATTGTTAACTTCGTGGCAGCCACTAATGGAACCTATTCGTTTTGAGTAGTTGCTTCAATTTATTCAAAATGGGAACTCATATATACATCGGAAAATTATAGTCAATGCTTTAGTATGTGAATAGGACGTGCCTCAAAAGCGTGATAAGATTCAATCCATCGGGCCATGTGCTGACCAAATTAATTAAATGATCAAAATAAGTTAAATCTGTTGTACTATGACTTCGTGCTTGAGTGCAAACTTCCCCGTCATTACGAATGAGCCCGCCCGGTTTTTGGCTGAACCAAGTTGTCTGCCTGATACTAGTTAACGTTCAACTTGAACCGTTAGTAATTTTCTAGTATATAGCTGGGAAAAACATTCGCATTGGGAATCATGTTATCATGGACCAATTGGCTAAAACTGATAATTTACAGTCTCAATGCACAGCGTGCTCCATTTATTCTCACTTAAATTGTTGCCATTTTAGTCACCCCTCTGTAGGTTGTTTGTTGTCCAGAGTGGTTGTTACATGGTGGTGAGTGTTGCTTGATTTTGTTTTTTGTAGAAGACTGGAGAATTTTCGAGACATTTTACGCATTCTATTCTAATGCCTTAGTATATATTTTAAACTTTTATTGCTGTTTTAATGTTTCGTTTTATTTTATAATTGTTATATACGATAGGCATGGGATTTCGAAAGAGCTAGCAAATAATGACAAGTATTGACGAGAAAAAATTACTGTTATTTATACTTGAATTAAAATCGTGATAATTTCGTATGGTATTCAGGTTTAGTTAAGAGTATCATAGAACAAATTTACAATTTGGGGAGAAGGGAACAGTTACGTTAATTACGGGTTCGATTCAGCTGTCTGTACATCAGGCGGACATTCTTCAATTATCACATTATTCATGATCATTTTGCCGTATAATAATTCTATGAATATTTATTACTAAATGCATCATGTCTCTTAAATTTGTCTGCACAGGAGGGACGGCTATGTGCAACTAGTAATTACAGCAGGAGTACCGTTTGTTCGGATACTAGTCAGACCGGTGGCCTCGCACAGCGCCCAGATTCCTATCCGCTAATTATATGCCGAATAAAAATATTATACTTATACGAAGTGGATGCACGGCGGTTTATGTCCCGTTAGGCTGGCATTATTATGGATTGTTGAATATGTTTTTAAAAAAATCCCCCAGCCGGCCCTCAAGATCCTGTAATCACTGGGATTAGGGAGCATTAAAACGTCTGACGGGATCGGGATGCTAATGGCACCGGACTAGGACCAACCGCCATTATTTTAGAAGACTTTATCCAATCTGCTCTTCTCGAGTGATTAGTCTTTGAGAAAGACCTAGTCAAAACCGCGGGGATATTCGGATAGTGTATACATATAAACCCCGCATCTGTAGACGTCGAAATTTAATGGATACAACAAAGGGAAATACCAAGACCGTTTATGACAAAGTTCTTTTAACGAGTTACAGTAAAAAACTATAAAGGAATTATAAATTAGAATTCTACTTGAAAAAGTTGGGCAGGTTTAAAATTAAATTTACACTTTTTTTAATCCCTGCACAGAATTTTTACTCCAAGCTCTTTGAACTCATCCGGGTGTAATTGAAAAACTTAGTTTTCTTGAAAATCAAACCTTCAAAAGAAGTATAAAACATTCCTCTTGAAATTATTATATCTGTATATGGATGTACACAATAACATATTTGGTTCGCAAATGTACGTTTTGTACCAAAGGTAAGCAAAAATGACACGTTTTTCCACCGGTATCACGGCACCGTTTGCTAGGATGTCCTGTGCTAGACTTTTTCCCATAAATATTTAATACGATTAAAGCCGGTTTTTTTTTTATTTTAGTATTTAACTATTTAAATTTTTTTTTTATCAAAATCGATTTTCTTCGGCCAAAAATGGATCAATCGAGTAAAGCATTTTTGGATAAACGTATCCAGCAGCATTTAAAAAACCGGCGAGAAGACAACGGGTACTAACTCAGACATACCGAATTCATACTACCGAGGTCGCTAGTCGACTAGTTACTGAAAACGCATTTGTGAAAGTATTTTGTGAAATGAAAGCGCTGTAAATAACCATCGCCATCCTTATCGAATTATCGGAGACTAGATTCAAGGCAGTGAAACTAATGAATGTACCTGGGTCTTTGAAAACAGAGAAACATTGGGCGTTGAAAACTAATACAAAAGCTATTCACCTGGAAATACCTGGCCACGGCGTGAGTGCACCATTGTCGTTTGAGTGAAAATATATCCCCACGTCAAGCATTCAAACATGAAGGCCATGACAATGACACTTCACCTCAGGGACAAACTCCTATTCGAGTCAAATATTTTGTCCATATTGTAAATTATATTCAGTTTAATCGTTTTATGTTAATGACCCAATGCTCAGGATTTCACGAATAAACTGCCCCTCCTATCAATTAGCTTAATTAAGATTTATAATTAACAAACAACTTTCAAGGAGCGCTTTCAGGCTCTGGGCCACTTTCAGATTACATTTTGCGGTCGAGGGTCGAATTGAGATTACAGTCCGGCGGTTCGAGATGCTGATTTTCAAGCAAAACATGCTTAGTGCTTACACACCAGTACAATATTGTTTATCGTTATCCTATAAAAAAAAAAAAAGTATTTTCTGGTCAAATATATGAAACAGTTACCGTAGTTATTATTTACACTCAACATTGTGGTTCGAGACATTCCGATCAGAAGCTGAGTAATGTTCCACTTTTCCATGAGAGTAATATTTTCGTTAAGCAGCTGGTACAATTTAATACTGAGAATGCCGTCCAGCTAGTTATTGAGAGATGGGTCTGGTCGAGGTCAACTCAGCCTCTTGAGGATAAATGAGTGTTACTTGAAAAGAGAAGCAGCGAATCCGGTTGTGAAAACCCAAATTAGGCGTTGCACTATCTCACTCATTGCCACCTGCTAACTAAGGCAACAATGTCGTTCATTGTATCTTCACCTACAGTTAATCAATACGATCCAGTGTCTTTTATATAGCTCACAAAAATGAGATCGATAAAACCATTCACAGAGAGACAATAGACGCTTCCCCGTGTCCTTTTGAACCGACAGCCTTTCGCTTCGAGCCAGAAAACTATTGATGGATTAACCTCTGGGCAGCAAGAAGAATTTTCATTGAGTTCCTAAGATGTCATTGCTCGTAAAAATTAACATACGCTAACATTTAAAGTCGTTATTGTACCCTCTCGCGGCCAAATAAGAATCATGGCTCGCCGCTCAAGTAATTCATCATTATCGACTACAGGGCCACCTGATCCGAGAGGCTTCTTGAAGAATGGTATTCCCAGCGTGGAAGCGTTTGGACCATAGCGCTCCTTCACTATCCACCGAACAATTTCTTTGGGAGCCCCCTCGCGAGAAATCCTTCCTTCCTGTACCTTCATAAAATATCGCAATGTCTTCTTCGAGCATTTTCATAGTAATGTGTAATCAAAAATGAAAAGAAAAGCAGTCTGGAATGTATAATGCAAAGGTTTGTTTAATTTAAAATATTTTTTAAATATTTTCACGCTGGTAAATATGAAACACGCTCATATATATATAGAGCTCCAACCTACTTAGTTAAATAACAATTTATCTTTCAGATTAATAATAAAACTATTTGTTTCCACTAGACAATAAATTTCATGCAAAAGTAAAATATGACATCAATAAAATGTAGATTGGGAGATATTCCAAATTTTTTTTTGTCTGAAGTCTCTGAGTACTCCGAAGGATAGTAAAATATTTTTGCTTAATTCAGCCTGTTTAATGTAAAGACAACTCTATCACCTTGTAGTTAATGCAAATTTTTATTAATATGTTATAATTGTCGTTGTAGCTGAATGGTAGGGTAAAGTTGACCCAGAAGAGCACGAGGAGCGACGAGGTGTATCCGGGAGATAACAAGAGGATCAGGGTAGCTGGCGAGACGAGAGAGAATGTACACAATGGGGGAGAAATTTAATTCCTCGGTCGTCGGCTGGGTCCCTGCCAGTCAGAGGGGTGGGCCTTAAATATCGCCACGACAGCTCCGGATTCCTTTTCCAATATATTATCACGGCACTAACTCTTCTCCACTTTCCCGGCACCCCCTTCCGGAATTTCCTCCTAGCCGTATAATTTTCTCAGGGCCCTCCTCCTCGGAGAAGGAAAACACTAATTCATAAGATGTCTGTGGGATGATAGAGGTGTGTGGTGGGGTCACATGTGACAGAGGTCATTCTTATTAATAGCTTCGAAGCCTTTAATTAAGTTTTAATGTGTGTTATGGCTATAAATATTTATGTGTATCTAAAAAAAGGGTTTGGCACGTAAGTTTGCTTTACAAGCTCAAAAGATATTTACCACAGACCCTTTTCCCAATCCTACAGTCCTACCTTTCAAACCACTTCTTCCAAGTCCGCTGTGTTTTAGAATATTCTAACTACTATCCCATAAATGCAGGAGTTCCACAGGGCAGTGCCCTGGGGCCTCATCCTCTATAACCTATACACCGCCGATGTCCCCTCTACTCCCAATACCTTCTTGGCCACATTTGCAGATGACACTGCAGTCTTGTCATCCCACTCACACCCCGATATAGCTTCCATAACTTTCAAAATCACCTTGACGAGATCGAGTATTGGTGCAAGCAATGGCGGATCAAAGTTAATGAAGCAAAATGCTCCCACATTACCTTCACCCTTTGTCGCAAGTCTTGTCCACTAGTTTATTTTAATTCTATTCCTCTTCCTGTATCCGAGACAGTACGGTACTTAGGCTTCCATTTCGACAAACGACTGACCTGGAACCGAAATACGAGACTAAAAAGACAAGAACTAAACAGACGCTTTGGACAACTGTATAGACTACTTCAAAGGACATCCCATCTCTCAATAGAAAATAAACTACTAATCTACAAAGTTATACTTAAACCAATCTGGACATACGGAATAGAGCTGTCGGGTATAGCAAAAAAAGTCGAGCATCAAGCGTATCCAATCCTTCTAATCAAAAGTCCTGAGATCTAAAGTAAATGCCCCTTATTACGTCAGCAACAAAACCCTTCATAACGATCTTAATATACCCTACATTCTAGAACTTATCCCTTCTAAGTTCATGAAATTCCACTCATCCCTATAATCCTCCTCGGAGACTGAAACGGCAGTGGCTTCGTGACCTGCTATAATAAAAAAAAGTAATGTACTGTAAGTCTTGGAACGACCCACTATAATCTATTATGTGTTCAATATATTACCGTTTTCTTCAATATATGGAAGATTGCAGTATTATTTTTCATGAAATTATTCTGTGAGTAATACTTAAAAAAGACACAACTTTCATCCACGAATTGCAATTGAAGAAAACGTTAAATGATTCCCAAAACGTCCAAATACTAAGCAAATTCAAACATTTCGATCCAAAGTACATAAAACTATAGTTTTACAACTTTCAACGCTCCCATCTACATTCCTTGATTTTCAAAAGTGAATAGCCTATGAAAACTTAACCGGACGTCCAAATTCTGTAGTAAACTCCTCCTTATGCAGGAACACTCATACGTACAAGCCTCTTCATCGTAATTCCGGCCTCGCTACCAATTGTAAATAGTGTTTCATCGGCACTAGCTTTGGATACTATTCTGAGCGTCTGGGGCTCTCTTGCCACTTTTAGGTCTTCGCAACATTGCGAAACGGTCGTGAAGTGAGGCGGCGGGAGGAGCCACGTTGCCCCCGATTTCCCCACCAGCTTCACTCCCACATCCAACAGCTCTTAAATCGTAACGTAGTAATGTTGGCTAAACAAATTGTAATGTTACAGTAAATAACTTTCTAAAAATAGGCCTTGAGTCTCTCCAATGTGCAAATTATTTATTAATCTATTTCCATGAATTCACCTTATATGAAAAATGTTATTCAAAATATCCTTAAATGAATTTCTGGATTCCTTTTTTTATCATTTCAAGTCCTGGTGATACCTAAATAGGGAAACGTTGACGACTGGATGGCTCTGAATGGTATGTACATACATACATCAGCCTTGGGTAACATGCAGTACTAAAACTCATAGGTCATGTCCTTTTGAACTCTGAACCAAATTTGTTCGGCAATTGAGCATTTTGAGTAAGCTGTAGCAGAGACTGCGTCCAGGCAAACACGATGGCAATGGTCTTAATTATAATACGATAAACTCATAAGGGAAAAAATAAAAATATTAATAGTTGAATTTGTGAGTAGCAATTTAATTGAAAAAGGTAATGATATGCACTCACATGAAATTCACTCGCTGGATTTTCTCTGTTAACTTGATCTTCCAGACTAGCAAACATGGGTAATAAATTAACCCATCAATTTTTTATTGAAAAAGTAAATTATATAAAAAAATCCAATTTAAATATCTCAACCAATAAACGTAAATAAAGTCTTATTTTATTAGTTGTAAATAAATTCAGAGCTGCCTTAAAAAAAGATACAGAGAGATGAATTATTTGACAATATAGTACGTATCAGCCATGAGACATAAATTGTATAAATCATTGAAAATCGATATTTTATTGCCAGAGACAACTAATTGACAGTAAATAATAATAACGAAACAAAACTACAATCCAAAAAATAAAAATAATAGGTATCACTTTTCCAATCACTTTACAGTAAATAATCTAGTTCACTTAAATAGCCGGGGCTGTTTTCAAATTAATATTCGTAGAAAGCTTTAGGTAACACGACTAGTTAAGTTAACATCTATTTGCCATTCGTTTAGAACTTGTTGATTTGAGTTGGTTTAAACTTCTATTACAGACCGACAGTGGGGAAATCCCGGGCTACGGTCGGATTGTTTTACTAACCGGGTTATTGGGATTTGTATTTGTTATTAACCGTAAGGGGTCAAAAAGTTAATTTAGTTCCTCCTCAGTCCCACTTAACCCCCGCCCCCTCTCCCGCCTTCCAGATCCTCTATAACCGAGTTTTAGTTCGACTTCCAACTTCTCCTCGTGAACTTGAATGGAATTTTTAGTGCCCGCGTTGTTGAGGATTTTATTTTGCCTTTGTGGGCGGAGAGGAGCCAAGTCAGACTTCTACTTGAACAAACTTCAAACTTTATTAATAACCTTATATGAATTCGTTATTGATAATAGTAGTGGTCGCCTAGGGAACATATCATGGCTTTTCTCTTTTAAAATGTATCAGCTTCTTTTCTGTTCAATTTTAATCAGATATGTCTTATGTTATACGGTTCTCTAGCCTCCAAAAAATCATTTAGTTATCGGTGGATCTTCCTTCGTAACATGCAATCTTGAAGGAAATCCTTTTTCCTTTTTCTACTCTGTTCATTCTTATTACAAACGTCTCCATTAAATTATTGCATGACAGAATCCCTAAGACGCGATGGAAATTTTATCACTTTTTGGTTGGTGTGTTTCGATTCTTCATTGGTCGAACACGCACAAAAATTAAAGTTTTAAAAGATTCCAAACATGCCACTTAAACAAGATAAGATAGTAAAACTTACAAAGAAGGCGTAAAAATATGATTATGTCCTTTGATTTTTGTTGAACATTCAAATATAGTCTGGCTGTGACATATCCATATGCGTGTTAGATGGTCGGGGGGGGGGAGGGGATGTTGTTATATAGGCTTTCGTATTCGGAGGAATCGTTCTATTGATGTTTGGAAATTCACAAAATATGTGATTAAACCACTGTAACAACATGGATGTGTTTTTTTTTCCCTTGGGGATATCAGTTTTATTTTAACAATCACTAATCACTGATGCTAATAAAGTATCTCGACAAAGCTGATCTCAGTTCATATTAGTTACGCTCTTGTAAAGATCGAAAATTCTTTCAAAGAAGTTAAAATGTTATTGTTTTACTTTTCTGAGATTTAATTCGCCTTTTACAGTATAGTCTGCATTGAAAATTGGAATATTTACTAACAAAGTACTAATAACAACTAGCTGTGGTATGCGATATCACTGATCGCTATATCCTCTAGATCTCCGTAATTCTCGTTGCCGAGTAATTATTTATTAAATTGTTCATTTTAATGGCCGAGATGGGCGGACGTATACTTTGCCGACCGCTGTATGAAATTATTATACCGCGGGTCTGAGGAAAATAATTTTTCGTGGTAACATTTGTATGTTTGTGCGGTATTCGTCTGATATTCACTGAAGAGGGATATGAATGCATAATTCATTCACCGCCGGGATCAAGGTATTTGTTTAATGCCGGTGAGATTTAGTAGATCATTTCCGCAACCCCAGGAGGAAACAAAGAAATGTAAGTGAAGGGGGGGGGGGTGGTTGAATTCATTGACCTGGCTGGGATGGGCCCCCTCCCCTTTCAACTTTAGCACTTATCTGTCTCAATTATACGGAACCAAGGGAAAGAATATTTAATAAATGCTGTAGGGCTGCTACTCTCACCTCTAGCTTCCTCTCGGCAGAAACAAAAGCCAAGGGACCAAATTAAGAAAGAATAGTTTCTTTTACCTTAAACAGCGTTCTTTGTAATTTACTTTAATACTTGGTCTACGATAGGGTAGTCCAGGGCATTTCGATAGTTAAAAACTTTTTATTACACGCATGAATTCATATTTATGAATAAATACTTTATCGACTGCCATTATTCGTGTTTAACAACTCAATAAATACTATCAAAGAGACACTTTTCGTACTGGAATCGTAGAAAAATAGATTTCTGGGTAAGCCTAATAGTCTATAATTACTTTTTATTGTAGCAATCACATTATAATTTCTTAGCAATTCAGGCATGTTATGAACCAGAATCTAATCAAGCATAACAATACAAATATACAAGTATTTACAAATATAAATCAAAATAATAAAAACAAAAAAAACTGGAAACTTTTAGAGTGATTCAGCACTATCGAATATCATTAATAAAGAAATGTAGTGTGTCTTCGATGTGGTGTTTTCGTTATTTGGTGATCAGTGCTTTTTGAGAATGGTGTTGGGTGAAAGCATGGTTTGCGTACCCAGGTGAGTAATTTATGAGAAATTTTGAGTATCTGCCCTTGATTACTTTGTCAATGTATGACATTTATAAGTGTTTCTTTGTGTAATGCTATGTTTGAAACGTAGCAAGGTGTGTCTGCGGTGTAGCTTAGTTTAACTGATTGAGTAGCTTTTATGTCTGATATTGACTCTGTAACCATATATACCACCGCAGTGGTTTGAAAATTAAATTATGTATTGTTGCTTATCAAAAGTTCAAATTGTTGTTTTAGTTTCTTTTCTTGTATTCGAGTACTCCGATTCTCACATAATTTAATGTAGTTGGTAAATAACTTCGATTAAGCCTTATATTAATTATTATTAAGCACAATATCCATTTTTTTGTAAGTCAGTAGTAGCCACCTGGGTGTGTTCGCTATGAAAAGTGTTTGAACAAGAAAGCGAATAATTTTTTTTTAAATGGCATGAATGAACCCTTCACAGTTGCCTATTGCCCTATTAGTACAGGTTCTAATTATTTCCTGAAGTGACGGGACGATATAAAAATATCGAACCGCTGTCATCCATTATGGATTTAACAGGTACAAATCATCCCCTAATCTAGTTTTCCTTTTAGCTTATTCAACTTCCACAAGGAGGTAACGATAATTTTTTTTTTAAATTCCTAACGCACATATTTAATGATCG
The DNA here is from genome assembly GCA_930367205.1 of Acanthosoma haemorrhoidale. Taxonomy (NCBI): domain Eukaryota; kingdom Metazoa; phylum Arthropoda; class Insecta; order Hemiptera; family Acanthosomatidae; genus Acanthosoma; species Acanthosoma haemorrhoidale. The sequence goes on along the minus strand of OV884015.1, from coordinate 89,152,580 downwards.
CGCAAACGATTTTCCGATGAATATATAGATAAGATTTTTATTTAGGCACAATTTCGCCAACCAATCCCGTTTATAGCACTTCCCCCTCCCCTGGCCTAATGGTCTTCTCCCGTAATCTACCAGATGCCTATCTTGGTGGATCCATTTAATCACCTGCCCGGGATATTAAAATGTCCATGGTTCCATTTAAGCTGCGATGATTTCCCCATTGTGACGAGTACTAGCGGTATTAACCGCCTTTATATGCAAATCGCCTCCTGTCTACTCTGCCCATTGTTGCTTCGCCCTTTTAGTACCGCTGGTCATAATTAGCTTTGGTTGATAATGTTGACCGATGATTAGATCCTGATAAACTGACCGCAGAGTTCTGTTGTTCGCATCGACTGTCGGATCACCATAAGATTAATTATTTAATGGTTCCTAAGTATTTTTTTAGGGCTGTATGTTAGGACATAAGCATTATTCCGTTGATGTCTTTGGATAACCCTATGATGTCCCAATCAATTTTGCTGTGGGAGCTAATAGTAATTGGTTTTCCCCCAATACTAAATCTTTATATGATGAAAATTACAACCATATTCCTCCTTCTCGGCTTTAGAGAAGAATTTGAGGACAGCTACGGAGAAGTGGAAGCTAGAAAAGAGTGCCGCAGACGATCATGACATCAGAGGAGGAAACTGACAAGCTCCAGAACACCCCATGTCTAGATACCTGTATACTGGATACCTCATATTAAAGCTGATAAGGGCACTTCCTCGTCAAGTTCTGAGAAACAAGAAAGTAGAAATAGGATGACGAAGAAGAAAATTTCAAGGAAATAAATTTATATTTTCGATTAGAAAGCTAGTAAATGATGGAAATATGCCTTTATTTAATTATACCTTTCCACAACCGACACTAATCATGTAATTATGGAACGTTAATTAACATTATGACCTTGTGTGTCCGAATTTTTTATTTTCTGTCCGAATGAATGTGGGAAAATAAAAAAACTTAAATGACAGTTAAAGCTTATTTAAATACATCTTTAAATAAAGTGCTCTTATTACAATTAAAAGTACAGTTAAACTTGTCTTCAGCTTCTGAATATCATTTCCCCTAACTAAGTGAATCTATTGAGTTCTATCTTATTACTCGAAGTAAGCTCCTGTTTAACATGACGGTTTTGTTCACCTGATATCGTTTCCCGGAAGCTTTTAATATAAAATCATTGACAATGTGTATAAATGTAGCCCCTACATTTTCCTGCATAAAGTTTGCTAAGCATATAATCTGAAAAACTACCCTTTAGCATAAATATCCGAAGTTTCTCCCGTTTTATCTATTGTACAAAAGTACCCGTTATCTAAGTTTCATTGCTCACTAGGAAAGAGTAAATTGACTTTGTCACATCTTATATCCCTGAAATGTAAGACTGCTTACCCTCTACTATAATAGAGCCCGTTAGATTTCTGGCAGAATGAATTATTGTTTTGAAAAATCAATTGGAACTTTATACAAAGTAACAATACTTCAGAAGGAATACAAGACCTGTGATTAATATTCTTACCAGTTGCAACGATTTACTATAATTCTCTTTTCTAAATCCCACAGAGAGTCGCTTAAAAACCAAAAAGTATATATTTTTTTGTAATTAATTATATCCCGCTCAAGTAACATCATATTTTGTCAACCAGGACGTCGAGATATATAATTTAATATCCCACTTAACTTGTTAAGAATATTTGTTATAATTGATAAATAATTCTTCTATTTCTTCGCTTGGAGTTTCGTTAACAAGAAGAGTTTCTTCTCTGGAACCACTATTCGAATACTTTGTTTAAAGTATATTGTCAACAGTACATTTGTGAGTCTATTCGACCTAACAGAGTTCCAAACGCTTCCTCACCTATAAATTCTGTTGTGGTAGATCAATTAGTCACTTACCTCAGCCGGACCATCTTTAAGCTTGTGCATCTCAAATGCATTTGATGAACATCAGATCCCAGCTAAAACTGTATCTTACTCATCTACATAGCAATTTGAAGACCTTCTCGACTCTCTAAATGTGACGCAAACCTCCCAATCCACCTTGGCTTATATGGAACTCTGAAATACAGACAATTAATGGTATACAATTTATTGACGTTCAATTCTATAAGTTCCAAGAGCAACTGCACGGAGTAAAGCTGATTACAGATTACAAGAAGCTACCTTTTAATTTAATCAGTTCATAAAATGTTTAATTGTTTTTTTATGTGTTTAACGTGTAAGGTAACTATCGCCTGTTGGTCTGAATCTCTCTGTTGTATGTGCAAGTAGCTCCCAAATTGCACGCTTTTGAGTACATGTTGAAAACTGTTTGAGGCTTTGCTTCATTTGCCCATTCCAATTTACATGTTCGTTCTCTCCAATGCTTGGCGTTTGCCTTTTTTATGGGTGAATGTAAATTAATGACAATAAAACTGATGATATATATATAGATATATGATATATATCTACAACATTGCAAATAAAGGGTTGAACATTACAATGCACAATTTATGCGAGAGCTGTGTCCGATGTTGCAGCCGAAAATCTAATTGATCTGAAATTGTAAATTATGTCCTGATACAATTTTATACTTTTTTTTGTTTCAACTAGTATAATTTTTTTAATGCAGTACAATCCCACAGCATTCGAGTACATAGTGCACTCTAAATAGCATTAAATGAAGGATTGAGCCCAATTTCACACATGGGTTGTGCAAGTTCTGCGTGGAGTTCACATTTCGTTATGTAACGTGTGCAAACGCAATTTTAATTTGTCAAGTTTCGAGGGAAACGGGACCTCTCGTTTCCCCCCTAAACAACTTGTTTTCCAAAAGAAGGTCTTGGGAAAAAGACAGACAGCGGGGAAAGAAGGGAGACCGGATAAACGATCCAGCTGCGCCGTATGCCCCAGGGGACCCCGCTTCGACGCTTCGTCAAGTTCACATTACCGACCGCAATCTGTTTGAGTTGCCGCAGTTCAAACAAATGAACAACTTGTTTGCCCGGCTTCATAGCCCCATTGTCCCCTTGTTTCTCTAATCGGCTCGTTATAATCTATGCACTATAGTTTTTAATTAGTTTCGAGCAGAAATTTGACTCCAAAAAATGAACTATAATAGCATATTCATTGATATTTATTTTTTAAGTTTTAAAATTACTTTTTCAGAAAACATGAGGTTTGTATGTTCAAAAATAGGTTAAATCAAATTAAATTAAATCAAAAGTCACCGTCCTCACAGAATATCACAGGAATACAATTTAGACAAGAAACCTAAACCTAAATACAATAACATGAAAAAATCACTTAGATAAAGACAAATAAAATAATAATAAGATTAAGAACATTAGAAAGAATAAAACAGCACATCTTTAAATAGTAACCTTTCTGCAAAAATAAATTAAAATATTATAATGGTAAATCAATATTATATTTAAGAGTAATTTACAAACTAAGATACAAAAAAAAACTTATATGAACAATTTAGAATGGTTAAAACATTATTTGTACATTATCTATATAAGAAAAACATACGTTACTGCAATGTAGGAGGTTATATAGTTTTTGAATAAATATTAACCCATAGTACGTTAAAATTATATGACACTAAGGTTAGTCTGAACAATAATATTGTAATAGTATAGTTAATAAATGAACATTCTGGATCTTACAATTAATTATTAATCAAATAGTGCTTGAAAAAGGGACTTTTATTTTGTCAGTACGTACTAAAAATGTGTAATTTCCTAATATTTCAAAAGAACATAAACAAGAAGGAAAATGTGAGACAGGGCTAGTTCAACTCGTCATTTTCAAATCTCTTCAGCTCTCAATCCTTTCACGTGGAGCAGTAGTGACAAATACCGAAATAGTCAGGCTGCTTCTGATAAGAATTTCTTCGAAGATAGTAAAAAGTATGTTGTTATGTACATCTCCGCGCTTTGGGCATTGGGCTCTGTCATCCTCAATTCAATTCAAAATTAACGAAGCGAAGTCACCTAACTGATTAATACCTCTGATGACCCCAGGGGGTGGGGGGACGAAAAGCCTAGGGATTGTTTTCATCGTCATTAGAACTAAATTAAACCTAACCTAATTGAAACTAAACAGATAAAACAGAATCTGCATATAAACAATGAACACAATTCCATTAACAAACTCTTTCGGTTGCTACACCCCTATTGTACAAACGCTTCTAAAACCAAAATGAAAAGTTAAATGATTTATCATCAATCAGATCTGATTTCATTAAAATAGGATGCATCAATTGACTTTATACTTTTATGTCCAATTCTATAAAGTAAACAATTATAAAATACTTGAGAATAGTAGTAGAGCCGCTGAAAGCATAAAATAAATTGTGGCTAGACGAGAGAGAGTGTAATTATTAAATCGGATATCCCACAACTTGTTTTCCAATATAATATGATATTTTTTATGTTATTCTTCAAAAGAGGCAAAAAAGGTTTAGAGGTGACTGAATAATTAATGCAAATCAATCCAGTTTTATTTAATAATTTTTGTTGCTCAGTCCATCTCAGCAGAACCTTCGTTACACACAACGCAGACTTTATGAACAAATAACTTTCTTTTTTTTTTTGTATTGAGAAAAACCTCAACGTAGCTTTAAAACCTTAATCGGTTTGTAATCATGATTTGTATCAGGGAGAAGTAGAGCGTTCTAATTTAATTCTCCCCTTTTAAAACAATAAAACTGCAATTTATCACGTTTTCTGCTTCGGGGTACAAATGATTATAAAAACTGTTTGTTTACCGTTATTGTTTTTATTAAACTACTAAAATAAGAATTCTTGGGATTCCCCATGGGTTTTGAGATAAGCTTACAATCGTTAAATACACGTTGTTGTTTTTTTCAAAACTCGCATTTTTACACCTGTAGAATGTTTTTGAAACTGTAGGATGTTTCCTCTAGGTAAGATTTTTTTCCTGACTGTTTCCTCGTCCTCTGGCTGTTCTCTGAAAAGGAGTCTCTCGGTTGTGATGTAATTTCTCTTGGTTGCTCTCTGGAACAGTTCGCTTTTCCGACCATCCGAACTCCAATTAGTGGAGGTAGAGCCGGTCCATTAGTAGCGTGACATCTGTCGCCTTTTACCTCTTCAGTCTGTTGTCTTCTTCTTCTTCAGAGTTGGAAATTTTCTTTCTCTCACATTTTTCGCACCAAAGAAGACTTACTGCGAGCGAATTTCGGGATCCCTGGGCTATGTATACATGAATTAATAACAAAAAAATGATTACGCTACTAGTCCCGTTTGATTAACTATAATGAACAAGGTGGCCTTAATCTGGCAATTAGATTGCAAAGGATGCATTATTATGAGAAGGAATATAAAAGTCAGTGGGACGAGCTCTGGTGTTAGTGAGTGGATGGAGGGTTTGAATTGTAGGATGTTGAGTAAGTAGGATGGATTATTGGGATTTATGACTCGGAACAGAAATGAGCAGAGGATATATTTTCTACGGGCCGCTGGATAAAGCCAATTAAGTCGACAGTACAGAGAGGTATCCCCGCATGTCCCAACGACAAAACTATAGGATATGCCTATGACTATATGAATGAATATTGTAAATACGGTTTAAGGAAAGCGTAAATGTAAATTAGTAAATATTTCATGAATGATAAATTTCATCACAATTATCTATTGGGCAGATTGTAATTTTTATCAAATAGACATTTAAAAAAAGAAAATGGCTATTCCTTTTACGCTTTGAAACTGACATATTAATATAATATATATTATAAATATAATAATATATAAGACTTATTCTAATAATTAATGAAGGTGGCTGCAGTGGCCCCATGAAAGTAATAAAAAGGGGCTATAGTTTATACTTCAATGATAATTTGTAACCATTTCGAATATTTTTTTTTTAATACTTTTTGTGTATGGTTGTTGATAGAGTAGGGAAAGTGTTCGTTACCTGCCTGTATCAATGTTGTATTTTGTTTTACCGGTATCAAAATTTCAAGAATGTATTTCAATATATAATGATATATATGTATTATCTTATTATATTGAATCGAAATTACTCGATGTACTGATTGAGTTGTCATCTGATGGTGATTCGATAGAACATAAAGATAACGAGTCTTTGAAAGAGGCAACTCCCGTTATAATATTTGATGTTTCCTTTTCTCCATATTCCTAATTGTCACATTAAGATGGCTAGGCTTAACTTTTTGGGAGCCAATAACAAAAGCATCCATTGACCTTATGTATTCCTTTCTACAGAGTCCTGCAGATCTGATATATGGAACATATTGTACACAATTTCTCTTATTATAGTTGTTCAAAATGCTACAAAATCGAGACGTATCAAAAGGCAAACGTATGAAAACTGAATAAATGGCTTCTTCATTTTTCTTTTTCGTGAGCTGTTAACTAAAACCTAATTAAAAACTATTCTCAAAAATGAGTCGAAATATCTAGATTTAAATTTTGATAGTCCATGGATTTTTATTTATTTATGTGTTTCTTACTTAGAACCAAAAGAAAAAATAAATAGCCTTTCTTTTTTGAATTTGAACCAAGAGCTTGAATTGTGCAGTAGTTTATGGCTAGGTTTTTTTGTTTTTTTTTGTACAGGGTAGTTCACTGTCAGCTATAGTTAAAATTTTGGACAGGAAATTTTTTAAAACTAATATTTCATTTAATTGGAAAAAATATATATGATAGCTTTCAATATAAATTATATGCTTATAACTGCTCACCTTTTTCTAAAGGAATGCTTCTAAGGTCCTGTGAACTATGTTTGTCTTGATGCTGTCAAATTCCACCTCTTTGTCCATGGTTCGTTTTACCACTCTTACCTAACCCACGGAGCCAGCGAGTCTATAGGCAAATTAAACAACTCCTCGAGACGTTCTCAAACCCGCAATGAGGCACTAGTACGTTACCTAACACTCACTGAACAAAGAGTCTTACATAAAGATAATAACCATTTTTCGGTGGACAGTCTTGTTATAATGTTAATATATACCTTTACTGCCAACTCGCACTGACGTTCAGCTTCTGGCCTGATGCACAATTATTTTTTTTTTTTCCCTAAGCTCTCTAGTTAGAAATTCAGGATGAGGGAAAAATATAGAATATTTAGGTTAATCGGATCCTTATGCTAGGAGTACCTGCTTAAAGGTGGTGTGTGAGGATTAAGGGATGTGGGAAGCCTCGGTGGAGGTTGGTTGTTTCGGTACAGTGGTGAGAGTCCACTGGTGATGCACACATTTCTTTCATTTTTTTCGTTCATAGATAAATTTACCTTTTAAATTTACAGATAATTATAGATCCTCAGGTGAATCTATTTACAAATTATTTTGTATTTCCTGTAGCATCACTACATTATATACAAGTTTTGTTATTTTATAGAAATTATATAATGAATAAACAAGTATAGTGATATACATTATACGTGACTGGAATAAACTGACTAATAAAGGCGATGGGGCCAAATAATAAACAATAACATATATGATTTATGATGCACACATATACAAGTCATCCACAAATACTTAAATGTAACGAGTGGATTCGATGCGTGGAGGATATAAAGTTTTTAAAGTCATCAATTGCTTGGAGCTATATTCCCATCAATTTTCGGCGTACCTAAACTCACACAATCTAGACTTAACCAGTTATTTCACTCCAATCTAACAATTCGTAATTAGTCATTATTGTTCTTTTCATATCACATCTTTTTATTAATTTCCCATTTTAATATATCACATCATTCAATCGTTGTTTGCTAATGTTATTTATCTCCACTCATTTATGGTTTTTTATTTCAATGTTATACTGCTGGTTCATTGTAGTCATCACATATGAACATGGCCCCTTCATTTTTTATAATCTTTTTTTTTTTATTATTATTTATCGTCAGCTAGGCCTGCTTGTTTGTTCCTTTTATTTATTCTGAGGAAACAATGCCACAAAACAAAGCGTTTTATTCATATTATTTATTAGAGTATTATTACTCAAACAGGGACACAACGTAGCTAATTTTGTATTTGCGGATAGACAATACGCTTCGATTTTCTCAAATTAATCTTTATAATAATTGATCCACTCAGTTAACTATTCGTGTATTCAGACAAGATTTTATTGTTCACTAGTTATCAATAATTTATTTGTCAGCGTTTTCAGCAGTCCCCTTGGAGTCCTCCAAAGGTGCCCGGGACGGTTGTTATAAGACGCCTGAGGATGACAGATGAGAGCTGCCGAAAGCGCTTGCAAATAAAGAATAGAATTAAAGACACGTGAACAATGGCTGCCTTTAAAGCCTAAAAAAAGAAATATCCTAACCTGATTCTCATTTATGCAACAGTAATATTTCTCAATATCATTCTTGGTATATCCTACGAATGGGGAATACCATCGTGGCCCACTTGAAGGTACCCGGACCTTGCTCTGACCTTTACAAGCTTTGCCCTCAAAGAGGTTTCTGACAGATCTGAAACATTCTGAGAAGGAGATATCAGAACGGACTTTCTATATTTCCAAGAAATGGCCTATGATTGTTCCATTGTCTCTGGCTGAGTAAGAGAGCACGAAAGGTTCACCAGGCGCCGGCCATCTTGCGTCACGGCTCTTACCAAGCTTCCGTTCTCACTCTTCTCAAATTGTTTTGTTTGTCAACTGTGGGAGATTCTCACATACATTGTTATCATCCACCTGTTAAAATCCTGATAACAATCTGTTATTCCATTCTAACAGAACATCTGACTAATTTTCATAACGGAATTTTTTTTATTGGAAAATATCGTTAAACTTTGCACACCCGCTAGTTCATTTGATAACAAGATTTCGTTTTAGTGACATGAACGTATCTTGGGCACTGTTCACATGAACTAGAACCTAAAATAATCTCAATGTATCTTACTAAACAACTTGGGGCAAACAAGAATTTCTGGGGAAAAAAACATATACGGTATTTGAATGTGTTACATTATTATTCTAAGACTAAGTCCGATAAGAATGAAAACCATAATACTACCGTTTGTTTCTTTATTAATTATTACTCAAATATAAAACTTCTTTATTGTGATGAAATTACAATCTGCCTTGTTAGGCAATAAGTAATTGTGTTAACTGTTCTCATTTGTAGCATATTTACAATTCTTCATTCGCACAGTATTTACAAACAGCACAGAGACCTCCCAAATCCACATGGTTGTCACCTCCCTTGCATGCGAAAGGGGAAGGTCTTGAGAAGTCCCCCACGCTCCTCCGTCAACTGCGTCACCGGATACGAGCCAGAGGAGGCTGACGAAGAGCGTGAGAGCCACATACGCTCAGGACATGATTGAACAAACTGGCCATTGCCAGGACTCCCACTGTGACGTATTTATAGCAGGTCATGGGGCCACTGCGGTTTTAGTCTCCGAGGAGGATTATAGGGATGAGTGGCGCAGTGCAATGACTGTGCTAGGGGATTAGGGTGGTTGATAGGTTACTATGCAATTTTATGAACTTGGAAGGGATGAGTTCAAGACTGTAGGGTATATTATGAAGGTTTTTGTTGCTGACGTAATAAAGGGCACTTACTATTGTTCTCAGGACTTTTGATTGAAAGGATTGGATACGCTTGATGTTCGACTTGTCCAGTATGCCAAGATTGGCTTAAATATAACTTTTACTCAAATATATATAAAAAATAAAATTGGGGGATCGATCCTGAGATCTTTTGATTTCCGTTCTGTCGCTCTTCCGACTCAATCGAGTTCTAACCCAGAAAATATCAAATCTCTTTTGCTACGCTCTCATAAATTTCACCCTACCAGAACCAAACCATTTCAAAGAAGGCTGCATTTCATTTTTTTTTTTAGTTTTAAATTATCCGAGTTATTTTTTCTTTTAGAGTTTTACCTGCATGATATATTTAAACATTTTTTTCATAAGTATTAACCAAGTTTAGTGAATGTTGAAATATTTCACACTGTAACAGGATAATTAGCTGGCGATACACTCACTATCTTTTTTCATTGAACTATTTTTAAATTAGTAATCCTTTTGAAAATTCTTATACTTCCATTTAGAAAATCAAAATGTTCACCTGTGACGTAATGAATTTAACAAAAGTTATGTGTAGTTTTCGGGTGATTGGTCTTTAGTAATGATTTAAAAAAAATAGTTTTGTTTTGATAGCGTTCGAAACGTGAATCGAATTTTAATTATATGAGCTATTTATTTTAAGAGTGGTCTAAGTCCATTTTCCGAAAAAAACAATTGTGCTTATATTTAATATTTGTACGTTATCTTTTGATATTTACCCATGGAGGCAATATTTCTCACAATTTGTTTAAAAATAAAAAGTAAATATTGACATGTCTGTAGTAAATATTAAAACTGTTAGCTTGTTTTTTTGATAATGGACTAGAGTGAATTCAATGCGTGGAGTTTGCAAACACTATTTGATCAACACAAACTGCGCTAAACCTCTGGCATGCCCGATCGTTGTGTGACGTACATTTAAAAGCATAACTAGACCGCTAATGCTGCTAGTTTTGGCAAGTTATTCCAGCAATTCCAGCGGTTGGGAATTGTGACCATGTCAAAACTGGTACGTGCCACGACCTTCCGAAATAACTGAAATTACTCAGGCCAGGGATTGTTAGAGAGGTCTGATGTATCGCTGATTCTGTGCAACGACTGCGGTGAAAGTGAACTGCGGGGTGCCAGTTTAGCTGCACCTCGCCCAGTATGTACACAGTCGGCCGATGAGATAACCGGGCAATGAAGAGACCGTGAAAGAAGGCGAGTGGTCACGTAGGGGCCAGTGCTTATAACCGGCCTCCTCCCACCGTGACTCGAACACGTCGCTGTCTTCTGCAAACAGTGTTCTCCTTAACCCTTCTCTTATTATTTATCATCACTTCCTTTCATCCCTCTTCCCCACCCCTCAGGTCCTGATCCTGTTAATAAATCAATCAATTTCTGTTGACAGCGGGCTCACGCCTTCTACTTCACGATTTCATGAAGCAAGCTGGTTCCCTTTTGAATAAAGAATGATTGGAAGAGTTTTTTCAAACTCGGAGCAATCGTCTATTCTCTGTCTGTCTGTATGTCATTTCTAAAATGGCGGTCGTCAAAATTATCTAATCTATCTGAAATTTTAAAATGCCTGTTGAAAAAATACTCTTTCTTGACATACCATAACATAGCACATAGAATGAACTCAAGCAGTGCCAAAACATCCATTCCCTCCTCTCTTCACTGCAACCCAGTATGGTAGTATCGATTTTTATCACCTATGGTCCTCAAGTAATCCACAATGGTACTTATGTTACTATAACACGACACATAATAAAAGTAAGTTAGATTGTATTAGGATATAGTATGTCCTATTTCAGATATATAAAGGGATGGTCGATCCTTAAGCCAAACCGCCTACGATCTTTCCCCAGAAGCAACTATGAACTGATTCTTCTCGACGAATATATGAATTGCAATTCAACATCAAGGGGTTGGATAGGTTACTATGGAATTTCATGAATTTTGAAGGAAAAAAGTTCAAAAATTTAAAGTATATTAAGATCGTTATGAAGGGTTTTGTTGCTGACATAATAAGGGGCATTTACTATTGTTCTCAGGACTTTTGATTGAAAGGAAGTCAATCCCATAGCTCTTAATTATTTTATAATCGCCATTAACGGATTAACAAAAAATGATCAGTTACTATAGATACAACAATATTTTAGAGACAATAAAGTCTGCAGGATATTTGGCCTAAAAAGGCTTCAACATTGAAGTCAACAATTTCATACGTAGAAGAAAATTATGATTTCGTCTTCTATCTTTCTTAATCAAATTCATCAACAACAACAAATATTTGTCAGTAACATATTTCCTAGTGCCCATTAACATAAACGTGAGGTCTGTAATTTTCCTTTGGTCTCTTACTTTAGACTAGATTAGCAACTTTTTTATACTACTAATGAGTTACCATCTAGAGAACCACTAATAGTGACCATGTGATTACTACGTCCGGCCTCCTACCATCCTTTTATTTCAAAGGAAAATGTGTAAGAGAAAAACCGTTTGTAGGCGGTAGCTTGTTTGATAAATCCTCGTTTCTAATTCCCCAAGTTACCCAGCGATACCACAAAGATTCCTTTTAGTCCGTGACCCTTCTGACTTTAATAGCCGTTCGCAATCCTTCACACAGTCACCTTAACTTTTCTCATTAAACTAAATGCTCCCCCCCATCCACCCCCCAACCCTGCGCAGTTTCCCAGAACCCCAATGCGCAACTTTATCTTCTTCTGCGGCCGGAGAATTCCTCAGAATCACTTAACAATTGCGGATTCCATTGGCCCAAGTCATTTAAATGAAAAAAAAAAAAAAGAAGTGAGTAACAAAGTAATCACAATGCTTAATAAACAACCTTATAACAGCTTTAGAAAAGTAATTTATTTGTATTCTAAGTTCTTTCCTGCCAGTATATCCCCCACTCGTGGACCTGATGCAGTTAGATGCGAAACGTTGATGACCAAACAACTAGCATCCATCAGCCTAAACCGAACTCCAAACATACTCACATCCAATGAGGTATTAGATTAGAAGAGATGGGATAATTTATGTTTTGAATAGCAGCCAATGTTCGTTTCTGTTCAAAGTATTTTCTTTAATTGGCAAACGCTTTTATCATTTGAACATTAATTCAAGCGCCTATCCTCCTCAGGCTATACACGACCGACCAGTCTACCGCTACATTCTGTGGATAGCATGTTGAAAGCGCTTGCCAATTGAAGAAAAGCTTATGCAGAGAAACGAACATTTGTGTTATTTAAAACCTAACCCTTATACTCATGTAATTTATTTGGGTTGAATTTTGACAGGTGCTAATTCATGAAAATGTTGGTGCTATTTTTGACAGGAGTAGATCAGTACCTACTTCCCTGACGTGTTCATTTTTTTCGAAGTTGAAACCTAAGTATACTTTTCTAGTCATCAGAACCTGAGACAGGATAGCTTTTGATGTTTGATTTTTGTTTCTCCCCTGTTTGCAGCCAATCATTAAATTACACTGATCCCGGTAACTGTTTGCCCTTTTCCAAAGGACTAGGGGCGAGCCTGTGTGTACTCAGCGTGGGGCGAAAAGGAAAATTCCCCTAACAGCCGAGGAATGGTTGGCGGCTACGAAGCACCTATAAAATATTAAAAACGGGAGGGGGGTCGAGATGTTTGGACACACTCCATTATTTATCATTTGACTTCAACCCCCCCCCCCTCATCGTGTGGAAGGGATACCGTTTAAAAATGTCTCTGTTATGCGACCAGCAGAGGCAGCAGTAAGTCTCAACTTGTGGTGACATAACAGAGCTCGCTACTTATCCCTACTTAAAGTTTGGGCCTGATCCGTTTAGCCCTATGTCCTTGTCAGGACCCGTCCCTTTGAGACCCCTTGGAACTTTAGGTAGGTACACATAGGGCGATAAATTATAATAACGTTTAATCAAATATTTATAAAATATATATATGTATATATATATATGAAATATTAAATAAAGGGCTGAATAATTTATTTTCTAAATCTTATATAGTAATTATAATAATAATGCATGTGTGTTTACATATTTATACGTGGATATAGAAGTACAATGCAAATTAGTTTGTGTAGATATTATATTTAAAAAAACAATTTTTTTCCTTCCTATTGTTTCGGTTTACATTTATTTCATTTTTCATCATTTCTTATTTTATTTTATTTGCACATTGCAAATTTTAGCGGGGACTGATACAGTAAAAAAAAAACCCACTTTATGTATAATAAATGTTTCTTTTTAAGGTACATAGTCCCATGATAATAATAATATTATTATAGAATTAAATACTTTCATGGGGGGTTTTATCAAAACCCTTCCTTGAAGAAATAGGATGTCTTCTTAGGTACTGCCACTCCCCAAACACATTCAAAAATTATCTTTTTCAAATAAAGCAACGATTTTCGCATGCTCCCATTTTTCAGACTCTGCTTTGTAGGTTTTGTCGAATTTCGAATTCGATTTCTGTTGGTTTCGAAAAAAAATGTATCATCATTCATAAAACGTTCCAACTCAATCTCATGTACATTCTTAATGAAGGTCGGAGCTACAGCATTTTTCTAAAAAAAATATAATCAACTATTATTGAAAATTGTAACAAATTATGTTTGAAGGGTAAAAAAACTTTCGACTATCGTCTCTCAAAACCCAGAATTTTATGGTTTGTTTTTCTTTCTTTTTTTTTGGTCAAATAGCTTTTGCGCAAAATAGAAACAATCAACTGGGATTTCGGTTAATCAGTTTATTTGAAAATTTCAGATCACTAGAATTATTACTTTCATAAGCGTATTGGATAGGTTGTCAGAGATAGCCCGATTGAAATTTTTTTCATTTCGCTTTACCGATGCCATTTTTATTAATTTAATGCATTTTATTGTCGTATTCCTTAGTCGCCTTTTCTTGCAGCCCCTACAACACGACCTTTAACTCGACCGACTTCCCTAAATTAAATCGATCACAAATGTCAAGAATTCTAATTCCTATTGTTCAGATATGACTGAGCTTTTAAAATGCCGTTTCCGCGACTCGGGTCTCACTTGGTTTAAGTAAGTGTTTATTAACCTTTTAAAACTGATGTCCATATTATTTTGGTTAGTGAAAAGCTTGTACAATCGCTTCAATGTTCGAATTGCCTCTCGGTGTCGGTCACGACGCTTAGTGAGCCGTGTTCCAAAAAATTAAATCTTGTTTGAATAGTAATCATTAGTACTAAACCAAAGATAAGTATACTGCTATTGTTTTCAGGACATATATAAATAATAAATTTTTGATTTCTATATTAGCCATGTATATTTTTCTTATTATAACATAAAAAAACCTTCACTTTTTGAAATAATATCAAACCAAGCGAAGCAAGCATGCATATTGTTTTTCCAAAGCTTTTTGTTTTCATATGACGCTAACATATCCAACTCATTGAAAAATTAATTAATTTAACTGTATTTTTTTTATTATATAAATGTAATTATATATATTTAAAGAAACTGTATTTATTTATTTTGAATCTGTGGTAATACGAGAGTGCAACATTGTAAAAGAGAGTACAGTAATTATTTTATTAAAGTGGTTGGGACTTTAGAAGTGGATGACATTAATTAAAGAATAAACATTAATTATTGATGGTAGGATTTGTAAAAATGTCTTTTAATGCAAGTTGATATTTAATCTTGGAATTTCATCTTCGATAATGGTTTTGTTATGAATCAGATCAAATTGATAAAATATTTTCATTAGGCACGGGATAAGTGTTAAATAAAATTATAAACATAAAAAATCATTTTTTAAACGAAACCCATTTTATTTTTTTAGTCTATTTATCATGTAAATAATGTATAGTGTACATAATTTATTTTAAACTATTCTCGTTAATAAATATTTTTTCCATCCGAATTGAAGAATAATAATAATTAATTAATAAGAATAATAATTGAATAATAATAATAATAATCCAATTGAAGAAATAAAATTGAGTAACTACGGTGGATATTGTGATTAAATGGTGTAGCGTATGATAAAAATTGCAATAATTATAATGGCATATTCACTATTTAATAAAGGCATTCCATCTACTCTATTTTATTGTACACCTTGTGTCTTGAAATATTCTGGTGTATGGTTTCATTTTACTCCCTAGCGTCAAATTATCTGGTTTTATTTGTGTTAAACGTCTTTATCTCAGCACCGTTCCTTAGCCATACTGGTTATGCTGAATGTATTCTTTCATAAAATATAGCTCTAACGACATCCTTTAATTAATCGCAATTGAACAATGCAAGGTCAATCCAGGGACCAAGACTAGTCCCCGTCCCGAGTTCTTAGATTTACCTGTACAAGTTCTCGGATCCGGACCCAACTTTTCCCATGTTTATAAACTACCTGTAAGGATCTGAAAAACATCAGCCGGCGAAACGTTAATTAGCCTCACTATGTCAGCTCTCAAACTGAGCGAAGAAGTGGAAAACTTGCGAAGATATAACTTCTTACTCCGCCTCTGGGAAGTGCCTTGTACTTAACCGTGCTTTTTTTTTTTTTTTATGGATATTGCATTACAGTCATCGAACGAAAAATAGAAAAAAGAGTTGTTGGAGGGGAGTGTCCTGAAAAGTCTCCAAGGGGGGTGGGTTTACAAGTATTTTTTTTCGGCGGTTTTCATATATCTAGTAGTGATTATAGCAAAACGTATTTATGTACAGAATTGCCACCAACACCAAATTGCCAATCAGAAAAAAATGTTTTTATGAAATTTTTTCCGTCGAGTCAATGCTATAGGAGATAGTGAGGGTTATAAATATTTTAATTGTTAACGTTGATTATTCATGAAAATTCTCACGCGAACCCCCTTTGGTAACTTTTAGTGGGTTGTACGGGACATTCCCCCGTCTACCAAAAATCAGAACTACTTGATTTTTTTTTTCTAATCGTCATATTTTGGTATTCTTTCTCTGGAATAATAGCTGAACCTCTTCTTGTAATCAATTGAATATCAAGAGAATGTTTGGGACCTTTCATTTCTTGAAAGAAAGAGAAGAAGCAGGGGGGAGAAAATGTAAAAAAGAAGATTATTATCAGTAAAGAACAAAACTCAATAGAAAGTCGGCGCTTCGCTAAACTTTTTAATATATATGACAAAGAAGATCAAAGAGGTACGGGATAAAGTGAATAGCTTAAAAGATTAAAAAAAGAAAAAAAACATTTAAAAGTTTTTCGTAAATAAAAAGTCAATTTCATAAGGTTAAAGGGCATGAGAAGATTATTAAATAGAATGTTCTTTATTCTTGAGAAAGGACTGATGAGGTAGCTACAGTAGACACAAACCGGCACCACCCCTGGGGCTACCTTAAAGGGTCCAATGATAAGCCGGGGCTTAACAACTTAAAAAATTTCCAAGCATATTAGCATGGGAAATTGCTTTCCAACTTATCTCTCCTCGACCCATCCTCCTCTTTTCAAATCGTACGTATGTGTATTTTTTAAATTAAAGAGTTGCTTTATCCTTTCTCGGCTCAGTGAATTACTTTCTCAGATGGGATTCCTGGATTTCCCTCACGATCCTAGTGATTTTTAAACCTTACACGTTTCGTTTCTCTGCCTTTTCGCTCAAATGGTGTCATTTTGTTGCTTGGCGAACCCTCCGATGAAGTCCCCTCTGACCTGATGTAGCAGGTATAGTACTAAATAATATATATTTGTAGCCGAATCACTTCACTAGGGGACCAATGTCAGGTATCTTCTACGATAGTGCGAGTACAAACGATGCTACCTAAAGTGCTGTGGGTTTTCCACAACTTGGATGCTGTTGTGTGTAACTATTATGATAAACTATGTGGGATAAATATATCTTCTTTTTATCACAGCTTAGAATCTATTTCAGGTGGCACTGGTGTGATGTTTTCCCGCTATTTAGGATATATTAAAGAAGGTAGCGAGTTTTAAATATGTTGAAAAAAATGAATTTGTATTTCATAGTTTGCCGTGAATTCAGTTATTACACCGAAATAACTGATCAACTGCTTATTACATCAGTGTGGATATCGGCTGATTTTGATGAAATAGAAGTACATGTATCCAAAGATTGTCTGTTAATAAATTTAATGAAAATGTGTCATCGCTTTATCATTAACTTCAGTAAATATCCAAACAACCATGGATGCAAAAACTAATAGACACCCTTTAATTTGTAAAGGTTTTTTGAAAAGTAAAATATGGTATTTTACAGGTACGAGGTTGTACCCAAAAGAAACCGAACTATTTTTGTACAAAGAGATTTGTTCCAAAATCTTTAATAATCTCCTTCAACGTACTCTCTATTGGAGTCAATAAACTTGTCCAATATTTTATTCCACTGATGGAAACATTTTTTTAAATCCTCTTTTGTGGTGCCAAACAGTGCCTCCGTCGTTTTGGTCTTTACTTCTTGAACGTCTTTTTACGTACCTTTTCATTCGGGGGAGTAAAAAGAAGTCGTAGGGGGCTTGATCGAAATAGATAGAGAAGATAGGCACAATGGTCAAACCAATTTTGGTCAAAAATCGGTGCAATGTTTTGCTATGCAGTCAGTGGTCACGGAACAAATTTTGCAGGCATCCTTCTCACCCCCAAATCTTCACATAAAATTCTCTATACTAATCTCCAAGCCACTTCAGATTTCTCCACAACGGAGTGTTTGACGTCTATCTTCAAAGACGATTTCGCGAATTTCCAACATTCTCGTTGGACGTGCAGAGAGGGGTTAATCTTTAATTGACTTTTAATACAGGAAAACGGCTGAAACACTGTCCCAGCTTTCCCCATAGCATCATCCTTGTAGTACGCTTTTAACATTTCAAGAGTTTCTGGGCAAGTTTTCCTGAGCAGGAAGCAAAACTTCACGGCCGCACTCAGCCATCATATAAACGAAGAGAGCTCAAAACAGCTGTCAGAAATGAATTAACACAAGCAGAACCTTCTCCAGTGACAGCACTTGGCATACTGGCCAGTGAAGAATCGCTTAACACGGTCCTGCCAGTGAAACCCGGTAATACAAAAACTCTACCACATACATCAGTTTTTTTTTTCTTTCGGGTGCGTCCTCGATGCTTATTTCAATTTTTTTTTTGTTTATGATTTATAGAACTAAATTTAATTAGCAGACCTCTCAATAGTTTTTATATATTTTAAACATAATACTTACATAATAACATACTTTATATATGGTAAAGCATGTAAATTAATACTCCAAAAATGCACACCGATGGTAATACACCCGCTGTTAAGACGTTGGGCTTAATTAGCGTACCTCTTGGTCGATGCGTGCGTTGGGAGTGCTTTGAGTAAGCAGTTTGAATGTTCAATTGAACACGTTAATAATTGATGCTAGCAGCGGTTCAATCTCAACCTCTCAACACAATTGTTGCGTCTCTTTGGTAATCAATGCGGGACCCAAAACCATCAATTCGCTGTGTTGGCGTCAGTTGTTAATATGGGCGCGGCGTAGACTTCTTTATTCCAGTCAGACGTCACCCAAGGCTGCGATGGCGTACACACCTCTATTACTACGTTCTTTGTTCTTCTATCGTACGCTTCATCATGTGGAAATATCTTGGTTCAAATCATGGCACTGACAGTGGATTTTCTTCTCCACTGAGAAGGTTGTTTCCTGTGTAAAATTAACGTTTGCTGGGTCATTATTATTACATATTAAAAAACAAATCTTTTAATACATTATATTTTGAAGGTTGAGAAAGTTGAATGCGGTTAAAATAAGTTTGTATGCATTTGTTGACTGAATTACATGAATTATTGTCAACGAATTTGACGATTTTATTGCCAGGAAATATTTTAGAAAGTATTGTTTTTATGACTGAAGATGGCCTAATACCAGTCCAAAACGTAGATACAAACCATATAATAATAATAGTTTGATAAAGATATTATTTTACATTTTACAACCATAATAAATCTCTTACTTTTGATTAAAGTGTGATTAGTTAATTAAAATTTTGTAGAGTACTTCCTGCTATGGAAATGAACATCACTAATTTTCGTATAGCTCTTATTACTCTACAACTACGCCGTTTTTTTTTTGAGTGATTTATAATAATTCAACCTTCCTATTCTATTGCCAGGTTATGATTCCTCCTATAGATTTCATTAGCAGTGAAATACAAAGATAATACCGTATAACGTACATACATTTTATAACTGTAAAAAACAAGAAATCTCAATTTTATGTCTTTTATCAGATCGTTAACACGTCTTCCTCATTCAGCATCCTATCTTCACTAAGATGTGAGCATGTAGAATATCATCATAGCAAGAAAAGTACTGGAAATTTTTAACATCTGAATTTCCCAAATAAATGTTCGAATAAAAGGCGCCAATTTCAGTCAACCAATTCCACCCTCCTGACGTTATGTTGCAGAGGTAGATATATATTTTAGAACCATAGTGTTAATAAATGAGTTTTGTTGGCAGACCGGCACGGGTTGACGAAAAGTTCTTTTATGATTTTCATCAATCCTAGGTCATCAGTTTTAGTTACAATTCTGCAATATACCGCTGAACTGAGATAGGAAAATTAATAAAACAGTTCGTATCAACCTCCTCGTCACACGGATGCAGATATTCAACTAATTTATTTACTGACTGCTAACAGTGGACTCGTCGTATTATAGTATTAATAATATACCGTCTAGAAAAACAATTTAAAATAATCTTATCAGTGCTCATACATATTCATTAAGGTCTGAAAGGAATCAACTAGTTGCCCTGAAGGACGCCTGAATCTGTATTTATTATTGAGCGGAGAGGACCACTGGTCCCATCGACGTCGCTGTAAGGGCCGCAATGATATATGCTGGGAGAGTCGAGTCATGACTCGGAGTATTATAAGGGAGAGCCTTCCTAAACGGTCATCAATCTTCCAGACATCAGAAACTAGTTATTTTATTCCGTTCACGAATCTTCCATCAAGTCTCCTTTTTGCCAGAGAATCAATAATAAAAAAGTAATGATCCTTTGTCATACTTCTGAAATTTGTTTGACAGGCAAAGAACAAATTTCTTTCTATCTTTCAATCTATTCCTTTTAATAGAAAAACAAAAAGTGGAATTGATTCAATGTTACAAGAAAAAATGATTTTCCTCTCGCTGCTCCTTCAGTTCCCTCGTTTTAAGTCTCTCAATATAAAACAAAACATTTATAATTAAGAACTATTAGTCTACTCATCGGGTGTTTAATAGAGGCTGGAGCCCGATTATTGAAAAACGATCGAGCTTGGGCAGTTTATTCATTCCCTTTAGGGAAATTTCCGGAACACCCGAGAGCTATTCCAGTTATCAATTGATAAAAACAAGTTTACTATAATTTTCTTAAGGTTTTCCTTGTCAGATCACTATCCATGTGATTTTGATTTTGATGAGACCAGCTTTTGACTTCCGGTATCTGACCTCTTGCTCTTATTTCATAATGGATTTTGGAGTTCTACTACACTCAATTTTGAGTACCTAGTCCTGCCTCTCAAATACTGATAATGAAATTTAATATTTTGGTACTCTAGAGGATTACAATTACAAAAATAGTCTGTAAAACTGGCATGTTTTCAGTTTTCGCGCATCTTCTGTTAAACGCAGACACGATGAAATTTTGAAAATAGTGACACCCTAAATATGGTAAAAATAAAAATTGACTAATTGATTTCTTTAGAAAACTTAAACATTTGACTTTACCAATAATGCCCTAAATCACATGTCACTAAGCTTTGTTTTACCATACGATGGCTAATAAATGATCTTAGTTTCGATTTAAGATCAGCTAAGAGTGGTCGACAGAGCTACCTTGTGATTGTGGCTTTGTAGTGAGGCGAGGGAAAGTGACTGGGTTAGAGAGAGAGAGAAAAAAAAGTTCGTGCCCGTGACCACTAATCAGAGGGTCACGATTCCCATTAAAATACACGACCCCAGGTAGCGGGTCGGTAGAGCCACGTCCTCCTGTTCTCGATACCTTAGCCAGGAACAGCGTTGGGCGTTTTGAATGTAGTTGCATCACTGTCGCGGTACAGTGATCCGGCCTTGCTGGCTTTTACCTTGGCGCGTTGCAGGCTTATACCGGCTAAACAGTTCCAGGTAACCGCACTTTTTCCTAGTTCCGATAACTAACTGTTACTGGGTCACAAGGAAACGGCCAGTCATATTCCGCGACTGAGCTATGTCATCGTGATAAGACGGTTCACACCGGTCTGTTCCATGGTTCCCTCGATATCCGTTTGTATTCAGGATTATCTTTGGTATTTTCTTCACTTGGAATATCCCATATGTCACTCTCGACCCGTTTCTTATTTGGGTCACTGGGCATATGTGTCGATGCCGAGTCAATAAGGCTTCTATAAGAATTCTTAAAAAGTGACATCTTCCTGAATGTTTTATATTCTTAGCTTGGCTCGACCGTAGGAAGACGCGTTACAGTTAAAATTTGATAAGCAGCATAGCCGTTTTGTTTTGTTTGCAAAAAAAGTGCGTAAAAGTTATTTTTTTATGTGATGCTTGAATTCAAGCAAAAAGTGGTAAACTACTAGGCATTGATGTGAATACATTTGCCGATCAGAACTCAAGAATAAACAAACAAAACTTATAATTAAATCTATTGAAACATTATCTACCTAACAACTTTTGTTTATTCATTATTGATTTTTCCTTGACAGTATTTTCATTTAATTGGTAGATTTTTGATGTGTTAATGGGGTTGAAATCGGGCAGCCTCTTTTAATTTCAGAAACAGATTGTTTCTCACTTACGATGAAGTGCAGCTGTTTTATGCTATATAAACGTTTTGAACGTAAATTGCGTAAAACCGATCACGTAGAAGGTTCTGGGGACCTAATCTCAAAACATTGGCATAACAAAGATTTTTTTTCATTTGATTAGTTGATTGATAAGCAATATACACGTAATATAATACTATCACTCCTAACAATTTTTTTTTGTTTCAGGTATGTTGAACTATCGCATAGAACATCTTATAGCCATTTAGTTTTTGTAAGTATTCTCAATAAATTTCACATGGATTATTGTATTCGTATATATTGTTGCTATGAAATAAATGTTCATTTTGAAAATTTCATCTTAAAGGCCATGTTGCTAATTAAAAAATTAAGATTATTTCAGACGTTTCAATCGTTTATATCTTCATATTTTCAAAAATATATTTTTACCATAGATAATGAAATCTGTTTGAAATTTTGGCACTAGCCATAGTGCTGTATTGATCAAAACCTTTTATCTCCTAATCTTGAAAATGTATAAAGATCAATAGACTCAGTATATTAAATACTTTGATGAAGATAAACAATAATTTCCGTTAACATTTTTTTTTTTATAAAGATGTTCTCAATTTTCAATAATGAGATAAATCTTCTGTAAGCTTCAAAAAGGAGGGAGAAAAAGGAACAAAAGGGGAATTTCGAAGAACCTTTTTGTACCAGTGATTGGATTAAGCTGGAAAAATGAGAGAGTAAAAGTCCCCTCCAACCCTTACCTTAGTTAAAGCAAAAGATGTTTCCTCAACGTATTCCTCCCGTAAAGAGTTCAACCTTTTTCATGTGTATATTTTTTTCTTTGTATTAATATATATCTTTGCCTAAAAATAATAAAAAAGTTCTTCGGGGATAGCAGAACAATTTAGTATGATATTTATGAATCAGACTTTTGTGACATCTACTTATTAAGTATTGTAAATATAAGCTTCCTTTCGACAGAAACAAAACAGAAGGTAACCTAAAGGATACAAATAACTGTAAATAAAGCTTGTTCGTTTTGAATTCAAATACGTAGATGTTTAATTTTGATAAACTTTTATAAGACCATTGTCAAGATTTTGAGCCTAATAATATACTTAAAACAGTTACACCTAATTAGCAATAATAATGAGGGCACAGCCGCTTTAGTCTCCGAGGAGGATTATAGGGATGTGTGGCGCTGTGTTATGACTATGCTAGGGGGTCAGGGTGGTTGGATAAGTTACTATGGAATTTCATGAACTTGGAAGGGATGAGTTCAAGAATGTAAGGTATATTAAGATCGTTATGAAGGGTTTCGTTGCTGACGTAATAAGGGGCATTGAGTATTGTTCTCAGGACTTTTGATTGAAAGGATTGGATACGCTTGATGTTCGACTTTTTTGCTGTCCCACATAGCTCTATTCCGTATGACCAGATTGGTTTAAGTATAACTTTATAAATTAGTAATGTATTATCTATTCAGACAGCTTACATATCATCTTTTTTTTGTAACCAATCATGTTGAGCAGCTGTATTATTCTCTTCTTATCAGGCCCTGTAATTCTCTTATTACAACTGTCATTCATCAACTCAAGCCGATCTCCCAACAAATTCTTATACTCGCTCATCAAGTTCAAACTTATAATAAGTAGCCTTCGAAAATATATTTTGGAAAATGACGATTTTTGTCTAGTCTTTATTATTTAATTAAAATAATAATAAATAAATGTTCGTGGAATGTAAGTGGTGCAACTGCGTGTCTACGAGTTCATAAACCATACTTTACAATTCGCAATACAAATTTTTTTTTTTCTATAATCCAGCAGCGATTGACCGGTAGTTTTGAACCGCTCGGATCGCCAGTTCGGAGCTCCTCGCTTCCCCGATGTCTCTCAAGCTGAATAATTAAAAACATTAATAAGGGAGAAGCCGGCCTGAGGATGGGCCTCTCGCCGCCGTAATGTCTTGACAGCTCGCCACAACTATTCATTTCTCGGCCCATCAAAGAGTTGATTTCTCTTTCTGGAACAACTTTTTAATTAAAAAAATAATGGTCTTGTTGCTTCCTACTCCTCTTCCATGTTTAATAACGCCAAGTCTAATTTATCAAAGACGAGTTTCAGAATGATACAGCTGTTTCACTTGATTTATTACCTTTTTTAGTTTTTTTTTTTGTTTCTCGAAACATTATCCATGTTTCTTTTGCTTTAATTGCCATAAAAAGCAGGAGTTATCTGCAAGACAATGGAACTGTCTGTATTGGGCGCGAAGATGGAGTCTGTCCTTTCAAACAAGTGCAGCCACTCCAGCAATAATCTCCAAATTTCCCTGTTCTTGCCTTCTTATCGTTTTCCTGTCTTAAATTGGGTTTATCAACTCGAGTGGTTCTATACAGCTCATGTAAGGGACTTCTCTTGTCGATGAACAGCCTATCTTGGAAACTTCGTAGTGGTGTAGACGTGTAGAGAGCTCCTATTACAACATTTCAAAATTATTCCCTCAACTTTTTTAAGGATGAGCTCATTGGTCTGATATCACTTATGACTTTATACTATATGTCAGATGGGCCGGGTGGTTGTCTTGTATATTGACACCAAATTTCGTGGTTTTAGCGAACAGAATGCTCAGAAAATTGTACAAAGGGACCATATAAGGAAGAGTTGATATCGGTGGTTTTCCAGTCCTAACATACGTGCTTGTGAGGCAGTTGGCGGACTAATAGTTTTTTATTCGTTTACCACTCGCCACTGCTTGCTCAAACGAAATAATGGTTTCTCATCAATGCAGTATGAGATCTTCTTTACTTGTTGCTAAGATTTAGATTAATATATTTAGGATACCGAGAAAAATGGTGAAACCGTTGATTAGCAAATTAAATTTTCAGTTTATGAAGTAAAAAATTATTCTATGGATTTTAATTCGTTCCTCGAAAGCTCCGAACAAGTTAGAAAACTCAATTTCATAAGTGCTCAGCTGCAGCGTTATAAAAGGCCAAATACCAATTTTAGATTATTAGGCTGGTAGTCAAAGATTCAATATCACTGTACGAAATTGGTTTCTGTCAGGCGAGACAGATATATATGAAATGTGAGCTAGGGCTCAAAGAGGACGAGGAATAGGAGGAAGGAAGAAAAGAAGTTGCCGAAGCTCCCCGCATAATACTTGGGCCAAGTTGGCAACTCCGGCATCCACATTGATTCCATCCACTCTAACTCTGAGCAGGCACCAGCCCCTTCCTCCGACAGTTGCCAAGGCAAGGCCCGACGCCTGTGAGAGGATTTGTTTCCGATTGGTACACCGTCGACCAACTAGTATATCTTCCATGGCACCAACTTCAACTCCTCTTTGCCTAACTCAATTAGCACTTTGACTTTTATTGGATTCTTCTACAGTCTTTCTATTCATTGGGTTTACGGATGATGGAAAGCTATAAATCCCTATAAAATACAGGTAAATATGTTAATCAAAAAAATTCTAGAACAGAATTCCCCAGCTCTATTCAAATTTATTAGAATTAAAATTATATATTTTGAAGTTTTTTGAATTTTGAAAATTGTTAGTAATAATTCATCATGTTAAAACAATTCGATTGCTAATAATCGCCTAGGAATCTATTAAATGCCTGATGTTTTTTCACTACGGTACCGCAGATATGTGAATAAAAAGAAAACCTAACAGATATTTCAATTTCACATTTCGTTCAACAAAACAATCTATTATATCAATCAAGATTAAGTGGTAACCATAAATCACAGTTGTAATTGAGCTGTTCAATTCTAGACCACATACTCACTTTCACAACAGGTGTAAAACTACCCCATCTTTTCATTTGTTTGTAAAGCCCATATTAATTTACGCAGCAATTACATCTTCGGAGCTTAATCAGTCATACCAATATAAGCAAACTTCAAATAAACCTTAATAGTTTCTTAGACAGTAAAATTTGACAGACATATAGTCGAAACTACAATAGTTAATTTGTTGGACGAATATGTAAACATAGCAAGCTTGGGCGCCCAATCTTTTTATAACTCTTGCCACAGCCGAGGGTTCCTTATACTGAGATGTGCCAAACTGCACCCCCCCCGTATATTTGTATATCGTATAGGCACTTGTTTTTAAAAATATTTGTAACCCTTTTGTAAATTTCGAGAATGTGCCTACATAATGAAAACAGTTGATAACTATTATTTATACAATAAAAATGTATGTTAGGAGTAACTCGTGTTATTTCTGTGTTTTTTTTAAAGAAATCACTGAACTAAAAATATTCAAAAATTCTGTTAGTTGAGTATATATATATAGCGTAAAAATATTATAATAAATAAATAAAATATACGTAAATACAAAATAAAGTATAGAATAATTCACAAAACTAAGAATAACAAATTTTAAACCCTATTAGCTGGTCGCATGCCTATTCCGACCAAGCGGAATATTTAAGTCATAACCAAGAGTTATGAGTTATCTTTTTTTTTTTTTTAGACCAGATACTCCGTGTACTAGAAAAGCATTACTATTACCATGTAAGTATTGGAAACGAATTGCTTTATAGGAGTCGTTTTGTTCAAGTTTCTGCATCGGTTTTGTGTTCGCTGAAGCATAATTAAATAAGTCATGTAATCAGCTTATGCCATGAGCTATATTTTCAATGCTCGAAGAGGTAGCCTAGTTCGGATTTCATCGTTCTTCAAGATTGAATCCCCCGTACCATTTCCCTAATCGGATTAATTACTGCTCTTCCAATCAGGAGGCCATTAGACTGTAATCAGGAGGCGATGGAGGGACGATAGAAGGCCCGTTAGGAATATGGGGGGTTGGGTGGGGGAGAGAAGTGTGTGCAGACTTGCCGACCCCCCCTCCCCCCCCAACACACACACAGATGAGAAGGAATCGGCCTAGGTCCTTCTGTAATCCCGCCGTGTCTTTGCAGTCGGCGCTATCGCAGACATCATCCTTAATCCCGGTCCCGATTACCGCGGATATTGCGGGGAGGGCCTTGGGCTCCTCGCAGCCTCTTCCTTGGGATCCGGACCGCATCCCCTCTAAAATGGATTTATCATAATTAGATCATCCGCTTCTAATCCCATTAGTGGCTTAGGAACTTAGTCTGCCCGTGGCAGGGGTTATTGCAGCTCAAGTGTGCCTATTAAAAACTTTTTTTTTTTTATGTCAGCGAAGATTGTCTTTTACCTGGGCGGGAGCAGAATGGTTACTGCACAATCCCCCCTTCGTTGAACCCCCCCCCTCGTGTGAAAGAGGATGTGTGTGTTTTTTCCCCCCAAAAAAGTCTTTGAATAAAAAACGTATGTATGATAGGTACAGATTAATGTTACACGAGTACAATGAGTGATTAATGTTACAGATTAATGTTACAATGAGTGACCTACGTCCAGTTTTATTCAAGTTCTCTTCCAAACTTTTGGCAAGACAAAATTGGACGTTATTCACTTAATCAAAACTTTCGACCAGCAATTCAACCATAAAATTTGTGCTCGTATGACAAAGTGTCACTTGTACTAACAGAGGCATTTTTTCACATTCCAGAGTCTATAAGTACTATTGTGTTATGAAAAATGACAAAGTTGTTTTACACGAGTGAACATATTACTAATGATAGCTGGCTAATACTCATAGACTCTGGAATGTGAATGAATCACTTTGTTAAGAAAAGTGGCTTATAACATTTTGCCATCTGAGCACAGAAAAGTCACAGCTCGTTGTGAAGGGCAATATACGATATACCTATACCGTTAAAATTCCCAACAAATACATTTTCCTTTCGCTTATTGTATCATAAATTGGGCACCCCGAGCAAATAACCATTTTATCTATAAGAGCGCTATCCGATAATAAAAAAATCTTTCGGATATTGTATTTCTCTATGAAGTTTGCAGATTTGTTCTGCTGCTGTATTGTGCACGGCAGTATTTCACGGGGTGCTGTTATACTTGGGGTGATATACGGCAAAAGCTATCTGGGGGTCCGATCTAGAACCCCCAGCATATCATATCACAGTCATTTGAGGGCGTACAACTTGAATCTGAACTAAAATTCGTTGTAATTATGTAATATATTTATAATATATTAGCGTGTGGCGGTGGTACTGTACTGCATTAATGCATTTTCACTACTAATTCAGTCTTCTTGCGATAGATTTAATAAAAACCTAAATCGATTTGGACTCGTTGAGCTCCGAATTCAGACTGAAATAAATAATTTCATTGGCAATAATCGCCGGTATGTCAATTTAGACGAAGGCGTACTTGGAGGTTTCATCCCGTTTAGAAGGGATTGCGATCTATAGAAAATTGTAGAACCTTCGATGAGATATTACGTGTTTAGAACGAAAAGGAAACGACACACTGCGGACTTATTGGGCGTTTTTTTCCTCTAAACCTAAACGAATCAAACTTTGATTTTATGCCCCAGCTCCACTGTGGACCCAATTCATCGGCGCGCACGCATAAATTATTTTTTTTACAGTGAGCTTCATTCATCATGAATGAATGTGGAACAATTGAATCAACAATGTATGCATTTACCTGTTTTAA
This sequence comes from Acanthosoma haemorrhoidale, assembly GCA_930367205.1. Taxonomy (NCBI): domain Eukaryota; kingdom Metazoa; phylum Arthropoda; class Insecta; order Hemiptera; family Acanthosomatidae; genus Acanthosoma; species Acanthosoma haemorrhoidale. The sequence goes on along the minus strand of OV884015.1, from coordinate 89,123,707 downwards.
CAGGTAACATAAATATATAACTAACGTAAACAACCGTTCATTTTAATAGCAATTGATGGACACCGCTGTATTTCTCTACAAGTGTTCTGTTCAAAATAACACTGATATTTTGTTTATTTACAGTAGCATTAGGTAAAACGTTTAACTTAATAGTGGAAAGCTATTATTTTTGATTTACACCACTACCTTCGATTCTAAAATAATTTGATTGTCACATACCTATAATATTATTAATTCTCATCCTTGAGCTTTTCTACCGTGTGAGGGGTGCAACGGTTGAGACAGCCTACCTGAGTGGTCGCTGGTGAATTCATTCTCCATGGCTTACCTGTCCCCCTGGTCATTGTAACCATTCTCAGGTAGCCAGGACTACAACAGCATACCTACCTGGCGTATCTGAGGGCAACTTTAAATCGTCTTTTAAGTTTCATTCAGCGCTTTCCAGTCGAGTAGAAGGTCTATGAATTTCTTTTTGGACAAATATACGTATATTGCGTTTAGAAAAATACTAAAAAACACTTCCTGTCCAAACAATCACAAAAAGGTATAATTGTAAATGATGTAGCCCGACAATAGGTCTGTTATAAAACAACGCTTTTTTTTTTTGATTCTGGTCAACTCTTATCAAAATAAAAGAGTGATCAAACAAGTGAACGGAAAAAAAAATTATGCAATATTTATCTACCTAGAATAATAGTTTCATTGACAAATCCAATGTTGCGGCACAAAATATCATCAACTAATCATTACCTTTAAGAAGTTGGTTGATTAAAATTAAACATACTTCAACTCCCTAAAAGCTTCACCCCTTCTTCGAACATTCTTGTAAAGCCTTAGTATGAAGAAGTTTCAGACTCTTGAGAGCTGCTTATTAGCAAAAATCAAGGGCAAAAAGTTTATCCAGCGATAACGAAAGTCGTGAAAGGATTGAGAAAGAAAAATTCACTTTAACGGTCCCTTTTAAAAAAATGAAGCCAGGAAATTCATGTTAGATGTTAGATGCCAAATGCCTGAGTGGCTCTAAACTAAAACTATAATAAAATAAATAAAACTAAACTATAAATATCCAAGTACTCATATGTAGAAAACCAGGCTAATTTTTAGTAATCTTTAAGAGTAAAATGTCTCTCTGTATCTTCTTCCTAGTTAGGAACTATAAAACCTCACTTTTTTGCTAAATTATTGTTGCTACGCTTATTGTCAAAAATGCTTTCTTCTACATGTCTTGTAGGTATATGAATAGGTTTCATGAAGCCGAGAGGTAGTACGGTACTCAGGTGAATTAGTAATATATTCATAGAAGTGTATTCTGTATTCTCTGCAATTTAAAGCAGTTAACTACTATAGGTCGTACCCCAGAATGACGATGTATAAGTTAATTGAGATCTGACAATTATATTACTATTGCTGTATATTAGTAAGTTATATTTTGCAAAGGAATTGAAACGGAAATGAGATGGCATCCTTATCTTTTACGCTGATTTAAGGTGTAAAGGTTAAGCCTTTGTCACAACATTTGGCCATTAAGTGCTTACACTTAGGTACATTTGATCAAAAAGTGCTGCAAGGAAACTGGTACAGTATGGTAGAATGGACATAGTGATTTGGAATTAAAACGGTGAGTGTTTTTTTCAAAATTAAGTCATCCAAATTTGATATTGGCTAAATTTGGTACTTGTTCGTTGATTCATAGTTTGTTATATTTAGTTGCAGCAGAAAAAATGTTCCTTCGACCCAATCATACTGATATTTTTGTAAGGCGTATAATGTGCCGGGAGTTTGTTGAGGATCAAACAAAAAAAATTGTATTTGTAGTGTGAATTTTAAAACTTGCTGTTCGCGTTAGGCCGGGATATTTAGTGAAACGCTATCGTTGTACGTTTAAGATGGGAAATTACATTTTCCCTCCCATGACAGGGGAATGCGTCCCTTAATCCCTGGCGTGGAAGCTCATTTTGTCCGGGCGAATGGTGTACCATCTGGCCGAGGTGTAGGTAGGGTTGAGGGGAAAATCCGGAAAGCTCATGTCCCTGCTATTGTCTGATTTAAGTGGCACAGCGCACCCTTGTCCGGCTCACAAGGGTTTGTCCACTCAACACTTATTTCTCGAAAACCACCCGCTCTTTCTTTGCTACCGTCCATTCCTATTCCGCCCACTCCTTTAATTTTATTTCCCACCTCTGTTAAATAACCACTCTCTTTTTTTCATTTTTTTTTATCCTCGCCAGTTTATGAAATTGGTTTCAACCGTTAAAACCAGATATCCTCAAGTTTACCCCTCGTATTACTCTGATGATGATTGCTCAAATAATGCTAGCAATGAATACAACAATGGTGGGGAACTATAATAGTTTTAAGTTTGATCAAAAAGTTGAGCCACATCACCTTTATTAGTCAGTTTAGTCCAGTCACGTATAATGTGTATCATTATACTTGTTTATTCATTATATAATTTTTATAAAATAACAAAACCTGTATATAATGTAGCGATGCTACAGGAAATACTAAAATAATTTATAAATAGTAAATAGCAAAACTAATTATCTTTATATTAAAGGGGCTATGAAAGAAAGAAAAAAATAACACTTGCATTACTACGTTTGCTTGTTTTTTAAAAACTCCTCTAAACAAATTAAAATATTTTTTTTATTTTTCCCCAACGAAACAAATAACGATTATACTAAAATATTTATTCTTCAATTGTGAATTATACCCCCTTATAAAATTAGAAATCATAAATACAACTAAAATTGAGTAACAAAAGTATTAATTAAATAATTAAGGTTTTTTTATCAGGCCGCATCGAAATGAGTATACTTACAATCTTTATATCTTGGAGGGGAAAATACGATATGCATGAAAAGGACTCAACTTATGCCTCATGTTGACAACTTGACATAGCATAATGCGAATATATTTACATTTCGTTCAAAAGTTATCTACTCACACTTAAGAAAATTCATGAAAATTCTCATATTCGTTCGGATGTTGAGGAATAAGTCGGAGAGTGTAGCTACGAGTTCTGCGGGTGTGAGTTTGTGGTTTGCTGACCACATCTTAGATCGATGTATATGGAAGGTCGGCGGTCATTATGTGTTTCCGCTGTTGTTGTTCCTTGTAACAGCCATTGAAGGTCGCTGGTTGTTGTTACTCCATGGGCTGAGTGACAGGGGGGCTAGAAAATTGAAGCTTGGAAATATTATCCAAGGTTACTGTGAGGAAACACTTCCGCATTTATTAAATATTAGTTGATATATTCCGTTGATTTAGGTCGAAGTTAAGTTTAAGAGTTGGGTTTTCAACATGGGAAATTTCATTGTGAAAAAACGGGCTGATACCCTCCCTCCTGTCCAATATTAATGCAGTTGTGGTTATTACTGTATCACTACTAAAATATCTAATAGACATTACTGCCCTATCGTAAACAAACTGACAGAGGTATGATGAATGTGTTTAAAAGGACACTCAAGGATAGTTTGTATTGTCAGTGTTCACTCATTTTTATAAAAATCAAAATATATCCTGTACATTTATTCTGACACCAAAATCTTTAATTCAGAAAAAAAAATATAATTTTAAAACTGTATGAATATTATGATAGTATATGATTTCATGTTTATTTCTTAAAAGTAGTTTACTCCAATGTAATATTGTTTATGAGTCAGCTACAATCAATTAAACTATGAGTGTTGTCTCCCAAAATCAGAGAAGCTTCTGTTAAATTTTTTTTTTTCAGCTCTTTAATTATAAGATTAAGGATGAGGAAAAAAATAAAGGAATATTTAGGTTGAGCGGATCCTTGTACTAGGAGTACCTATGCTTGAAGGTGGTGTGAGGGAATTAAGGAGTGTGGAAGCCTCGGTAGAGGTTGGTTGTTGCGGTACAGTGGTGAGAGTCCACTGGTGGCTGGGCCACAGTCCCTCTAGGCATGTAGTGCAGTCTTATTTAGTCGGATAGCAGTGTTGTTGGGTGCCCGTTAGAGGCTTGTTGTTGGTGGGCCAAGCGCCGTGATGTCCACCATTTGGTCTGCTTTACCAGATCTTGATAGTTGCCATCTTGCCGGTAGCGGTGGGGGTGTCATGTCTCGGAACAGAGGGATTTGGCTATGTTTCATCGAGTTAAAGAACTTGATGTGTCTTCTTTGGATGGCTTCGGTGATGGTGGGGACTTCGAACTTTTCGTGGATGTCGGGAGCCTTCATATCACGAAAAGGGGTATGCCATAGTGCCCTGCGCAGGATTTTGTTCTGGAAGCTCTGGAGTCGAGTTATTGTGCTAGTGTGTAGGAACCGGAAGAGTGGTGTCCCAAACAGTAGAGCTGGCCTCAGGACGATCTTATATATTAACAGTTTCACCCGAAGGGATATAGCCGGGCTTGTGATGAGATGCTGGAGAGAGTTGTAAGTCCTACGTACTCTTTTCAACTTCTTCTGCAGGTGTGTGTAGAACGTCATGTGTCTGCCTAGGTTGATGCCGAGGTAGCAATATGCTGTTGGAAAGTTTACATTCAGTCCCGTCTTTGGTGAAGCTGGGTGGCATCCAATCCAAAACAAAATCCAGTTTAGCTTCATAAGCCAATAAAACTTCTACAGATTTGTTTTATGTGTATATAGAAAATAAGGTAGTTTAGGGTTAGAGTAATCGGTATATTTTGAAAAATGGATTAGTAATGACCCGTGTTATTAATAAAAAGTATACTGGGAAAAACAATTTTCTCAAGATGGAACGGATATTTTTGTCTGATTCAAAGTGTATTTCCTTGCAAGAGAGTATTTCTCTCGTCCTGTTTAAGCTGTGTTGTACTCGTATGCTGCCTTCTATAACCGTACCTTACTTTCACACGCATTCTAAAAATGACTTTTGGAAACCTCCACAGCGTTCCTTAGCTTGAAATCGAATCTCGTTCCTTAGCTTGAAATTGAATCTCGTTCAGGCCATTGGAAGCTTGCAACCGCAGGGATGTTCTAAGTTATTAAACATTTCAAATACTCTTCACTTCTCTAATAATATATTGGTTACAGCGGTGGTTTGTTTTGGCTGTGGTTTTCGGATTAAGCTGTTATGATACCTGCCGCTCCCAGACATTGCTGTCTGACATTGACTATATTTACTTGTTCTAAATATTTGTGTCGTACATGAATTTTACCCTTATCATAGCAAATATAGGACGCATTATAGAAATTCTCAATAGCGTACGAGACGATTAACAAATTAATTTAGTCTTTTCTTTTGTGTCTGTTAATAGCGATATCCTTCTTGTGCTCCTTTCTTGCCTCAATTCATGGGGCTCCTTTATTAAATACTTTCAAAACTATTTGGGCTAATCATTTAGTAGCACATACTAATCAGTAATTGATTTTATTTTTAACATTTATTTGTTTTCTTTTGTGTATTGTAGCTAACAAATGTTTGAATGTTGGATTTTATTTTATTTCAATTAATATACCTCGGAATTACAGTTCTATTTCCATTTAGCTTATTTATTTCCATTTTGAACGCAGGTTGTTATATTGATTTCTTCATATTAATTTTTTTTTTACATTTATTTCGTTGTCAATTTTTAATTCATATAAATAAATTTAATTTTATATTAATACATCTTAATTATACTGATTTAAATTTAGTGGTCTGATATTAAAGTTTTGAATAAAAAAAACAAAAATAATTCGTACACACATTTTTCGCGACATACTAGTTGATTCTGTAAATAAAATATAATATTTTTGATGACCTTCGAGCATCTCATGATATTGTTTCCACACGAAAAATACAATTTCTTTTCTAATTTGTAGGTAAACAAGTAGTTGGGCAAAAATATAAAAAAATACTACCCATGGTTCACTATACGGCATTGTTGTTGATTCCGAATATGTAACAAATAACCTTTTTAATCGACAAATGCCGAGCCATTAGAAATATATATATATATATATGTGTGTGTGTCAGTTTCGTGTGTAATATGTATTTGTGAGATTGGAATTAAACGAGAACCCACCGCCAGCAGGGCTCGAACAGAAGCGGAGATATTAGCTGGCTGTCAGTGTGAGCGGTGTGGTCTGGGCAGGGGCACAAAAGGCCGTCGGATCCTTTCACTTTTGTGCTCTCTGCTCTCGGTGGCCTGGCTCTCGGCTCCCTGCTCTCTGAAAGACGGACTAATTGTGCCATTCTGGAGGCACACGAGAGAAGTGAGGCTGGGCGCGGCCGAGTCACGATCCGCAGCGCGTGCCTTCAGTCTCGCCGCAGATATCTCGGCCTCTTTCACACTCCCATTAGAGCATTATCTCTCTCACTACTGCAGTATGGCCTTCTCCCTTCGAAAAGGCACTTTTGCGCTAATTCAATCGAACCCAGATCAGTTTTACCAGAACAAAAATAATTTTCAATTTTTATTTTTTAACTAGCCACTCAATCCGTCTACCAGACTTTAAAAGTAAAAACAAACAAGCCTGACGGAAGACATCAAAATTAAAATAGATACAGTTAAAAACCAAATAGCAATTTAAGATAAAATATATGGTTCAAAACTGTCCATTCTGTTGCAGGAAACTAACTTATACCAAACACAGGCTGAAATATATCTGAATCACTCAAAATGATTAAACTCCTAACAGAAACCAATCTAATCCAGCACATTTGAAAACATATCTAGTTATTCCCATAATGACAAGGAATGCAATCTTGATATAAGTACAGACTAATGTTATATGTTAGAAGATACTTCAAGTTTATTTAAAAAAAAAAATAAATAATTTTCACACAATATAAATATCTACAATAATATTAACAAAAAATGCGTATTGCACTCCTCCTTAAAAAAATATTTATTATTATTAATTTCTGGTTGCAACGTTTCGGACTTAAATTGCTCATTTTCAATTAACCCATGTTGAGATTGATAAATAAATTAACATAGTCATCTACATTTCCTAGTTTGGAAATTGTCTAGAATTTTAATAGGGGTTTAATTAGTCAGTGTTATCTATGGAATCAATTGCAGCTGAAGGTACATATAGGTACACATAATAGTGCATAAGGTATGGATGTTAGCTGCCAGCTTGTATGTCAATTTTTGGTTTTCCTTTGTATTAATTTAATGTCATATTTTACATACATTTGCAATTTTTTTTTCTTATAGGTGCATTTATTTATGACTTTATTTACTAAATGAACTTAAACAACATTTTACTTTATTTCATAATTATTATTATCTTTCCTACAGAGATTTACACTTTATTTCACATTCTCATTATTTCTTTATTTATTTTTTATTATTATGTAGTAGTTTTTTTTTTTAATTTACCAGATGTGAATTTTTCATCTGAACATTAATGTTCTTAAGGGGTTTGATCCTGAAATAATTTGTTTTTTCTACTGAACTAACTGGCTGATGTACTCGTTCAAGATAATCTCCAAGCCAGAAATTATAGATGACGATTTGAATTAGTTTATGCATTTTAATATTTATTATTATTATTATTTTAATTTCGAACAGCAGATCATGGGCTGCTTGAAAATGGACTCTGAAAGGTCCACCATAAGACTAAATAAAGACAGGAAGGTATTATGTTTAGTTTGTTAATATTGTTTTAGATACACATATCCTTCAATATAACAAATATCAATATAAATAACAAAATACACGTGTCTCTCTGCACGATACCATTATACAAGTATGAAACAATAAATTAAAAGTATTATGTCCGATGATAACCATTGAAGAAAAATTTAACTTGTCTTCAAACTAAACATTCGGATTGTTTAAAGGCTGGATTGAAAATTACGCCTACGTTCTGGGCCCTAAGTAAAAGCGGTTTGTTAGGGCGTTAAACCCAAATAAACAAATTAAATATACAAATAAATTACCGTTGGTACGTCATCAAACATCATGAATAAACAGAACGCCCAACACAATGACCACCATGTTCCCTCTTCATCCTGTTTACCTTACACCTGCGGCCGAAAGTTGGAGTAACTGGCTGTGTTAGTTGTGCTCCTGGCGAAGGAGTGTTTGTTCGATAAATACCAGTGTAAATATTTGATTCCCGCTGACGATATCCAATTCGTCTGGCCAGTTGCTCGTCGCAAAGTCAGAATTCCACTGAGGCCTCAGGTAATCAGAGCTCCGGACTAATGCCCAAGTCAAACACAGCCAGGTCATTATCCCCTGATCTTCCTTTCCCCTGCCTGATTAACTCTAGGCCACAGTTCTTGTCTGCTCCGTTCCACCATTCAGTTCTTCTCCTATCTCTTCTTTACACTCTTCCTACATTCTGCCCACTTTCAAGTCCTGCGCACATACGTACCACTTTTGTATTAATTATAGTTAGTCTCTCCAAGGATCTTTCCATTTTGTTTTCATCATAGCATCTACAAATTTTACTAACTTAAATTTTGATCAACGATCATTATGTACTTGTGTTAGGATGTGAAGCAAAATCACACAGACCAGGCACCTTTTTTCTTTAAACCCCTTTTTGTGGACATAATATGAAATTACAATAGTTACAATTTGTAAGGGACTAATTAATTTAGATTTACTCTAGTTTTTTGAGCACATAATAGCTGATAGCTAAACTATTGACGGAAAAAAAAAGATTTACAATTAAGATTGTCAGAATATTTTAAGGGTTGCAATGGCTGTACTTTCACCCCTTATGTCATTGTATGATTTCTAAGTGCTATCAGCAATAAAGTGTCATCTTCATGGCTATAATAAGAACTACAAGGCCACAAGGAGGTAAAAAAGTAATTTTTTAATAGTAATACCCGTAATGGTAAAAAAATTTTTTTATTAGCATTATCTAAATGGGCGGCATTTTATAAATGTAATAGAATATTAAATGATATAAGTTATGACTTTGATTTTTAAATAGATTTTCAGGTATGAAAAAGTGAGTTGAGTACAAAAGTTGATGAAAATTACAGACATATTTCACATATTTTATTTTGTTTTCGAACTTGTTTTTCTGGTGTAGCCGATGCAAAATCAGCACAATTCGAGGTGTCGCCGAGTACGCCCCTAAAATCACAGGTAGAGCCGATCGATTTTATTGCTAATTCAGTAGTAAGTACAGTTAATTCATTCCTAAACGAAATCGTTAATAATAAATAATTATAAAAAAATCACCAAGATTGTAAAATTATAAATATAAGTTGCATGTAGATTGTTGTTTCTTCACTTTTTATTAAAATACTCGATCCGTCCCGTCAGATTTTTTTTTGTTCAGAACTTTTTCTTTTCTTAATGGTAACGATGACTAGAGAATCGAGAACCCTAAAATGGATAACTAACATCCTCTATTTCTCGTGCCGCACGGATGCTTTATAGGTTTTTTGGTTTTTTTTTTTTTTTTATGATACCACGTGTAACCATCAACCTGGCCGATCAAAGAATGTACGATTACAATATGCAATATCCTATTCAGTAACGAGAGGGCGGTGCAGTTTTAATAAAGCTCCAGTTCAAATATTTGATCGGCAATCTAACGCGTATTTCATTAAAGCATAAAGTTGTACGAATGTGGCGCAGATTCCGGCATGATCTCTTCATCGCGTTGATAAATGGTGTTTACACGGAACAGATTCATGTTGATGGAAATCCAGCAACTGATCACTCAACATAAATATCATTTCAAATCTCCCCCATCTGTTATCACTTTCCCTCACGTGTTGTTCCTGTCTGGAGTACAAGCTTTTCTGATCCCCCCCCCCCACGGATACAATGTGCTCCCTGTACGATACTTATAAATGAAGTTACAAATGGAAACGATATTCTTCTGTTTTCGCTGGGAAATAGATTCAATTCAATCAGAAAAAAATGTGAAACGTTGATTGGATTCGATCGCTACGTAATTCAGTGGTCCGCATACAATCGTATGAGTTTGTACAATGTTGATGCAGGCCAAAATATCCCCGGAAGCCGGATAGTTTGTAATGCGCATCTCCTGCGCAAATATTGCAAGGGCGTTCCAAACCATCAAGTGCAGTCGGTGACCTGGTGTCCAACGCCAGCTCGACCGAGGAATTCTTCGATGCTTAGGTCAATCTCATTATTTTTAATTTATCTCGAACCCAGATGGCCTCAATCGAATACATAAACGAACTGCGACAACATTTTGTCGACGAAGAGTAATTGTTTCCAGAAACACTTCCCGTTACTTATGCAATTGTTGTATACGTCTGCGTCAATACATAAAGCTTCTAAGTTCATTTATTTGCGCCATTTGATACTTCCGCCCGTACACTTAAAATTAATTAAACAAGTTATTCTGAAGCGTATACATAAAATGCTTTCAAAATAAAAACTACAGCTTTCAAACGTTATAACATCCCCTCCGTGGAGGGTAGGACCTCAAAGTAGAAAACAAAACCAAACCCATATAAAATGGAGCATTGCTACTAACAGCAGGGCCAACTGTATGGGAAATGTAAAAAATAAGAAAAAAAAAGTAGTATTGTTAAAAGCCATAGATTAAACGGGGAATTCATTGATTCTATGTTAACATTAACTTTCGTAGCAACCGTGAAGTAGTTGGATGATAGATTTAGTACCGACATTTTCTAAGCTTTTATTGTTTTGTCCATTATTAAATTATTGATAAAATAAAAAAAAGCCCCACCTTCTAGAGCTTTCTAGAAATGCTTATATATTTCCATGCAGGGGTTGGAATGCACAATAAAGGCTGTGGGGATTACGAGGCATGGATAAAATATTTCCTATATCTCCCACCCACTCGCATCCATTCTTTGACTTATTCATTTTTTGTATGATTATGACTGTATGTTGAGTCCACCATTATAAATGCGTTACTACAACATAAAAACAGCGATAAAGGTTAAGAAACGGGAGGCAACCGGTGGTATACTGAAGGGCCATGGGGAATTCGTATAAAATTGCCAAGGTTGAATGTAGAATTTCTACATTAAAGCAGAACCGAGGACTTGGTCTCCTTTCAACTTGTATTAGTTAACGTTTAATAACAAGAAGTATTCGAGAAATAAAATTAATTAGAAAAAAGTCTCAGAAGGTAATTAATTTTAAAGTTACAGCTTTTTATCGATGGAATAAGGCACACTGGAATAAGGACACAAAAAATAAATATTAAAAATTTTCCAAAACATAAACTCGATGAATATCGCTGATTTATTATCACCCTTGACGGAATTAATTGTTTTAGTGAGGTCAATATATTATCTATTTTATGTAACCGTGATAGTTTGAGAAATAAAATTTTGTTTGATCAAAAATATGTATTATTTTTTTCAAAATTATTTGATTCCATAATAGTATCCCTACATATTATTTCGCATTACAAGCCATTATTGTATAAAGACATTAAAAAAAAATGCTATTTAGTATTGTGTATAAACTCACATAATAATTAAACATTTCACAATTTATCAGGTTTTTAGTAAATTCGGTTCGAACAATGTAGTAAATGCATGAAAGTACATACTACCTTATTACTTTTTAATTTTACCATGACATACATATATAACGAAGAAAAATAAATGTAAATAAAACAAATAATAAATAACCTATAATAATAACACAAAATAAATTAAACGGTACACAATTACGATATTCCTGGATGACTACAACGAGCCCAAGCAGTGACAATATAACATTCTTCACTGCTACTAAGCAAAAAATATGCTGTCAAGAAAGGCCAGTAATTCTTCTCTTTTGAACACATCTAAACTGTAAAAGTATCTTCTCCAATCACGTTCAAATTTTACTATAAAGATTCTGAATTCCCTGGGCCCCATTGGGTACCATAAATATAGACATAAAATACGTATAAATTCCATATAAATCACAAATACAAAAATTCAATACGTGTCTGGAATAAACAAGGATAATAAAACAACCCCTAAAATCCCCTACATACATATCATAAGACTCAAGTGTTTATTTCTTTTCCATTTACAGTATTTCTTGGCTTGGGGTTTAATTTCTGGTCGGGATTGAGATAGGAGGATGTAGGGAGCGCGTGACCCCCTTGGCTGACCCGAATCCGTGTAGCGGTCCTGCCAGCCCCCAGCCACATACTTAAATTCTTATCCCGGGGTCGAGGCGATCCTTATACTCCTCGGGTATCGCCCTGGTGGCTTTTATACACTCTCCTGGCCGTGAAAGCTTTTCTCTTTTCTTATCTCTTCTTGGACGCTGTTGTGTTGGTACCGTGTGTGGGCAGATGGGCTTTTCGGAGTGCAGCCTCTGCTTCCATTAACTCCGACCAGCTAGTCACTTGTAAACATTTTCTCTGTGCATACCTTCATAGTATAAAACTGCTGTTCTGTAACAATAATATCCGACCACGACTACTAGGGACCGGAGCAATATTGTAGCTCGATTTTGAGTAAACTGTACCACGGTCGCCCACATTCTTTCTGTTCCGAAAACCTTCACGCCACGTTCTCAGATGTTTGAGGAGAGGGTAGCTGCGTGAACAGTATGAACAACGGACCAGCCACAGGCACAGACCGTTCTCATATCTCATTGTATTAAATAGATAAAACAATTTTCAAAACTCAGGCATTTTCAACGGCTTTAACCATCATGATCCGGTCGTTTAGCATGATCGCCACAATTATAAACAAATTACTAAAAAAAATTTTTAAAACTAAATTATAGTGACATTTGCAATTAGAATTTATAATCAAAAACGTAAATTAAAGAAAAATATTATAAATAGTCAGGCTCAAAGGAAATACAAAAGTTGAGAATCATTTTATAATAAAAAATAGTCCATAACAATTTACCTAGGGCAGATAAAAATCTTTCAAATTATTTATAAAGGAAACTTTGTTGATTATAATGAGTAATATATAAAATGTAAAAAAAAAATGAGGAAGAATATTATAGATAGACAAAAAATCCTTGTGCGAAAGAAAAAATCATCCCGTTCTATCAAAGTAATCGTTATTCATTGATAATTAGATCAATAATTAAGTATTCTTATTTTTTCTCAACTCTTCCTTTGTTAATACGTCAGATCTGTTTTGCAGTCAAATCAATTTTAAAAGGAATAACAGTAATTAAATTCTTGAAATTACATAAAACATGAAATCAACGAAAGCAAATATACTTATGAAAAAATAATTAGGTCAATGTTAGGAAAGTTACATGATATTGAAATTGCATGAATTTTCTCAATTTTTGGAAATTAATTTTCTCTTTGTCATTCTGTTATGAGTAGTAGGCCAGTGGCCAGTGGGTTGAGTTAATAAGCTTTGTTATATTTTATTTATGTTTTGTAAATATTATATAAGGTTGTTAATATTTTGTTGTTGGAATATGTAAACAGACAGTGTGCAATCAAATCTCCACCAGTATAGTATTTCTGTATTTAATGCTAACGAAGGGAAATGAGAAAGTTAGTTACTTTTTGAATGTTACTATATTTTCCTTTTGAATCCTTATATTTGTATTGGTTTCTTCAAGTATCCAAAGATGTGTCCAGTATTCGATATCAAACAATGTTATTTTCATTTGATTTGAATTCCCACACTTGAGGTTTAGGGTCATGTACTTACTGAAGTATATGAAGGGTAGAAAATGCGGGGCATGCTATCGCATATATCTTGCAAGAGAAAGAAATAAGTACCTTAGCATATAAATCAGTTTTCAACCTGGAACCTTACAGCCAAAAGAAGTTCTGCTAATACATAGCAATTTACTTTGGCTCAATCCTACGCGATATTTCCGATTCTCCTCGCTTCTACTGTGCTCACGGAAGGTTTGCAATTGTAAGCTACCTTATATGATTATTCATCGAAAAAATCATACCGGTTGTATTACGCAGTGCTTGTACCCGGTGCGCCACGTGAACGAACGGTAAAATCACCAATGACTGAAAGGTATGCCTTCACGTGGCCAGGGACTGGTTTTCTTCATGGACTCCGTGTTAAGTCCCATGTTTATATAACAGCCGTCCCGTTATCCCACGCGGTAGAAATACCAACCACCTCTTGGAAGTGCAGTGAATCAAGTATGTTTATCTTATGGGGAGCTTATTAAAAATAATATACATGGAAGTAATAAAGTGTTGTAGCCCAACTGATAAAAGATACCCTTGTCCTCTAGCCCGTAAGGATTTATTTAAATTACACTACCTTAGGGTTAATAAAGCGATAGGAGCCGTTGAATGGAATAAGGAAGCAGCAAGCAAGTCCAATAAACCTAGGTCGCTTTAAATTACTTGCGAGGAAGCAGCCAGACGGTCAGAACATTTATTAAGATGGATGGAAGTTGTGTAAGTACACTGGCCGGCCCCCTCGTTAAGTTCAAGTTTTCTCAAGTTTTTTCATCATACGCTCATTGTCTGGCGGTTTAATTTCGAAAGATCCGAGGAATTTAAATCCTCACAATTATATATTGGGTATTTAAAAAACGATATTCAATTCGATTCAAAATCAATGAATATGTATGATAGATTATTATTATATATTATACAAGTTAATTTACTTGAATGTATTAAACCATTTTGTTTGATGTGGTAAAGTGAAATTTTTATTTCGTCCTAAACACTAACTTGCAGTTTTAAATAATCATAATGAAACATTCCATAGTTCAGTTTAAATCAGCAATACCCTTAAAATATCCTGGGGAATAGAACTCAAGCCGTTCCGGTCCATATTCCAATTTATTCCCCAATACCCCTGTAGTGAAAATAATGCAGTGATGTTATCATTCATAGGTTTATTGGATTATCTGTTGCCTGTGAAAATTGTTATTTTATATTGTAGTAGTTGAATTTTAATTAGAAAAATCCCAAATAGGATACAGTAATAAGAAACTGTAAGCCTAGACCTGGACATTTATTTAGCTACTGTTATTATTTAAGTCGTTGAATTGGTAGCTTTTTGTAAAAGGTAATGAATTTTATAAATTGCCAAACTACTTTAAAATAAAAAAAGTCACTTATCCCTATAGTCTTTTTGACACTCGTACGGTGTTGATCCTCCTAGCTTTAGGATTCTACTCCCATTTAATTAAATGATTATAAAAAAAAATCCTATTCAGTTAATAACGTTGGACCAGCTATTGATAGGGTTCAAGTACTGAAATCATTTTGAGAAGCGTCATAATTTTGTTTAATCATAAAAATTCCAACTCTCCAGAAAAAACTTCCCAAATGACCGAAGGAAGTTTTGGTAATGGAAGGATGAGGGGTTTGTTGAGAGTAGAGGGCCCGGTGAGCAGGAGGTGAGACCTACAGTGGACAGAGGTAACGCTCGAACGCTCCCTCAGGTACACAATGGAAGAGATTGGGCCTGGAAGGGAGGAGTTACGAAATGGTTTTTATCAGACAAATTGCTCTCGGAGTTTGCGGGGAGGAAAGTGGCACGGCTCGGGGTGTATATACAGCTTACCCTTACGCCCCCACTTAAAGGGTGGTTCTTCCCTCAGCCAATGACCATAAAGAGAATCATTTCCTCAGTTGCCGTCTAATGAAGTTTCGCAGTTACTGGAGTCATCGGCAACTGGTGAACAAGGTTATGGAAACTGATCCACAACGGGGTAAGAGGCTAATAATATCAGTTAAACGAGAGATCAATGTCTATCCCTATTGTTGAAAAAAAATTTACTTATCAAAAAAATCTAACAAAAATTAAAAGATTTTTTTTTGAACAGCGAGGAGCTGCCAAATTTTTGTTAAGTTGCTAAAACACAGCAATTAAAAAACAAACAGTATTAAGAATGAAATTTTGACAGTACGAATTTCGCTCAAAAGATAATAATGTGAACGTTTAATCTTTGTTTTGCCTATTTTTTGATATAGTGTCCTATAAAAGTCCTAGATGCTATTCTATTTTACGCCATTGGTGTTCCAAAATTTTATCCAACATAAAATAAACAACAAATCATCAGAAGAGAGAGACAGATCAATCAAAAAAATCAAATAGGAATGAAAAAATATGAGAAAAAGAAGAAGAAGAATTTTTGCGGTCGAACTCAGCTTCTTCAAATAAACCATGAGTTTTATTTGAATATGAGGATCTAGCGCAAAAGCGTAGACCACGCATGATATACCCTATAATATATGTTCCCATCATTTTCTCATAAATTATTGATAAATTTGACTTCGGGTAGCCCCAAAGGCGAACCCTGTATTAACAACTTAAAATCTATTCTATTTGATCCAAATATTTTAGAAGATATTATGGATTTTTTCTGTGCGATATAAAACGTATGAAAACAATTTTTCGACTGAATCTTTCCTTGTTAATATTTGCACTTATCCATGTTAGACACGTTTAAATCTTAGATTCAAAACAATACATTTCCCATTTAATTTTGTTATTTATTCAAAAACATACCCATTTGAAACAAATAAATACAATACTGATTTAATCCGTTGGATAACTTTATTTTAATCAAATTCTTTGATCATCTGATACCTTTCTCTGCATTCACCCAACGCTACAAAGACCGGCCGGCATAGAACTATAAAACAGTAACCAAAAAAAAAGAAAAAAACCCAGCAAACTCTTTAAAAGTCTCAAATGAAGGGTGCTACGAAAAAAAGGGTCTAGAAAAAATTTCATCAACTCTCTCTCTCTCTCTGGCCATATTAATCCAAATGAAGTGGCTTGAACGGCTGCTTCGTGCCATTCTCCGACAAAAGCCAAATCTGTGTTCGTTTCAGGGCCTTCTTCCCGCAATGGTGCCATTTTCATTTCCCTCAGGATTTTTCCCTTTATTTTCAAAGCCAATTCACCCGTGAGTACTTTCATTTGTTTCTGCAGGGATCCGATCCTAAGCCGATAGCGTGTTCAACGTCAGCTCTTTTAACTAATCCCTCTTTCTCCCTCCCACCCTCTATACGTCCGAAATAAAACTCTTTACTTTATGATAACAATGCCATATCAAGCATGTGAAGGTATTTTTATTTTTAAATATACTTTGAAATCTCAATTCCCTCTTTTCATGGCTTAGCGTAAATGTAATGCAAACATACTAAATAATAATTTCTATGTATAGTTGTTTAAGCATGGTCTTCTATTTATTTGTGTGAATTTATCATTCCGTTGATTGCAGTCTTTAGGAAGCCCGTAATAGGCGAAATGTTGAATGTTAGGTTAATATCAATAAAAAAAAACAAAGATGTATAATGAAAGACTTTCAGCTTTCTTTAAAAAACAAATTTTAGTATTGTCAAAATTCCTTCGAACGCACTTTCACCGAAATTGAACAAGCAAAACTTATTGAGATCCTTTCCAATTGACAAAAAATCTTCAAAAAGAAATTTGTTGAATTTTTTTAATCGGTTCTGCTTTGCTGAGAAATAGTCTTCATTGAACATTTCATTCAACAATTGAAATTCTAGGCTGTATAAGTAGTTTTTAAATGTTCCTTTCTTCTATTCGCTTATTATTATTATTATTAATAGACTTGTACACTCTATTGTTTATTCGTAGGATTAAAATTATTAGAATACTTTTGAGATTGTATTTATGTATGAGAGAGTAAAAAAAATATATTTGTAATATTTGACTATTATTATGAACTGTGGGTTAGTTGGGGTGAGCAACAATGAACTCGAAATGAAATAGTAATTTTAAAATAATTCATTGGTATATCTCCCATTGAATTTCAAGTTATACAAAACTTATTATAAAAGTTTTTATGCTTTAAGCACTTAATCATGGTACTTTTTTTAAAAAAGAAATATTACTATTTGTCCTAACTGATGTTTTCTCAGCTTTGAGTGTTTGTACGCATTATGAAAATTAATAATAAAAAAACAAAACAAGTTTGTTTATTTTTCTCTAGTTTTTTTTTTTGCCTAAACCAAACTTATAACATTTAATCTTCATCAGCAGAATTACTTTCTAATCTTAAATGTAACGCTGGAGGGAGTGAGAAAGAGAGAGAGAGTGGGAGTGGTGGGGGGGGACGTTTGGCCGTTACAAACACAAACAAGAAACACTCTTCATAATTATTATGATTTAAAATATTAATTTTATCTTTTAATTACGGGCGATTAAGCAATCAAAGAAATTGCTTTGCCTTTTGAAAAGTTTGAAAAATTAAAAAGTTCCGTTTTAAAAATATTTACGAGGAAAACATTTTCCTCTCCTTAAAATTATTATAAGATTTTTTTTTTGTCCCCAAGTCAAGGAACTTAGTCATGAAATACCCTCTTTGTCCAGCCAGGACTATACTTCTTCTTCGTTGCTGCTAAAATGATTAAGATTATAAACATACGTATATAATATAATAAATATAAATGTTTAAAATTTACTGTGCTGGGAATTATTAATTTTTTTATGAATATTTAAACCTGGACAGGCAATCTGGTGACCATATACCGCCACTGTAATTTTGTTATGATTTGGTTATGTCAGTGAATGAAGGAAAATATCGAAAAAGGCCTGGGTGAAAATGAGCCGTGGGTGAAATTAATTCCCAATTGCTCCAATCATCGTTGTGTGACTTGACTGGCCTTGTTGCGTTATCCCGTTAAAACAATAGAGAGAGAAAATTGTATTTTTTATAAACATTCTTAAAACTACCAGAAATACCTATTTTATCTATAAGCTAGACTAATTGTCCATTACTGTTATATTATTATACAAAAATATTAAGGAGATTATTTTTTTTTTCCGTAATGAAACAGACTCATAAGCCCAGAACAAAACTTGGGTATGGGATTCGGGAAGTCTCATAAAGTAGAGTGGTAATGGTCTAATGGGTGTCATTAACTTAGCTCCTTTTTTTTTATTGGGGTTTAACGCCCTTATGTTCTCCCATTAAGGGCGTATAGGATGGGTTATCTGTATGTTTACAGCCTATTTGATTGAGAGTCGAGATTATCCCGATGGGTGTTCATTTTTCTTCTAGCGGAAAAAGAAATAACTAAACCAACTAGGAATCGACCACGTCAAGGAATTTTTTTTTCTAAGCTCTCTAATGAGAAGATTAAGGATGAGGGAAAACTGAAGGAAGATTTGGGTTGAGCGGATCCTTGTACTAGGAGTATCTGCTTTAAGGTGGTGTGGAGAATTAAGGAGTGTGGGAAGCCTCGGTAGAGGTTGGTTGTTGCGGTACAGTGGTGAGAGTCCACTGGTGGCTGGGCCTAGAGTCCCTCTAGGCATGTAGTGCAGTCTTATTTAGTTTGATAGCAGTGATGGGTGCCCGTTAGAGGCTTGTTGTTGGTGGGCCAAGCACCATGATGTCCACCATTTGGTCTCCTTTACTAGATATTAAGAGTTGCCATCTTGCCGGTAGCGGAGGGGGTGTTATGTCTCGGAATTTTATTCCGGTTTAGGCTGTGTTTCATCGAGTCAAAGAACTTGATGTGTCTTATTTTGATGACTTCGGTGATGGTGGGGACCTCGAACTTTTTGTGCATGTTGGAAGCCTTCATTTCACGAAACGAAAGTTTGAGAGTACCCAATTTATTATTTGGATATCTGGCTATTAAGTCGCCTCTTGTGCGGTGCAGTGAATAAATGAAGGGTTGTCCATTCAAATTGCCAAATAAATGATGGATTTCGTCTTAAGGGACGTAGTTCTGCCATAGTACGGGATATAAGTGTGCGGGATTTCATTGTTATAAAATTATCATTCCATGTAATCAATGATAATGTTATTTACATGAGGGCCAAGCTGAATGGAAAACATGGGCAGTTCCATGATGAAGACTGGCCGTGAGGTGACATGACAGGTTCGGCAATGTAAATTAGAAACGCCTCCGGGGAGACCCTCTGTTTGGATTACTCTCAACCCTACTTTGACATGTCCATCAAGCCTTTTTTCATTCTATGTCGTTTTTTCTCATTTTCTCATTTTCTTTTCTATTTTTTTGTTATAAAATGTATTTATATCTTATTCGAACTTTACAATTTCTTTTATAGGCTACATATTTATAATATGTAGTCTAAAGAAAAAAATCTATGCCCCATATGAATAATAACTCCTTTGGCTAACAAAAAACAAACAATATATCACACGAGGGGAATAAATACTACATAAAAAACTAGCAGACATAACTCTAATAAAAAAAAAATCTCAGTCGAGAATTTGAGAAATGTTGAGAAAAGATGTGCAACGCGCAATTAAATTAACATAAAAACATAAAGGTAAAATAATAGCAATAAAATGAATACACAAATATTATTGGTCACCATTTCACAAGGGTGCAGCTAAGGGTTTTTCAGCAGAACAGTTAAATGTTAGTGATCACATATTGCGGAAAACTTATTTAAACTATCTCTGATTTTCGTACATTTCTTAAAAATTAAATTTGGCTTCATAAATTTAAAACTTAAATTTTTGTTTTTACATTTACCTCTCAGTATTTCCTTCATTCCTGCATGCATAACTAGCATGACTTTGATTTTTTAAGTATTTTAAACTGATTCATCTCCTTTACGTCTTTTTTTCTAACACTTAATAGTATTAGTAACACACTCCATAATGTGTGTGTTGGTCGTGTGTTAAATTTAAATGTATCAACAACAATCTCACAAATCAGTATTAGTAGAACTAGAGCTTTCACCAACTAACGCTGCCATTCTCAAGTGCTACAACAACAAAACGAAAATCAATACCCAGCAATTGAAAATATTATTATATATTTATAGTATTATTGTTAAATTAAATTTATTAAAAACGTACTGCACTAAAACCAATAAAAACAATCATTCAATATATTCCTCTCACTGTATACACATATACAGTATGAAACTCTATACACAACTAACAATCTAAATAATATAATTAGAAACAAAAAAAAATATAAAGATTAAAATACGTAAAAATGTGAAACTTAACAGCATATTAAAATGGTTATTGTTAAAACAAATAATAACAATAAATTTATAGTAAACAGTCGGTAAAAACGCGTCAAAAAGTTACAATAATTTATAAAAACTCGTATCTTGAACCACTGTGGTCAAACCTGGTGGTGGATTACCTATTAACGAGTTCACTCAAAATATTCTTGAATCGAATTTGAGTAGTGTTGAGTTGTTTTTTTTCGATGCCCCCTAGATTGTTACATCGCGCTTGTTTATGTTGATATGCACAAGTTCTATCTTATGCCGGATATAGGGTTATACTATTTAAAATAATAAAATTCTACGACTCAAAAAAAATTATTGCAATTAAAATTTCAGTAGATAAACTACTTAAAGGAGGGGAAAATATTAAAAAGGATTTAGTACCATGGAGTACTAAAACTTAATTTTTTTGTTGAACTGATTTTCTGTGGTATTTATTCGCTTTTCAATGAAATTTCTTCTTAATTAAATTCTTCCAGTCTTACGTCATGTTGATTTAAAGTTTGGCGTGCAGTCGACGATAAGATCTGCTCAGGAATACAGGGGTCGCGAATACCCGATGGTCAAGACTTTCAAGGAATTCATTACATTCTATTTTTATTCTGTATGCAATTAATAATTGTGGAATAGCATTTCTGTCGTAGCATTAAAAGATAAAGATTTTGCCCCCGTTACAATAAAATGTGCCATTAAACTAGTATGGCCATCTCGATACATTTCAGGCTGACGTGAACATTTATAGCTATTGAAATAAAAATTGCACATGGGCGGCAATGCGTCACAATATTACTGGCATAATAATATTTAGGATTTACTTTTTATTGCATCGCAACTGGAATTCGTTTTCATTATTAATAGATTTAAATTTAGTTTCATAAATGTTCACTGTCGGGACGTCACTAGGGGGATGCCTGACCACCCTAGCCCTGGTGACAAGCGCGGATTGTTCGAGTTTATAACCTGGACAATCGTTTTATGACGGCGTTACTATCTGACCCTTTTTTGATAGGTAGGTGCCCCGACAATGCACTATGTTTAAGAGAAGAGGTACAGAGGTTTTTCATAAAGAATTAGTCAAGTTTTCAGAAGTCGAGCGGAAACCAAGCGTCACCAAGTAAAGGTCGCGAGAGACTGATTAACAGGGCCAGGAGCCCGACTTAAGTACACTCTCCTTGCCTGCTGGGAGGGCTGCAAGGTTGCCTAGGCCGGCGGTTGGTTTTCAGACATGTGGTGAGGTACCGTGACCGACGCCTGATTACCCGGCAGCCCTGTACCCTGGAGGTAGAGAGGCCCCCAAAAGGGTTGTTTATGTTTATGACTGACAGCTGGTGACCCGTCTCAAGTGACTTGCTTGGCCCCCGCCTTTTATTGCTTAACACATTTACCATGATTTATATTTGTTCATTTAAATTTGTCTATAATACATTTAGTTCATGTTATTTACTTTTGCTTACAATATATATGCAATAGAGATTTACCTTATGTAGTTAGCGGTCGCTACATTCACAAACAAAATTAAAGACAACAAAAGAGATGAGCAATATTGAGTGATGCCCGCATTGTGGTTTTTTTAATTTCCATTTTATTATAACTTAGTGACTGATAGTTCAATGTTGACAAAAAAAACTTGATAAAAATTAGTAACGGCATGGAACGATCTCTTGAGTTGACTTTCATAACTTTGTTTTTAGGAACATCTTTACATTACCTTTTGCTCGTTCTAGTTTTATCCTTAATAATAATGTGTATTATCCTGGGACTAGCTGCTTCAATAACAAACAATTATTTAATATTAAGTGGTTTCTTCGGCAGTATATTTTTAGCTAAAATTGCTTTAACCATGAGGGCATAAGAATATTAAATTTTTTTTAAAACCTATTTGTTTACAACTGATATTGCGGAACATACATGCAGATTAACTGTCACTGTTTGGAAATAGAGCCTCTCTCTTCAGTATCGGCAAAAGGTCTGAGAGGAGTAGATAACTAATTATTACTGGGCACGCTGAAAAAAACAAAAAACATCTGCAGTTTCTTTAAAGAAAGGTGAAGAAAAAAAAGTTGCTTAAATACGTAATGAGGGATGAAGTGTTGAACGGGATCTTTATTCCCCGAGATGGCACACCTACGCCGTTAAGGGATACACGGAGGTAGGAAAAGTCCATTATCATGGCCGAGGGAGTTCTTAGGGGGTGGTCGTATAAAACGTATGTTCGAGCATAGTGCGCGTCCTGAGGAATTATTCATCGCGTACAAGGGAGGGGGTGTGCGGCCGAGGGGAGGCTGCCGCAAATGTTTGTCTCGACCGCATCTTGGCCCCGCTGATCCGTCAGCCCTGATTGCCAGTCGCGCTTCTGTCTTCATTTGCGGCACCGTTCCTTAACCGTGGACCGGCTGTCACAGAATGTGAGCCTCCTGGAACAATTAACTTTAGCTGTATTGTGGTCTCGAGAAACCTAACACTCCCTATACATCCAAACTGCTACATGGCTGGTTGTCTATTCTGTAGTGGTTATAATTATTTCATGAATACTCAAGTCATGGCGTAACACCTCGTGAACATATATGGAGGAATGATTGTCATAATTTCTAGGTGTCGCAAAGCTGAGGTGATCAGCACTAGGTATTTTCCTTAATCAGATTCGGTATTTCTTTATTCAGTTACTGATTTATCTTCCTGAGGATGTATCAACTCCATCCAGACCCTTCCCCAAAGAAGAAATCACTGTCCGAACCGGTAATCGAACTCCGCAACTCGAAGTCTAACTAGGCTACTGGGACGGTTATTTGATACAGGTTTGTTTTTACTTTTACCGACTAAAAGTTTGTATTACAGCATCGTTTCCTGATAAGTAGGATAATTTGTGGGGATTAAATTTATCAATGTACGTTTTGACATTCTATTTATGTCTGGTATGAGAAAGTGAGGGATACCGACTGTTAAAGACATTTCAGGGAACAACCCCTACTATCATGTAGGGTAGACCTGTAGCGTCTAATGTAGTCGAACGGTGGATACTTGCGCATGTCAAGCCCTAAAAGCAAGAGCGCGGTTGCTCGCACATTTGGCCAGTATACCTGGAGTTTATAACCTGGACAATCGTTTTATGACGGCGTTACTATCTGACCCTTTTTTGATAGGTAGGTGCCCCGACAATGCACTATGTTTAAGAGAAGAGGTACAGAGGTTTTTCATAAAGAATTAGTCAAGTTTTCAGAAGTCGAGCGGAAACCAAGCGTCACCAAGTAAAGGTCGCGAGAGACTGATTAACAGGGCCAGGAGCCCGACTTAAGTACACTCTCCTTGCCTGCTGGGAGGGCTGCAAGGTTGCCTAGGCCGGCGGTTGGTTTTCAGACATGTGGTGAGGTACCGTGACCGACGCCTGATTACCCGGCAGCCCTGTACCCTGGAGGTAGAGAGGCCCCCAAAAGGGTTGTTTATGTTTATGACTGACAGCTGGTGACCCGTCTCAAGTGACTTGCTTGGCCCCCGCCTTTTATTGCTTAACACATTTACCATGATTTATATTTGTTCATTTAAATTTGTCTATAATACATTTAGTTCATGTTATTTACTTTTGCTTACAATATATATGCAATAGAGATTTACCTTATGTAGTTAGCGGTCGCTACATTCACAAACAAAATTAAAGACAACAAAAGAGATGAGCAATATTGAGTGATGCCCGCATTGTGGTTTTTTTAATTTCCATTTTATTATAACTTAGTGACTGATAGTTCAATGTTGACAAAAAAAACTTGATAAAAATTAGTAACGGCATGGAACGATCTCTTGAGTTGACTTTCATAACTTTGTTTTTAGGAACATCTTTACATTACCTTTTGCTCGTTCTAGTTTTATCCTTAATAATAATGTGTATTATCCTGGGACTAGCTGCTTCAATAACAAACAATTATTTAATATTAAGTGGTTTCTTCGGCAGTATATTTTTAGCTAAAATTGCTTTAACCATGAGGGCATAAGAATATTAAATTTTTTTTAAAACCTATTTGTTTACAACTGATATTGCGGAACATACATGCAGATTAACTGTCACTGTTTGGAAATAGAGCCTCTCTCTTCAGTATCGGCAAAAGGTCTGAGAGGAGTAGATAACTAATTATTACTGGGCACGCTGAAAAAAACAAAAAACATCTGCAGTTTCTTTAAAGAAAGGTGAAGAAAAAAAAGTTGCTTAAATACGTAATGAGGGATGAAGTGTTGAACGGGATCTTTATTCCCCGAGATGGCACACCTACGCCGTTAAGGGATACACGGAGGTAGGAAAAGTCCATTATCATGGCCGAGGGAGTTCTTAGGGGGTGGTCGTATAAAACGTATGTTCGAGCATAGTGCGCGTCCTGAGGAATTATTCATCGCGTACAAGGGAGGGGGTGTGCGGCCGAGGGGAGGCTGCCGCAAATGTTTGTCTCGACCGCATCTTGGCCCCGCTGATCCGTCAGCCCTGATTGCCAGTCGCGCTTCTGTCTTCATTTGCGGCACCGTTCCTTAACCGTGGACCGGCTGTCACAGAATGTGAGCCTCCTGGAACAATTAACTTTAGCTGTATTGTGGTCTCGAGAAACCTAACACTCCCTATACATCCAAACTGCTACATGGCTGGTTGTCTATTCTGTAGTGGTTATAATTATTTCATGAATACTCAAGTCATGGCGTAACACCTCGTGAACATATATGGAGGAATGATTGTCATAATTTCTAGGTGTCGCAAAGCTGAGGTGATCAGCACTAGGTATTTTCCTTAATCAGATTCGGTATTTCTTTATTCAGTTACTGATTTATCTTCCTGAGGATGTATCAACTCCATCCAGACCCTTCCCCAAAGAAGAAATCACTGTCCGAACCGGTAATCGAACTCCGCAACTCGAAGTCTAACTAGGCTACTGGGACGGTTATTTGATACAGGTTTGTTTTTACTTTTACCGACTAAAAGTTTGTATTACAGCATCGTTTCCTGATAAGTAGGATAATTTGTGGGGATTAAATTTATCAATGTACGTTTTGACATTCTATTTATGTCTGGTATGAGAAAGTGAGGGATACCGACTGTTAAAGACATTTCAGGGAACAACCCCTACTATCATGTAGGGTAGACCTGTAGCGTCTAATGTAGTCGAACGGTGGATACTTGCGCATGTCAAGCCCTAAAAGCAAGAGCGCGGTTGCTCGCACATTTGGCCAGTATAGCTTGGAAGAGTCAGACTTCCTGTTCCTGGTACACTACACAGCATTCCACAACTTTGTCCAGAAGTGGAAGGAGCTGTACCGGGCACTTTACCATCTCCAGGAGAGTTATATAGATTGAGCAGCCGTAATATCAGGGGTGCTCATCAAGAAGGCACAGTTGCACTAAGATGGAGTGGAGTCTCTTTGTATATAGAGTGATGTTAGATTTAGGGAAGAATAAAAATGAGTACAATATAACCGGTTTACCGAAACAAAATGCAATGGCCAGAGCAGCATTTGCATTAAAATACCTGCTCCACAGGTAACAAAATATCCCATCGTTGAGTTTAAATTAAATCAGTCACCAAAGGACTACGTAAATTCCGCGGGTTTCTGCCCCGAATGAGAATTTATTTCCTACAAGAGGGGTTCGACTGGACGGCTGCCAGGACACTGCACGCTAGGAGTAGAATCCCCACAATCTCGAGGACGGAGAGCACATGCGGGACCGACAGATCTCACAGAATCCGCAGCCTTTATCCGCAGCAGATTGCTCATCAGCCGCTTTTTACGGCTTCTCCATGGCTCAAGGGACTGCTCTCAAAAGCCTTATCACTACTTTCTACAGCTTCCTACTCTTTTCACATCATGCATTACTTTTTCTTTTTTTCAATCTAATTCAATCTACGGAGAATACATAAAAATTGTTTGGAGGATAATTAAATAGACTGCTAAATTAAACATGTAATTATCTTACTTGTTAAAAAACAAACAAAATATTGATTTACAAAACAAGCGTGGACTTAAGGAATCAGTGGAGCAGCTAAGTACTCAAACATCAAGCGCATCCGATCTGAAGTCCAGCTAAGATTAATGCTAAATGCCCTATTGCATGTTATCAATAAAACCCTCTATGTTGATTGAATGAAATAAGTCACACATCCAATCCCACTGAAAGATCGGACATATATCCCTACAGTCCTCCTCCGAGATTGAAGCGGTTAGTATTCTCCCCTCGAGTCCACAGGGTAGGTGGGTGACTGACTCTCTTCCAGTTTGTACTGTTACTGTCAAGTTAATTCATTAAAACAACTTTTGTCTCCCCACAGTTTCCCACAAAAAAAAAACAGCGACTGAGTTTTTATAAATTAACAAGGATCAACCCACAACCGCAAACATTCCAAAGTTATCGTACATTCAGTAACACCAGGAGGCATTAATGTGACTGCAGATGTAGTGCGGAAGTTCTCCCTATTCCCTACTTCTCTTTTAGTCCACTCACTGGGTACTTTTACCTTGCAAAAGGTCAGGTAGAAGGCTTTATCTTGTAGACATTAGTAGTAGTAGGAAGAATAGTAATAATAGTAAGAAGTTTTTCGACCTCCTCTTCACTCCCCGGAACTATATTTGGGAGCCAAAAAAACGCGAAAATTTTCTGTCCAGTTTATTTCCATTTCACGTCCATACATTTCAAGGATTTCCCAGCCTGATTCGTCTAATCTAGAGAGGCTTTCTAAGTTTTTTTTTAGAGTTTTTCTGAATTTTGCAGCTTAGTCCATAAAATGTAGATGCATTTTCAGAAGAGAGCACAATTTCGATTTTCCAAGGCCAAAAAAGGTCGATGTAGCGTCACAACCAGTGAATACATGAATGAAACCCAAATACTCAAATTGTTCTTACTAGTAATATCTAGAAGATTAAAGGAAACCTTCTACCTGACCTTTTACAAGCATATGCCTATTTTAGCCACCCGGTGACTTTACTACCTAGGGAGGTGTCATTCATTACTGCATGTGATTTGAGGGATTTCCTAGCTTTGGTATACATGCATACATTTTACGTGTGCAAATTGTAAATACGTTATGAAGAAAAGAATAGTACACGCAATGTTGATTATTTGGTATAGATGAGATCATTAATGTAATAAATATACCATCAGGTATAACGATATAGTAATTTGAATCTACTAAACCAAACCAAAGGGAAATTGAATCCTTGCGGAACATTATTGTATGAATTACTACAAAAATACCATTGTACATTTCGAACAAGAGGCCACATACTGTAGTTTAACAAAAATAAACCAGATTGCATAACAAACTATACAGTCATCTGAATACCTGTGTACAAACCATTTTAGCTCATACGAATGACTGCCCTAGTGACTTCAGAAACAAGTTAGAAGTTAACTTATTAAAAATAATTTATCATGAAGCAGTCGAGATTTGACCATTGTGAAATTTGTTAATAAATGTCAGTTATAAAAAGATTTCAACAATTGAAGAACAAAAAAATGAAAATAGGTCGGGTGTGTAATAGGATTTCTTTTCGCCTGCCACCCGCCATGGCTTGGAAAAGCGGTGCAA